>SSNP01000085.1:594018-642414 GCA_006937955.1 Pachypanchax playfairii
AGCCTGGTTTCAAACCCAGGACCTGTGCTAACAACTGCACCACCGTGCAGCCAATGAGGAAGGGGAGAACGTAATATATGAACACATTTTAGAAATGCAGCTAACAGCTGCAGCCCAGTAAGATCCTAAACTAAAAACTTTACACAGTCCTGGATGTCTCTATTCTCATATGTACATGCACATGCATGTCAAAAAATGCACACAGGAAACATCAATATGCTCAAGCTAATTATTAACTACATAAGACAAACAACAGCTGAAAACAATTTACTGTTACAGAAGCAGTAACATTCAAATCCTGTACAGCAGAACGGCCTTAATGAGATGTTCTGGAGCTGGTTGTGAAACTAACATCCTCCAGAGATATCAACAAATAAGAAAGCCTTGCCTCCATCTTTGATTTACACTGACAAGCATCTGCATCTAACAAAATAAGAACATACTTCTGTATGTATACAACTTTATATAAAGACTGAATTATTTAACCTTTTTCAAACAGGTTAAGTCTTTACTAAAATAACTGACCTAAGATTCCTGTATGCAAAACATAATTGCTCAAAAATATACATTTGTTTTCTAAGGTGTTACATTTGTAAAAGGTTTTTTTTGAAGAATGTAATTACTTGGATAATTGGAAATATTTGAATCAACAGTTTAGTCCTCAGATGATATAGAAAGATAAATGTCATTGAAAATAAGTCCAACCATTAAGCTTCACTTATTTGAGCTTGTTTTGTTCTTACTTGCAGCAAAAATCATTTCAAGGAGGTTAAAAGGTTAAAATGAAACAATAAAGATTTAAATGTCCACAAAATGCACTGCAAAAAATGTAATCATTAAAATACATAATAATTTTTTCTGCTCTTATATGAGAGGAATCCTCATATATTCATTTTACAAAGAAAATAAGTTTCTTTAGTTGCCCGCTCGGCCGCTTCTTCAATTTATTTTGCGATTTTTCTAAAACTATGCAATTCTAGGTTTCAGAATGATCAAATAAGCTGTATATGAATGTGTAAATGTATAAACTTTATCTGTTGTTTTGGTTACAGCAACCGTGGAGTTGACTGAAGTTATTAAACATGTTGAATCACGTGTTGATAAATCAAACCTAAAATCTGATATTGTTCTAATAAAAATGTTGAGGCCCAAAGAGAGCGAATAATTCAGCTCCTGTTCTAATTTCTAACGCGTTCATTTTAAAATCCTCCCCCAACAAGAATAAGTCGAGTTCCAAATTTCACTTTTAATCTTGTTGCTCCACTGAGACGCCTATTTGTTTCCAATAAAATTACATGTTTAACGTATTTATAGTAAGTCCATTACATTAATGAGGCAGTTGGAGCAGAAAAATACACCACACGTGTAGAATTAAATGCAAAGCTGTTACCTAATACACTGATTTTATGTCAGAAGGCCATGGAGGGAAACTCACTGGCAAATCTACCCAACAAACTGAATCCATAACTAAGAAGTTACTTCTAACTAAACAATCAATGTCATTGTTTTAAAGAATTTGGACAGTACTGACAATGAAGCAATGTGTGCAAAAGTATAGGTACTACTGATGTGGTACTTTGGGATTTTTTAGTAATATCCCAGTGATTGAAGCTTTTTCTATATATTTTTTTTTAATCCCACATATGACCCAGAATATTTTTCTTAATAATCCAGTTTTGTCCAACTGTTTGGTTTCTAAAATAGCAGGAATAGTAAAGTTACTTAGTATCAGGGACTTTTCATCCCAAACCTTGTTCTGTACTGGTTTATTTACATGATGATGACTCCGCCTCCACTGTCACAAAGCACAAGGTTGTAACAGTCTCTCATGTCCCTCAATATTTTTAAATCAGTTAAACTTTGTATATTTCATTACATAAAATACAAGAGCACAATAAAATGTGAGACTGTTTTTTTTATTTTAGTTGAATTTAGTTTTATTTTGACTTTAATTACAGACAAAATATCGTATTTTAATATTTTCTTATATATTGAGCTAACATATAATATGAAGTCAATTTAGTGGGATCACATGTAATTGAACAGGTGACTTCTACATCACATCAACTTTTCAAACACAAGAAAACGTAGATGGATAGAAATAACAGAGTGCTTTAGTCAAAAGTCATTTTTCACATCACTACCTCACCAGGTGAGACAACACAAATAAGAGCTGGAGTGTGAAGCTCTTATCCTTGATGTACAAGTGCATCCCTTCTTTTTTTTTTTTTTTCTTACTCTGTGTTTCCCCTTTAGCCCACACTTGAGGTGCTTTTATGTTACATGACCACTTGAATTTGAGTCCAGGAGGGAAGAGGGGGGGACTCTATGGGTCCCCGAGTGAGAAAGCCCCCAAAAATCTATAGACCAGATGTATGAAGTTATATGGTCAAACTGGCAAACACAAAGGGTGCAAAAACAAAAGCTATGAATTAAGCGAGAGGCTTTCACCGAGTGTTTTGAAAACAGCCCAGCTGAGAGCTCAGATGCTTCTCCTCCTTCTCAGTCACTCCCTCACTCCAGTTCACTCACTCACTGCACCCCCCCATCCCCTCTCCATCCTCCTCCTCTCAAGTCTTTTTCTCCCTCTTAGCCACCCCCGAGACTAAATGCCTAAAAAGAAAAGAAAGGACACCATTTTTGCTAATTAGTTGAGGACTTAACAGGCGCAGGATATGCTGCCTTAGTATTTCATCTGCTGTCCACGGGCTGTCGACCGTCCTGTGAAGTTGAGCCTGTGTGGCTAAAAGAGTGGAAGAAAGGAGCTGGGCAGACACACACAAATGCCTCAGTGGAGATCCTGAACAGGCCTCCAGTGGGGGTTGAGCTCCAAATGGGGGCCAATCATT
The DNA here is from genome assembly GCA_006937955.1 of Pachypanchax playfairii. Lineage (NCBI taxonomy): Eukaryota > Metazoa > Chordata > Actinopteri > Cyprinodontiformes > Aplocheilidae > Pachypanchax > Pachypanchax playfairii. The sequence goes on from SSNP01000085.1 coordinate 596,868, forward strand.
AGTACTTAACATTTGAGGATAAAGAAGTCCTAAATTAGAAGTGTAAATGGTTTGTGCCCCACCCCCATCCTTAGAAATGTTCACAGGACTTTTTTTTTAATCAGAGAGGTATTTTCTTTCTTTCTTTCCTTCTTTTTTGGCATTTTTGTATGTGTGGACTTTCTTTGCTTGTGTGACAATACAGTTAAAACAAGGACACTTATTTTTTAGCTGTTAATGATCTCAGGAGGCAGCAACTTAAATTTAGAAGTTTTTATCATGAGTAAACATATCAGCTGTCAGACTGTGCAGTCGAGCCTGAATACAGTAATGACACAATGAAAACAAACATGTGAAAATGCATGCTGCACATGACATGATTAAAAAGGGTTAGAATGACTTGTATTATGCTGATTGTTAGTTTAAAATCATTAACGGATGCTTTTCTGAAATATTTATATTTTAGAAATTGTACATTTACCTCAATTATTTATTTATTTACACTCAGCTGTGATCTTTGTTCATTTGAAAATTTAATACATCCCTTTAAGGTCCTTTTCACTCCAGAATGGTGCTTTGGGATGAATATCCATAAAGTTTTTAAGATCGTTTGAGCTTCGCATCCATACAGAAACATTTTAAAAGCTCTCATTTATTTAAAAATCTGCATTTTGTGTGGAGAGCCAAAATATAAACTGTTGAAAATGATGATGTCATGGTCCCACTACTAAACTAAATGATGCTCCTAAACTCATATATATGTAACAACAATGGTGGATCATATGCTCGCATTTGTGTTGCAGATGCTACAGATTCTACAGCTACAGTCTAACATTCGTACGTTGTTCAAGACGTCAAGAAGCAATTATTGTATTTACCATCTTCATCTCCATCCTCTCCTCCTCCTCCTCCTCCTCCTCCTCCTCCTTCTTCTTCTTCTTGTGTTTGCAGTTTGTACTCAGCATGTAAGCTTTATTTATATACTTTGCATCTCCTTTCTTCTCTGTGTTGTATTTTTGTGGCACTCCTACAAATTTGGGAACATTTTTAATGAGTTTTAACATTTATTTATCTTAATTCTTATGTCACTTTTTGACCTTCATTTTGCAAAAAAAAGCTTCTGCAAAATAAAGTGATATTTCTATATTTTTCAAATAGCCTCCTGATGACAACAGCATAACAAAACACCTGAAATTTCATTCTAGCTTTTGGTTTTGATGTGCCTCCGTCTGGACACTCCTAAAGAGGAGCCCCTGCTCAGAACCCCTTAATTCAAAGTAATTTTTTAAAATATCACATTAGATATCACATCAACCATCAGTGTAAACTGTGAATTCTCTTAATATTTATATTTAATATCTCTGAGTACACAGAGGAAAAACCAAGGTGGTGAGTTAGAGTGCCTGAGATTTATAGAAGCACAACAAAATGGAAAATTAAGAGAGTGAAAACGTAATAAATAGTTGCTTCACTGCAGCAGAAACTCGGGTTAATTCCCCCAGGAAACGGGCCAAGAGCATAAGAACAGCAACGAGACAGGAAGTCAGGGGTGAGAGGATAGAATCTGAATGTCAGAGTTCAGCAATCGCCATTAAAAAAAAAAAGACGAAGGCCAGCAAGACTTGAGCTTGTTACAGCTGCTCAGCATTTCTCCTTTAAAAAAATGATGTAAAAATATTGTCCTCCTTGATAACCGAGCCAGATAAACAGTCTGACAAAGACCCGGTTAGTAGCCCTGTTGTCATGTCCTAAAACACTCGAGCTCTCTGTGTCGTTGTTATATTATTGCACTCTACAAAGACCAGGATAAAAAGCGACAGAGCTGCTGGCATTCCCAACTACTTCTCTTAAATGGTTGTATTTATCAGAGATGTAAGACATACATCCTATTAAACCAAGGGCACCGGAGAAATTCCTTACATGATCACCACAGCCCCATAACTGTCGTGGACAAAAATGGAAGCTGCGCCGTATGTCAGTTATATGGCGCAATAACCAACTTAAAGAAGAGTGGAAATAGAGCCATTTACCTGATCCAAGGAAAGAAGAGAGACAAGCCACACTGAGACATTATCACCCCCCTCCCCAACCCCCCAAACACACACATATAAAAGCTTGTATTGAACCACGTAAGCACACAATGGAACTTAAAGTTTTATTATCTTCAAATGGGATTTTTGCTCAATTTTTGTAATAAGAAAAATGTTTAACCCTTTATTTTATTGAATAAAATCGTTTAATAATTATATTATCGTTTATCATACTACTTGTAGTCCTTTGAACCTTCACTGGAGGGAAGAACACAGGCTTTAATACATCAGGTATTTGAGGAAGATACTAATCCTGTTAAAGAGGTAAAGCATTAAAAACTTGATAATAAACATATCAGATATAATAAATCAGTCATTAGAAGATTATAGGAAAAAGAATTTCACCTGAAACATTCTGTTTTGGGGTTTTTAATTGCTGGTTAGGAGAAATATCAAATTAAATATTTAATAATTTCACACGTTTATATTTGATTCATCCGATTTTTTAAGCTTGTTTCATGCTCAAAGTGTTGTTAAGACAGCTAGGAGAATTCCAGACATTTAGAATTACTTTATTTTGTCTGTTATAATAAAGCTTTATCGTCAGTAGGTCAGTAAGAACGAACACCTATTCGTTACTTGTAAAGTGCTGAACATCGTGTGTGTTTGGACATTCAGTAAGATGTCGCTTTCTAACCACTGACGTAGCTGCTTGTCATGACAGATTACCAGTGTGAGAGTAAATGTTTTGTTGTTCCTGTGGGTTTGTCTCGTTATTGTTGTTGTCACTGTGGTAACTGTTCTCGTCACGCACACACACATTGCTGCGCACATTGACTCGTTTTTATTGAAAGTGCTGAAGGCTACTGATGCAGGGAGGTGAACACACAGTAGCTTAACTCATTATGCTGCTTTCTTTCTTTGACAGGGAGCAGAGAAATGCTGAGTAATCGGACTGCGGTAAGTGACACGTGAGGGTATCAAGCAGGAATCAAGGATTTCTTACAGGAGGAACAAAAAAAAGTAGTGGGTAGGGATAATTTTATACCGTAAAATAAACATGATGATTTGCACACACGAGCAGAATTAATAAATGAGAAGAAGAGGCAAAATAAACTAATTGTAGTTTCAGGCAAACAGCAGGGAGAATGTGCGAACAATGTTGAACAGTCAGACAGGATAATACTCTGAAATCCTCTGAACCAGGAACAGCTGGGTCCTATTGAGGCCGGAGCAAATGGGCAGATTGAGGAACGGGTCTCCTCTAGAAATGTGATTATTTATGTGATCATACGAGAAATGTCTGTCCTACTGTTTGTGAAGACGTTCAAGATGGAAACTTCAAACTTCTCTGGTTTCTGATTGTGGATTAAAATAGCAGTATAACTGCTCCCCCTGGTGTGCTTATCACTGCACTGCCTGAGAGAATAATCAGTGGCATAATTAGTATGAACTCTGAGGGTCAGAGGACGAACTTTGTAGGAGTTTGTTTTGACCCAACGGCTCAGGATCAGTACCCTTTTATTATTCGCTTCATATGACCACATTGAACAAAAATAAAGTTAGATATTATGTGAAAAAACAAAAGATAAATAGTAAACTCTGTTTCGATTTTTAGGCCAGTTTTTCTCTCTCTTTAGGTACTTTATTGGGCTAAAGTTGAAATATCATCATTTGGGTTTTTTTTGTCAGGAATTTTAAAACAAGAGAACAGAAAAAGCCATTAAGACCGGTTTCCTCCTTCTTCTCTCGCCTGTTAAGATAAAATGCAATTCTCATAATTTTATGCTCCAAAAAAACCTTTTCAATATCTTATTATTGAAGAGGTATAAGAAAAGACAGGGGAAGAAGCAGGAAAGCAGAGAAGATATGAAGGCTGGGAGTGTGTGGATCCAGCCTTTCAGTCAAATATGCTGCCATGCAAGGGATTAGAGGTCTGTGAAGCATCGGGTCTTGACCTGCAAGCCTTGGAGCCTGGTTGTAACCTGAACCTATACCAGGTGTATGCCTGTGGGGGTCAAAGGGTTGGAAAAGCATGCAACAATAAGACAGCTCCTCAATAAAACCCTCACTACTCCAATTAACCATTTTAAACCTTGTTTTTATTTCCACTCAAACTGCTTCTCTAATGTATAAACATGAGTCGAGATACGTTACAGCAAAAGAAGCCTCATATAACCTTAATTGCAGAAGCCTACACAAATGTCAGCTAAATGAAATGTGAAGTGTGTGTATCCTAATAGAGAGAATGTTAATGGCATGCTTACTCCCTGCAACTGCCCGGCTTTGCTTTTACTTTCAAAATAATTTACTGCGCCTTTAAAGCACCCCGTCATCTGCAGCCAGAGACCCATAACTGTCACGCAAGTCGATCATTTACCGCACGATCTCCTAAGTGTTACGTGTTAATGGGCTGAAGCTTTGGAAAACATGGGGAAATAACTAACACCTAAAGAACCAACAGATCATTTCTGCACAGAAGAAAACTGTATCATTTTATAACACATTCAAGACTGCAGCGTTTAATCACACTACCTGCCAAGACAACTTCCATTTCTCAACAGCATGTCAGGGTAGAAGTCTTTAAGTGTGCTCATACAGAGCTGAATATAGCTGAGTGGGACTCTTCCTTCAGTTACATTAGTTGTTGACTCTGGGGAATTTGGAAGAGTGTATTTTCTGGTGACAAGGTTAATGTAACATGAAATAAACACTTAATACTTGCTGCTCAGTTCTGACCATAAAAGGATCTCTGATATTATAAGTCTAATTACTAAAAATGTATTCAAAGACAAAATATCAACATCTGCAAATGCTTGTACAAATAATTCCACAGTAAATCATTTCCAGACATGAATATTCTGAACTTTCCTCATTATTTGAGGCATTCCAGGCCGGGTTAACCTAGTGGCTTTAACTGACTGCACTTGAACAAGTCTTTGGCCTCAGAGGGTTATTAATTGCTCCAGCATGTCCTCGCACAATGTGTTTGGATAGGTGTTTCTTGTAGCTAACAAAAAGCCTTTGTGTTGCTTCACTTTATTCTGTGACTCAATTAGGGAAGGAAATGAGAGTAAATACAAAAAAGCTATTGTCCTTCTTCAAGCTCTGTCTCCTGCGAAAGATGATGTTACATAAGTTTACAGTATCTTATCTACAGTGTTCAGAATGATCGCTTTTAGCAGGAGTGAAAAAAAAATGTGAGGGATCAGGAATGATGATGAAATACTGGGCTTTTGAGAATTACTGATCAAAATATAGTTCTTTTGTACCAAGTCATCACTGCTGTCATGTCTGTTGTACATATTATTATCTAGAATCATGAATGAAAACAAAATCTGCCTTAACTTTAAAAGGAATGTTTACAGAAGCTAGTGAGTGCTCATCAAAAGAACAAACAATGCTACAATAAGGAACTGAAAGCTAATTATTACATCATTAGAAGTTATCTCTATGATTGCAAAAGTCAGAAAACAAAAAATAATCTATAATATTATTTTTTTTTTTTGATAAATTATTTTAAACTGAGAAAATAAAGGCCTAGCATTCTTTGAGGGAATGCATGTTACCTTTCAACCTAGCTTTGAGGAAAATTATGGCGTTAAAGCTGTTTTGGTCAAATCCTGAAACTAATGCTTAATCTCACACCATCTCATGAGATCTTGCGCGATCTGTTAGCAATCAGATGTTATGACCAACTCTAAGTGACTATCACGTGAAACAGTCGCTCAGTATTTGTGAAGTTGACTGACTTATTGCCATTGTGGCGGCCATCTGCGATGGGATACGGGTAATCAGTTGTAGATGTATGTGCAATGAAGAATTCCTGGAAGTTTCATTAGAATCCTTCTATAGGACATTTTGCTATAAATGCAGTTAAATGAACACACACAGAGACATTATCTCTTATCTTTTGGTGGCAGGTGATGTTAATTATTGCTCATTGAAAATGAGAACTACAAATCCTAAACGGAACCAGGATCTGTGGAATTTTTGTGGATGTTGGTTGAGGTTTCTCAAACGGAGCGTACCGCTGTTTCAAATAGAGTGGCTGATATTTCATCTCAATAAAGTAAGATATCATCACCATTTTGAACCAAAGCGTTTACCATATGCATGTATCCTTGCAAGCATGTGACCCTGCATAGAACCAAGCTGGGCTTTGTTTCACTATCAGCATTTCTGTGTACCAGAACAGTAATGTGCTTATTGTTTTAACAGATGTCGTAACTTGAGTGGTTCTTTCAACATGAAACTACATCATCAACAAAACCTTCGAAACCTTTCAGACTATTTTCTGTGTAACACTGTTGACAGTCTGTTTTTATCTCTCTGTTTCACCTCTGTGCATCTCCTCCTGCTCACCATACCAGCCTTGGAAAAGGGAATTCCTACCGAGGCAAATTCCAACATGCACTTGCCAAATGACCCATGACAACGGGTGGACAAGGTTACCAGGGCTGACTTAAGGAACCACTTCTGCCTATGTGGTAGTGTTCATGTCTGCCTTCCTGAAATGTAGGTCGGATACAAATGTGAAAATAAAAACAACATAAAACAAAAAGATTTGGAACAGACCAACAGCTGTAAGGCCCTCCAAGCTCAAACTGAGAAAAATATCAAAACATCTGACATCAAAGTAAAGAGGAATTTCTTGTTACGTAAGATACAGATTAAACAATATATTGATCAGCTTTGGTGTGAAATATAATATTAGATGATTACATTGCATTACATTACAGTACCTACAGTATTTAACGCTGCAGAATGGAATTTTATATTTTAGAAATTTCAGCTTCTCAGTAACTGACCCAAATTAGTTTAAATTAAGCATTGTTGTGTATAATTTAGGGAATGCAGCTAGGAGTGGTTCACTCAGAGTTGTTAAGGCAGATTTTTTAAATATACTTAAATATGTTCGACTCGCTCAGGATCATTGTTATAAGAGTAAAAACAACATCTGAGTTCCACTGCAGGAGAGAATAACTGGTGGTGCATCTCAACTGGCATTTTGCTATCAGTTGGCATCAGCTACATGTTGTTGGTATGTTGGATATTGGCAGGGCTCCATGGCAGTGTAGTTAGTTGACATTGTTGCCTTGCAGCAACAAGGTCTTTGGTTCAACTCTCAAAGGGGAGTTTGCATGTTCTTCCAGTGTTACTCCAGTTTTCTCCCACAGATCAAAAACATACATGTCAATCTAAATGGTGACTCTATATCAGCTGTTTCCAAACTTATTTTGGCATGCACCTTCAAAAAAATGCCACAAGCATTTTCGTTACCATTGAAAGGACGTTGAATTTTATTTAGGCTATATTAAAGATGGCGTGTTTACTCAAATGAACAAAAAACACAATGATCACAACAATGCGCTCCTGCGTCTGTAAAAAAAAAAAAAGTTATGTGCAAGCTTCCAGTTTTAGGGCAAAAAACACAGGTCATGGAAATAACATTAAAACACCAATAACAAACAATGACAATTAAATTGCAATAAAGTCATACAAAAACAACATGGCTCAGGAACCGATAAAAAAAGCAAGATCCTGAGTTTTTAAGTGGAGCAGCAGCAGCGTGGCTCAGCCTGCAGCGAGATGAAGAAACAGAGAGGAGCGCTGAGTATTTCCAGTATATTTGAAGCAATAATCTAAATACCATTTGGCCAAATACATACTCAGATTAATGCCTTTGATTCATCACTCTCTCTTGGTTCCTCTCCTTTATCAGTACCTTTGTTTTTCAATTTCTCAACTGACAGTTTCCGCAATTTAAGCCAATTGAGCATATTTGTGAAAATGAATGAAGTAGAGGCCACAAGCTAGGTGCGCACATAAATTGTGTAGTAGTAGAAGAAGAAGAACTTCTTCTACACTTCATTTTTAGATGACGTGCAATAGTTTTTGAATTTTAATTGTCATTGTTTAAAATTTTACAGAGGAAATATTTATTTACATATCTTTACTGTGTGGGGAAACAACACTGTATTTTGTAATTATTATTATTACATTTTTCTGCCATTGCATTTTTCACCTCGCGCACCCCTGGGGGCACCACACTTAGGGAATCCCTGCTCTATACTGACCCTGGGTTTTAGTGTGGGCATGCATGGTTTTCTGTCTCCATGTCCCCTGGTGATGAACTGGTGACCAGTTCAGGGTGTAACCCCACCTCTTGCTCAATAACTGCTGGAGATAAACACCAACTCCTCAAGATCCTATCCAGCACCAGGCGGGTAGTAAATAGATGGATGGATATTTGGGAGTGGCCACATTCAGTATGTCACACATTAAAACTGACTAAAGCCATAATTCTCAATGAAGGAGATGAATTCAAAGTTGGCTTAAAGCAAGCAAAGCTTCATTTTTCAACTGTAAACACAACACTGAAAACCAGCCCCTCCTCTCCAACTCTGCAGGCTGCGTCCAAGATTTTCAGCACAACTGCACACATCAAGTCACATTCAACAGCACAAATTAAACTGTAAAGCAGTCTAATATGAAATCTCAGTCTGAGCCCATTATTGGTGAAAATTACACTACTGGTCTCTGCTGCACTCTTTTCACTCTCCTTCTTAGCTATAACAATAGCAATAAACATAATTTTAGATTAATATTATTATTAGATTTAAAGCTTAGAAACATTGAGCCTTTTTATTCTTTTCTCATGTTAAAAAAAAGATTTGAGGCAAAAATGTTAGAGGCCTCTAAAAAAGTCTTAAAAAGCTGTAGACATTTGTAAAAAGAAAATATTTGCAACATATGTATTTTGTAAAACTGTTGTACAAACATCACAAGGATGTTTAATCCCGCCATTCAACAAACATTTGGAAACTGAAAGAGTTCAGATAAATTTTAACCTTCAGTGTTTCTAAAAATCCTTTTCAAGGAATGACATTCCAGACTTCTTTTTGCCTGGGGTCTGAAATGCACGGACATCCCCTGAAGCGTGGGTTTCCTTGTTTGTTTTTCTTACTTTGACTGATCTTTACTGCAGCTGCCTTCAGTTTGTTTGTCTGTGGAGTTTGCTGCAAGTAAAATTCAGCTTCATCTCAATGAGATCAGAGTAGTGACTCAGCTTCTGCAGATGTTTCTGCTTCTTTGTCTGGAAAAACTACTGAGTCGTTTTACGACTCCATCTGCACAGTTAAGAGATGACTAATCACATTTAGCTGATTCTGTCTGACAATGAGAAAATTCTCTCTCCGCATCTGAGGCAAATATATCCGTCTGCCTCGGTCTTCTGTTACATGATGAAAAATTAAAACTCCTGCTACTGAAAAAGGGACATTTTTATACCATCATACTTTCAACATATTTTACAAGTGACGGTTGTTTGAGGTCCAACAGAATTTTTTTCTGAACTGCTTTGGAGTTTGCTTTTTTTTTTTGCAAATGCAGATTTAGTTTAAAGAGGCCCTTCCATTAAAAACGGGTTTTCTGAGTTTTCTGTGGAATATTTTAGCTCCACAGGTGTTCTTACCTTCATAGTGGGTGTGAAAACAGGTCAACAACTTCTCTTTCAGTTTTAATCTCTCAAACTACGCAGGTGGCGATAACACCCGAGTCCGAACGGCCTGTATCTGTTTCGTTACAACTCCTTTGTTCGTTAGTATTCATCAGCTCCCACAGTTGAAACCATGCCTAGCATGCTGCAAGCTAAAAGCTGTAGCATAAGACGTAGCAAACAGGAAGACACAACGTCTGACGTCATGCACAGCGGGGCAGGAAACAGTATTCTTTGCTCTCATAGGCTAGTTTGTTAGCCAATCAGAGTCCAGCAAATTTGAACAATGAATATAAACGAGCTGCTGACGAAGCAGCCTGACGGAAGGAGCTGGAACCACCCGAATTTTGACGCAGACAGATTAAAAGGTCTGTTAATCAGTGTTTCTTGACATTTTTTAGATATAAAATGTTTCATATTACTGGTTAATACTTAAGAAATAACCACAAAGTCCTGAAATTTGTATGAAATGGTCTCTTTAAATGTACTTTGTTGGGATTTCTCTGTTTTTGCTATTAGCAAATCTTCTTATAGCCATAGTGAAATTTCTCCTCATGAGGACGTCACATGGCTGAAAGTTTGTGTAAAAGTATTTTAGAATATTAAATGAATACCGTGATCATCCACCTCAGTTGTCACTGTTGCATTTTAAACACAGCTTTGCTCATTACTCAATCAGATCTGATTTGTTCTCAAATTTTCAGTTTATGTTCATATTTTGAATGATTTACAGATCTTTTAACCTGGAAAGAAATAACAAGGAAAAATTTACACCTGGAAATAAAACAACATATGAGGTATTTATTAATTGCCAAGGTCAATTGAAAAAGAGGGTTTTACATATAAAAATGTAATTCCTGGAGAAATCTCTTATTTTAGTGATGATTGATTAACTAACCCTTTAAAAATGAATTTAGATACAACAGAAATCAACTGATTTGTGTTTTCCAGACAATTTCAGATTTCACTGTTTAACATTTTATAAGACTGATTCTACAATAAAAAAAATGCCACTAACATGCATGTTAAGTTAGGTGGTGATTCTGAACAGGCCCTATGTGAGAATGCTCATCTCTTTGAATGACCTTGTTATGAACCAGTGACCTGTCCAGGGTGTAACCCCGCCCCTCGCCCTTATAACTGCCAGAGCCAGCACCAGCAGATTGATCATGGTGTTTTGTTTCTTAGGTTTCGGTTTGTTGTTTGTAGTTATTTCTCATAATGTTTTCAGTTTCTTGGAGCTTTGGTTTTCATGATGCTTTCACAGTTTTTAATTCAGCTCCCCTAATGCTGCTCTGCCACTCACACACCTGAACAACCTATAATTACTCAGCTGTTCCTCATTCAGTAATCATCCCTCCCTGTATATATGTCCTCCAGTTTTGCATTTTATCTTCAGATCGTCTGCTGGGAGCCCTTGTTGCCTGGTTCTGATCTCGACTCCTGTTCCTGCCACTCACTTTTAAGTTTATTGTACCCTTAAAACCATTTGGATTATACCTGCTGCTGCTCGCCTGCAGAAGTCAGAAGTCTCAATTAACCAAAAATGACATTTATTAAGAGTATTTGTGCCTATGCTCATCTTACTGAGTAGTGCTTGATGGTGTTGATGGAGGTGGAGGACAGCATTGTGTGTAATTAGGTTTAAGCAACAAAAAGCACTTAAGTCAAGAACAGGGGAAAGATGGTGGTTTCACTTTGCTGTTTCTTGTGCTTAAAGGCAATGTCAGCTTCTTTCAGCGTCCAAGCAAGATGACACTCTATCTCTAACCTTTACTGAGGGACGTGAGTGCTTGAAGAAGATAATTAATGAGTCAGTTGTCACCTCAGTCTCACAGAAAACCACCAATGTCACTCGGAGGCATAGGGTAGGGGAGGGGAGGTCAGTTTTACATGTTCAGCCAGTGAAGAATCGTGCGAGGAATTCTTCACAAACCAGTGACCAATTTCATGGCGAATTTTCACCAAAGACTACATGTGTTCGGGGAATGTTAAGTGAAGCAGCAGGGAGCAGTTCAGCTGGATTACACCTGGCTCATCAGTTTATCATTCATCAGACAGCGAGAGATTCAGAACAGAAGAAAAGAGGAGGAGGAGGATAAAATCCTAAATTTTCTACAGCCGTACCTGACTTTGTAGTTCAGGATTAATGACGGGGCTGAGAGGACCTGATGAGTTTAAAGCTTCAGAGGAGAGCGGGAGTGAAAGAAAGCCAGATCAGAACAGAGATACCATCAGAGATTGTCATAAATCAGGAGTACTTATGGTGGGGGAATACTCTCTAAAAGTCCATCTGGATTTTCCAACTCTAACATTTATTTTGTGCTGCCTTCACTGAGAATAAGCTTTTAAGGACAGAATATTCCCCTGTATTACACTTACTCACTTTACGGTGTTGTCAGTGATGAGTAAAGAGAGGTGATGTGTTCTGAGGAGGAAAAAAAACAGTATATACAGTAATGTGATGATTGCCGGTGAAAACGCCCATGTCACCAATTCACCATGTTCGTCATGTTGGAGTCGAGCTGACACCCGGGCTTTTCGGAGAGATAAGTGCGAATCTCTCGGAGGCCTTCACAGGCCTGTCAGCTTCCTGCAGACACCTCTTCCTTTTTGCACTTCCTGATGTTATCAAAATCCAGGACCCATCGTGGACCCTTTGTGGCTCATGGCCTCTTCTTCCGCTTGCACACGTGTGCGTCACATTATCTGCTGAGAGGGCCAGACACCACATCCTGTAAGGTGGGGGAGGGGTTTTCCAGCAATGTCGGTTACAGGAAAAGGAAGAGGACAAGAGCGGGATTAAGAAAGAGAATGGAAGGAACCGAGGACAATATCTATCCCCTGTCACCGTAAAATCATTTCTAAACAACTGTCATGTTTCCAAAACTTAAAAAGGCCAAAATAAATAAATGAATCCAAACAAAACAAAAAAAAAGATATCCACTGGTTGCTTATTGTCCATAAAACACAACAGCTATAATGTGGAGTAGCGAGAGCAAAAAGGATGAACGTTAAGTGAAAGAACATTGAAACAAATAACACCTACGTGTGTGTGTGTGTGTGTGTGTGTGTGTGTGTGTGTGTGTGTGTGTGTGCGTGTGTGTATTTGCACTTGTGCACTTGTTGGCCCACCACTTGGCAGTAGTGTGAGTGAAAGTCAAGTCATGAGCTCGGTCTAGCTCTGCACACTTAACTGAGCTCGAAGCTCTTATTTCAATGGATGCCTAAGTAGAGTTCGACTTTGAAGGCTTTGATCCGGAGGCAATGCTATGGCATTTGACTTCTGCCTAAAAAAAAGCATCGTGTCAGACCTTTGAGGTCACTGGGATCACTTATCGCAGCTGAAAATAACCAGTGGCAAGCCACGAATTGGGGAATCTAAAAGAGGGCTGACATTAGCAGGTGCCCTGAGGTGAAATAGAGACAGCTACAGCGCAGGTCACTGACCTTGGACCACAGAGAACTTCTTCTTCTTCTTTTCATTTTTTTCCCTTAAACCCGAAGGCCTGGTATCACTTAGCCGTTCTTCAGCTGAAATGATGAACAACAGCACTTCTACTTTACCAAGTGTGTAACACACTCAAAAATAATTAGCAATAAAATTAAATTTAACAAGCGAGGCTTCCTTTTCCACAACCGTGTTCTCTAAAATACAAGCGGCTTTTTGGTAATTGAAAAATGGATGTACCAAAAAAAACAAGCTTCTTTTGTTGCTGATGACAGAAAAGTTATTTGATCATATTCACAGCAAAGAGAAGAGACAATGACTACTGACAGTTTTCAAAATGTTTATTCTATGAATCTTTAATTTTTACTTAAATCCAGCTTCAAAACGTGGGCATCTTGAGTCTTAATCAAATTACAGCATCTATGTTTTATTTTAGATCATGAGTTATTTAGAATAAATAAATATTCTCTAGCTAACAACCAGTCCCAGCTTGCATTTAAAAAGAATGAGCTGCAAAGAATGGCAACAGTGGTGGTCTTGGTGAAGTATTCTGTTACCAGGATCATATAACATCACTGAAGTAATTCATCCAACTCAACACCAGTAAAGCACTGATCTATGAGTGACAGCAGAGGATAGTCTTTACTACTGGTCTGACTGTTACAGTTACCATAGTTGCTGCTCAGTCATCCCCCAAATATCCTGACAGTTTATGTTTCTTCATGTGTCATTTTGATATTTCTGAAAAGCTAATTTCTCTTCCTGCCTGTCCGATACCGACTCTTTGTTGGAACGTGAAGGTTGTGAAATTTAGTTGTTAAGTGTTCCTTGAGCTTTCTATAAATTTGGGGTTTGAATCCATTTAAAAAGTGAATTTAATTCAATTCAATTTAATTATTCTTTATTAATCCACAAGAGGAAACTAGATGAAAGTGAAGAAAAATCTAACTTAAGCAAAGAAATTGTTTCAGAAAGTTCCCACGATCTGATTGAAAACGTTAAGAAACACAGTGTTTGTGACATTTTTGTAAATAAATAAAATATAAATAACAGCAAACATAGTACAGTGAATGTAAGGCCAAAGCTAAAGTTAAAACAACCGGTCGCTGAGCTTAATCAAGGTTTTAAGTCCCGCCCCCTCCATATAGATTAATGTAACATTTTCCTGACTAAAAAATGAAAATACATCTCAGATTATTTTTTTATGTGTTGACTTCTGTTGATTCAATGAGATCATATCTTACTTTTGTGTGCAGGTGAGTAGGTGGGAATTTCAGGACCCCGGCTTTTCTGATTCTGGCTCATGGGATTTTATGGTTTTACTTCTGAAAGAGTAAAATAAATTGAGACCCATCATCCATCTTTTCTAGTCATTGATTAGAACCTAAATCTACAAAATGAAGGTCACATGACTTTTTTTTTTTTTTTTACACTGAATGGAGGCTCTAAATAGTAAGATTGATCCTGGTTGAAAACATATGCAGGTGTGCTCGGTATATATATTACACATATATATTATATATATTTGCAGCTCTGGGTCGAATGATAGACTTTTGGTAACGTGTGCAGAATAAATTTCCAGCTAAAAAACTGAATATAAATTCTGCTTACCTATGAGATGAAAACAGGCGGGTCTAGGACGTTTTCCTAAGTATGTGCTCCCAAAAGCACAACACAATTTATTTCTAATGACCCGATGACCTCTCCTCTTTAGCTAAGCTAAGCCATAAGAAAAGAGGTTGAATGTTCTTGTGTTGTAAGGTGTAATAAAGACTGCCAGTTGCCGAAGAGGTTTTAGACCTCTAGTCCTGCTAATCCCTAAACCACACACAGCCCCCCAATTGAGCTGTAGCATGGCCAAATAAGAACAGCATCCTAATAATGGCTTCAGTTCAACATTATTTGTTTCTGAATGTCAAAATCCAAAATAATTAAATTTACACAGCACTAAATCCTTACATCCAAGACAATAAAAATAGCACGACTTCTTTATATAAATGTACTTGTGACAACATGAAAGTGTGCGTCAGTCATACAGTTAAATCTATGATACTTTCAATATAAAATGTTGCTAAATCTACTGATTCTCATTGGCTGATTGTAGCTCTCAAATGTCCAAATGTCTGGATGTTAAGATGCAGATAGGAAAAACTGCCTTTTTTCTATTCTTTCTGTTTTTATTTTGTTATTTTGGCTGCTTAACATCATTTCATCAGAAACCTTTTCATTAACACAAAAGCCATAGGAAAATGTTGTCACTTTCAAATGCAGCATTTTCAGTGTAAAAAGCATATAAGGGGTGGTGCAATATGAAAGGGGAGGTGTGGCATGTGTAGTAATAGAGTGCAGAAAGCAGACAGGGGAAGGAGAGACAGATCAATACGAGTCAGGAAATAAGGTAGAAAAGGTTATTTACTTGACATTGATCTGTTGTAGCGGCAGCAGAGCTTACCCTGTTTCTCTTTTGTTAACCTTTAAGTCTGAGTATACTCACAAATGACGGGGGAGTCAACTAACAGGTGTAATTTATGGATCGAAGGAGGTCACAGTCCCTCAGCCACTGACTGGTGCTTACATAGTTACAGCTATGAAAAAAGATCAAAACAACAGGGATGATAATGACAACTTCCCTGTGGGTTGCAGATTAAACCTCTGGAAACCAGATGAGACCCACAAACATCTATGAACATGAACGATTTACATATTATGTTCACAAATAATGAAATAGTCAGTAGGAAATATTGTGTTTGTGTATATCAGGTTCAGTCTTTCACCTTAACAGAATGTATATAGATTTAGTTTATATACTTGTGCAGAAGGCAGAATAAAACTGGACTTTTATATCAGGATTTACTTGTGAAATATGTTTATTTTCACTGTATATTAGTTTTTAATGGGATATTCCATGAGAGGACAAATTATGTATGTTTTGATGTAAATCTTGTAATACCACAAGAAACGTTTTACACAAGTTACCAACAATGTATGCATGCGTTACTTTTTCTCTAACTGTTTTATCTTTGGTGCTGCACGGTGGTGCAGTTGGTAGCACGGTTCCCTTACAGTGAGAAGGTTCTTGGTTTGAAACCAGACTGAGCCCTTTCTGCATGGAGTTTGCATGTTCTTCCTGTGCATGGCTTTTCTCTGGGAACTCCAGCATCTTCCCACAGACCAAAAATATGCAGTGTGAGTTTTTGTCTGTCTATATGTGGCCCTGTGATGGACTGGCGACCTGTTCAGGTGTGACCCCGCCTCTCGCCAAGTGACTGCTAGAGATACACCAGCGCTCTAAAACCCTGAACAGGAATAAGCTGGTATAGATAATGACTGACTGCCTGACACCTTTCTATCCATAACCTATAATAATGATATCAAGTTATCATTTATATTATATTACGATATCAATAAGTTTTTTCTTTTAGAATCAATCAAGACAGTGAAGAAATTTGGCAGGAAATGAATAGTCCTCAAAGAATTAAAGTTCAAAGATTATTTTATGTTTGAATGCTAGACTATAACTCGTCACAAGTACTTGACACAGAGGTTAAAGCCCAAACTTGACAAGCGACCGCTGATGGCTGGTTACAGTAAGTTTCGTGCTCCTCCTACTCTATTTAAATTAACAGGACATTTTCCTGACTGCAAAAAAAAAAAAAAAATGCAGCTCAGATCATTTCTTCCAGGTGTTCAGCTAGTTCTTACATCGATTGACATATGTTCAAATTTTCATTCTTCAAATACATTTCACTGTAAACAGTCATTTGATGATGTTTACAAAGTCATGTGACATCATGATTGTTTGATGCGGAACAGGTAGGACTTTCATATCATAC
This sequence comes from Pachypanchax playfairii, assembly GCA_006937955.1. Classification (NCBI taxonomy): domain Eukaryota; kingdom Metazoa; phylum Chordata; class Actinopteri; order Cyprinodontiformes; family Aplocheilidae; genus Pachypanchax; species Pachypanchax playfairii. The sequence continues at coordinate 613,662 of SSNP01000085.1, forward strand.
AGTCATACAGTCTTAATACACCTGCACAGCTTCAGTACCAAAAACATAACATGGCAGCTACTGGCTTCATTTATGTGACTTTACTGGTGTACAACAAAATAAGATGGAGACATGTCTTATAGTGTTTGGTTTGAATTAAAACATTTTTACAGAATGATAATAATACTGATTATTATAAAAGAAAGAACTATAATTAGTTAATGGATTGTGCATAAAGGTTGAGAATTGAAATGTAAAATACAGAAACACTAAGGGCATTAAAATGGCTAAAAAAGTAATACTAAATATAGTATATAGTAAATTGCAGAGTTAAAACAAGTTTTCACATTTACTTTAATTTGGACAGCTGAAACAGTTGTACTAAACAAATCCAACAGGAACATAGAAACTGATTTCATTGTACTTTAAATGACAGCAAAAGCTTCTGCAGACAGAAGGACTGAACTCTTGTCCTGCACATTAGCATGACCTGGCTTCAGCCCAGTAATGACATCAAGACATCCATCATGTCTTTATCTTAGTTCATGAAGATGGCACAGACCTGATGCAGTCAATGAAGAACTATTTGTTCTTCCATATGCCAGACCTTGTAATGGTTTTTTCAGGATCTTGCCAGATTTTGCCCTTTGCCAACAAAGCCACATGTTTCCACAAAGAAAAGTCTGGCAAGTAGCACGTGACGCTTCTTTTAGGCCCATAAAACCACAGATTCCTCTTAAATCTTTAGAATCACATACTTTTATTTTATTTAGTTTAGTTATTGTTTTCAGTGTAGCATTTCAGAACATCAGTGTAAAAGTGTCAGGCAATATTCAACATTTAAGAATTACCGTTCTTTTTTTTCCATGAAGCTGATAATAACCATCCATCTTAGGGCAGTTTTTATCAGCCACTTTACAACTTTCTAAAATGCTTTTATAGTATTTCACTTTCAAGATGTTACTATTTTTTTTTCCTTTGATCACACTAACGGACTGAAACCTGGATGGTCCCACAGAGTTTGCAGGGCTGCTAAATAAACATGCATTGGCTGCTCAAGTTCGCGACCTTTCCACCAGGCCAAACCATGTGCTCTAATCGAAAAATTCATTGTGTTTAGGTTTTTTTTTTCTCCTGTTCTTTTTGTCACACTGCTGGTTTTCATGTATTCGGACTAAAGTGGCGATGAGGTAAACATTTATGCTAAACGTTGGAGACTTGACTTAATACACACTACGGTTTGTCACAAGGGTCAAAAAAGAAGCCAATGAGAAAGCAAAAACAAAACAATGGTTGTACATATTTCAGTGTCTTTCTACAGGTGCATGTATGCGCTTTAGAAATCAGTCCATTGTGTATTCAGGCGACTCATTTTCAAGGAGGAAGTAGGCCCATGGGGTGAGCTGACCCCGAAGGAGCCAGGAAATTTGTTTTTTTGCTCCACAACTTGGCTATGTCCCACTTTCTAAAGGTGCCTGTCCCACTCACTCACTCTCAAGGAGCAAGCCAATCTCCCTTTGTAAATAGAACCATGTTTTATAATTCCCCCTCTTTCTCAGATGACCATATCAATAATGCAGAAGAACCACATATGTCCAGAACCATGAGATTATTTCTCTGATTTGGGCTGGCAGTTATGGTAATAGTTTGGCACACAATCTACTCCAGCAGCAATGACCACAGATTACAGCTGTTTTCAAATCAAAGAGACTGCAGAGAGACGCATGATTGATTGCTCACCAAGAGACAGAGTGAGGCAGTTCAGCACCCCACATTTCACTTTTGAGCCCGTAGTCTGATAACAGAACAAGATCCTGTTATTGTTCTAATCTTCTGAATATTCTGCTGTATCGTAAATTCCAGCAAGCTGACAAAAAGATTCACCAAACTCCATTGTTACAAGGAGGGAGTCTACTAACAGAGAGAGGAGGCACTTAATTGGTGATCAGGTAAAGGCATACAGTAGTTTATACATTTGCTTTTCTCATCAATGTCTTTTTCTTGGAAAATAGGATTGAATATTTAATTTCATACAAATATTTATGGAGCACAAATAAAAAAAAGTTGTGTTTTTGTTCTATCTAAAGAAGCATCTTTGTTTTAGTCATCTAGCTTGATATTCTGACTTTCTTCTACACAGACAGAAAATATACACAGGTCATTACATAACCCGAGTATCTTGGATTTATGGCACTTTTTTTTTGGCTAAACAATAAAACGGTGGTGAGGTAATTGTAGGGAGCTTAGGTACTTAAACATCTGTCTCAGATGGAGCCATAGGCCAGTACAGCAGTACCGTAGAGACTATGGATGAAGGCTAGTGTAAAGGCATTCCAAATGAAAGAACAACAAAGCTCAAATGGACTAGTGGGATGTGAAGAGTATTGTTCCCCTCCCATGTGTTCTTTAATCTCCAACACATCAGATAGAAGATATTGCTCAAATAAATCAAGAACAACCAAAGTGTCAAAGAACTTAATTCCTCAGGCAACAAGTCTGCTAAACATCCTCTAATCTGGACAATATAACATGGTATGCTAAGGTAACTGTTGACTTTAAATGTTAAGCTCAGCTGCACTGTCATACTTTTGATTAAAATGTTCACGAACAATGATGACCTTTTAGTATAATATAATAATATAATCCAGGAAGCCACAACCTTTTTAATGTTATACTCATTTCCTGATACAAAGACTTTGTTTCTAAATACCTTAGTTGTCCAACAATGAAGCTCATTATCAATTAATGAGACAAAAGCTGAGGCACCATGTGACTAATATAAATTTGCATATTTATTAAAATGGAGACAAATGTGATTAATGGCATCCAGGTATGTTACACGAGGTCTAGGGGGAAGATCGTTGAAGATCTAACAGCAGCCCAAATTTAGGTTAAGATAACATGAAACACATATGGGACCAGTTACATAGCATAGTTAGTAAATGTAATACATTTTAATCGTACATACACTTTGCCATTTGATCAAAATATTTTATACAACATTTTCTGACATTACTGCATCCACATGTTAATTACAAGCTAGTTGACTTACTGAACTATAAAAGGCTGAATGAAAATGTTCACACTCGACTTAAATACAACCTATAAAATATGTGAGGAAAAACAATAAAAAATTGTTGTGATGACAAGGACGTTGTCAGATAAGTGGAGAAGGGCAGCCAGTGTGCTATTTAAAATGACGGTAAATGGCCTTTTTTACCATTCTGGCTCCCCCTTCCCCCTCTCCCGTTTAGGGATGGCATTAGAGACTGCAGACTGACATACATTTTTTATAGCTTCATAAAGTCGTCCAATGACCAGGTCACCCTTCTCATAACTAGGGAGCAGAACGCTTGAAAAAAGCCATTCATCACCATGAAAGGGCCTGCTTGTCCAAGTGCCTTCAAACATGCACACAGTCTGGCAAGAGACGCTCAGCACAAATGCTAACGTACTTCTGCCACTAATGCCAGATGACCTTCTCACATCTATTAGCGCGCTGGCTGACGGAGAGGGCAGACACAAGCCCTTCTTGTCTCCTGCAAAGATTTCAATGACAAGGAATGGAAAATATCATGCATGATAATGGCCGTTGCCACCGGCAAAGCAATCTTCTCCCTTTTTTAAACAATACAAGGTAATGTCAGGTGAATATGAAATAATCTATGATTAATTATACACACAAGGAAACTTTGTGTCTCACTACATTGCCTGGAAATTAGGCATTATTGTAGAGGTGCAGTTAGAGGTAATCTAACAAAATAACATGACATCCTTTTTTAAATGTGTCCCCTTTGATTTGGCAAGTCATAGGGACCTCCGGTGTAGAACTGGAACGCCCCTCACAGACAAACCATCAGACCACCAAACCCCATTAGTGTGCAATTAGTGACAGCTGGTGGGTTGTCAGCTTGGTAATGGCCTCAAAAGGAGTGCCCATGGAATACAAAATCCACCAGTGATACATTGGTTTAAAGCTTGGCAATAAAAGTCGAAACAAATAGCTCATTACACTGAGACTGGTGTGCAGAGGATTCCATATTTAAAAGTAGTTTTCAAAGATTTGACAGATCTATAAAATTTAGATACTACGAGCAAGAGCACTCTTTTTTAAAAATTGAAAGTATAAAGAGAATAAACCGATGCTGAGTCTTTTAAAAAGTAAATATAGTCAACTAATCTCATTTTACTCAAAGATGTGCTATTTGGGTTCTATTAACAGTTGCTGGCCTTTCACTTCAAAAGCAAAGGCTAAGCTATGTCAGCCACAAGAGGTGGATGGACAGAGAAGGAAAGGGGAGGAAGAGGAAGAGGAGGAGGAGGAGGGGGCTGAAGTAGTTTAATAATTTATTTAAGAGGGAAAGAAGGCAGCCAAGGGGAACAAATAGTGTTTCTCCCAGAACCAAGCCCCTCTGACCCCCAGCGCTGCGTACCTGAAGCCCAAGCCCCATCGCATTAGTGAAATTCTTATTTGATGGCATTTTAATATTCTGCCTTGATGACTTTTTAGCAACATTTACTTTCGGAGGTCTCGAGCGCTTCCCCCTGAGGAAATGAAACATGTCAAAACCCATTACGAAAAAATCAAAATTTAAATACCTCAGCCGTGTTAGCGGTAATACACACAATCCCCACCGCTCAGAGGCAAGTCTCACAAACACTCATCTGCTTGCCGGCTCGTAATGAGTCTGTTTGATGGGTAAGCGATTTGTGGGTCACCGAGCATACGTTACAGATCCAATTTAACCCTTGATTGCTTGTACTCTGGAGGACCTGGGAAAACGTGTTATTGAAATTTAATACCAGATCATTTCTTCTTACTCCTATACAGGGACAAAGGTATGCATACATGACTCCTTCGATGGCCTGCACAGATGGGGGAGGCAGTGGTAAAAGCAGCCAAGGAAGAAAGGGAGAGAGGAGACGAGAGAAAAAAAAACAAAGACAATTTGGTGCATGGTAGTAATCTTGGCTTCATCTGCAGGTCTTGCTAAACACCAATCCAATTAGCCCCTGAGGGCACTACACTGAAAGCCAAAACGCTTAAATACAAGGTTTCTACACTGTGATATATCTCTTTTATAATAACATTTATGGCAGTTAGCAGCTAGCTGTTAGTTCTGGCACAGCAAAAGAATCAATTATTTTATCAGAAAAAAACTGACTTAATTTACAAGGATACTCCCATTACTTTTGAGACAAACAAACAAGAATAAAAATTAAAACAATTACTTTTATATAGCAACTGAAACATGAACAAGCAGTTTTTGTTTTTTGTTTTCTTGCCGTTTGCAAGAACTAGACGATGTTTAGTGTTATGTTACAGCCAATTTTCACATTTGAGATGTAAATGTGTCATCCTTATACCATACCTCATCCTTTTTATTACAAATATTCATATTTTGTAGTTATCTTACAAACATTTTTTTAAGGATTACACAGATAAATAAAAAAGTTCTTGGTGGGGAATATAATTTACCCAATAAGAGGGGAAATAAGTCCTTCCTTTTTATGTTTTAAAAAATGTTTTGCATTTTAAAAATAACTGTTTTACATCAACAATATAGAGCAGCAAAAACAACAACATTCAGGAAAAAGCTAGAGCCAGTTAACTGACTGCTTTTCTGAAATGTTTTCATACCTGTGGTGTTAAGAGAGATGATTGCATGGTGCTTAGATAACCTTTAACAAGACACTGATGTTGTATATGATGAGTCAAAATTAGTCACTCTTCTCCCTACAGCTTAAAATGTGAACTGACAGCCATGAAATGTTTTGGACTGGAATCAAATCCCTCAGTGTTTTGAGATGGGGCTTGGAAAGGTCTTCTAAACATCACCACTGAGATTTAGAGCATCATATCACATTACTCATTACTACTGAATGTATGAGTCCAATTTATTATATTTAGTATTAGGGAGCCTGAATGGTGCTAAGACTCTAAATGGGTGCACAGAGAAGACTTACTGGAAGAGGGGCTAATTGAAAGCTCAAGAGAGCAGTCGGCAGGCTGGCACAGTTCATTCACAGTATTTGTCATTAGACCAGACCGCCGGGAGAGAATAGAGTGCACTGCACCATTCGTGTGTAACCAAGATTTATGCTAATGTCTTCCCGCATATGCTTATTCTACATATCTATATTAAACTTAATAGACTGTTACATTGCTTCTTAACCTCGCCTTCCATCCATGATTACCTTTTCTGATTTCTTTGCAAAATGGGACATAAACACGGGGCAGGGATTTTATCAGCGTGTCAGTGAGTTTGTTTCCGGTGGCAGACCATGGCTCTCATAATCATACTTCAGGGACTCTATCAAAAAATGCTTGCCTAAGAGGTAACAGTTAACATGTCACTCTGTAATTTCACTGAAAGCTTAGCAGAGCCTTTTATTTTTACTCTACATTTGCACAAAAGCCGGGATTCCATTAAGTCTACCCAACTAAAGAAAAGGTAATGTGTATGTAGCACATACAGTGTAAAACAACATAATATACACCAATAAGGACAGACTTGTACGTTAAGGCTGAATACAGGGTTTAAATGGTCTGACACTCAAATATCAGGTGAGGATCAGTAAGGTTATTTTTCACTCAGCAAACTATCACAATGTAACAAAAGTAATGTTTACTACAAGTAATAGATTCAACACAATCTTCCAAGTCAACCGAGAAGCTTCATGGCACAAAGTACCGTAATGATCTGGGAACTAATCCAGAATGAAAAGATCATATACTAGCTTAGAGAAAAGTTTATTTAACACTAAATCACATGGTCCTCTACATGCTGGATGATGACCTTGTTGTAAAAAAAACACCCAGAACATACAGTAGATGGTCTATGTATATTGTGATAGGTCCATAATAGTTTCAGGGTCCTGGGTAACTTGGGACTTTTTTTCTCTAAATATAAAAAACTTTTGAGACAATTTTTTAACAGACCAGCTGAAACAAAAGATCCTTGTCTTGATGCAGCAGCTATCTGCTGTGGCAGCAACAAGAGAAGCTTCTCCACCACCTCCACCTGATCATGGTGAGGATGTATGAGAACATCTCAGGTTTTTCCTGTCATTTTCCATAGACTCAGGGGTCCTCATCCAATGTCAAAGGATCTGATAGTTCATACTTTTAAAGCAGTTTTTAATCTAATCCAAAACCTTTCAGTGTGTCTCATTTGCACGCTTATGCAAGTCTTTTATATATATATATATATATATATATATATATATTTGTTCTGTGTCTTGAACTTTTTACAGTATAAGTCACGGAACAATATTGAGGGCAGTGAGGACATGTTAGCACGCTGCAGGGCTGGGGATTTGACCCCAGAGCTTTAGACTGGAAGATGACCACGCCCACCCAAAGAAGCACTATTTGCTGTGGAGTTTCAATACATTCCCACTGGGGTGGTTCTATTTTTCCATACTGAAATCCAGTGTAAGCAGAAATCTCAGAAGTCATATTAGATGCCCTTAACAAAAGAACGAGCTGCAGTTTTTTTCAAACCATCATTCTAGTTTACTAAACCCCCATACAGGACAGTGTGACAGGACGCTGTTAAATGTGAAAGTGTCAGACTAAGGTGCCCTGTTTCATGTGGACATATTGTGGAAGTGGTGCTGCTGAGATGATTTGTCTTTTCCTTTTTTTCCCCCTTCCAGAGGTGCAGAAAGAGGTATTTGTCACCTTCACCCATCTGGCATTTTGTTCACCCACCCTGCGCTGAGGATGAAGGACAACCACAATTAGTGTGCCACTAGCAAGAGAAAATTGATACTTTTATGGTCAAGGATTGCAGTTGTTACTATTCTTCACCTGCTGCCAATTAAATAAGATCAGCAGTGATTCATTTTCTATATTATTATAGTTAATTGCAATTTAATTTTAATCAAAATGTAGCTAGCAGCCAACCTGAACATGCACACATTTTACTATCATAACAAACATTTGTTGTTTGATAGTTTGTTTTTGTACTTGTTCAGTGAAATAAATACGAACAATCCGAAAACATACAACAAATCTCAAACTTTTAAGTTTAACTTTGAAGTTTAAAACATTTCTTTGTTTCCTTCTTTAACATTTTGGACACTGCTTTAAATAATGCCTGCTGAAAATTTTATTTTAAATGTTTCTATGTTTGTCACCGATTCTGTTTACAACCTTTATGGACAGAATTTTTAGGTGCAGCCGAGGTGTTGAGGGGATCGGGTTTGGAGGCCTCAGGATTGTGTCTGTTCTTTGCAGATGTGGCGTTTACAGTAATGGGTTCGATGTCACTCTAACGCGTATACGTTTTGATTTATGAATGTTTTTCTGACAACACACTAACACAACAGACAAGACTGACACTGTCTTCCAGGGTTTACAAACTTGCTTGGCCAATTATTCTCCTCTAAAACATTAAAATTGTCTTTTCAGTAGAAGTTTAATTGGGTTTCTTGGCTTAGTTTAAGTATCATTTCTGAAACAAGTATGTTCTGCTGCTATCCAGGCAGCAACTACAGACAGCAAGTAGCACTCTCCAAGATGGCGGCACAATTTCTCATCTTGTTAACGACAGATTACTCAGCGGTTGTTCAATCTAGTCTCTCTGTCCAGTGTCTGTAAAGCTAACAATGTCACATTTACAGTTTCATTATCCACTCTAGTTCCCACTTCGCAAGGCTTTTGACTTACAAAGTGCTATTTTTAGATTTAATTAAAAAAAAAATTTTAGGGAAAAGAGATTAAACATTAAAAAAATGCCAACTCAGTACACTTCTGCTCCCCATGCACTGCAGCAGAGCTGCTCCTCGGCCAACAGTCAGCACATTGTTTCCGCTTGTCCCTCAAAGTAACAACCTCAGCACTGTCAAAAACCTCTCCTTTCATTCCCTGTAAGCTTTCCGTCTTTTCAACCTACTTGGCCAACTTCCAAGAAGAAAAAAAAAGTTTGAAATGCCCTGGACATCAGCCTTCAATCGCATTATTTAAGTGTCTCTTTAAACTTCAGACAAAAAATATTACACATGGCTCTTTAACATGTCAATGATGGCACAGCGAGCAGGATTTTCAGCTGACGGAAAAAAGGCAAATGTTCTCACTTTAAGAAAGGGTAATACTGAATGTCAGGTGACACAAAATAACAAACATACCTACAAAATACAAATCGGTATTAAATCCTTCACAAAATTCCCCTGAAATAGGTGTTTATGGTTTGATTTAATATCCTGAATCATATAATGAATCATGTCAACAGGAGTCAAGCTCTTACCTTCCAAATGTTTTAATGACCTGCAGAACATTTGAATTTTTAAAGCCTGAAACAAAAGCCTGGGAATGTTTCAACACTTTTACTAGGCCTACAAAATAAGAGTAATCCACTGTTTTTGCAGTTTTTTTCCAACTTAAGAGTACCATTTTCATAATTATTCCATAAATTATATTTTCCAGTACATTTACTTCGGATGGATAATTAATTTCTGTTTTATCCCTTTCAGACTGATATTGTTCATGTAAACTGAAATATGTGTGTCTTTCCACTTAGTTTAAAAAAGTTTTTTGCCCTGTCACAGTACAGCATCTTTTTGTCTTTTATGACCCGGGGCGGCTGTGGCTCAGTGGTTAGAGCGGTCGTCCTCCAATTTGAAGGTTGGTGGATCGATCCCGGCTTCCACCGCCACATGTCGAAGTGTCCTTGGGCAAGACACTGAACCCCATGTTGCCCCCCGATCTGCGTATCGGGTTGTGTGAGTGTTAGCCCCTACCCTCTCCCCCCGGTTTACATATCGGGTTGTGTGAATGGGTGAATGTAAAACTTGTAGTGTGAAAGCGCTTTGAGTGGTCTGAATGACTAGAAAAGCGCTATACAAATACAGGACATTTACCATTTACATTTACAATTTACAACATAAGCTTAGAAAGTCATGCAGTTGGCTCATGGCTAAAACGATGTGCATTATTGTTAAAAAAAAGAAACTGTATTTGGCAACAAGTATCTCAAAATGTTTGTGGAAATTCTCAATTTCCTTAATTTTGATCAGCTTTTAAAAACTGACAAGAAAAATGCAGTTCTCTCTAAACCAAATCCCTTTCCACCAATAAACTGCACACAATACTTGCTGGCTGCTGATGTAATAGCACGTTTTTGGGCACAATTTTGAGAGAATCAGTTCACTAAATTATAGCATTTAGATTCCTATTTCTTTATGTCAAATGGTCTAAAATATGTTCATGATGATGCAAATTAAACTAAATTGTTTTACATTTAAAAATGCTTATACAGCTCAGACCATTAAGCTTTTTCTGGATTTTTTTTTTCTAAATTTGCTTAAAATTTCTATAGTTGGGCAACATAAATAACACATTTGACGATAAAGGCCAACATCCACAAAACAAGACAAAAACTGCCTTTTTTTCTGAACAGAGACATCACTCTTCCCATGTTTTTCCTCCTTGCAGCTAAAAACAGCAGCTTATTAGCTTCAAAATCTTGTTGAGGCCACATTATCATTTCACAAGGTAAAAACAGAAGGCAGCAGCACTGTCCTTTGGTCCCACTGACTCAAGTATTCATCAAAAACCCATGCTCTCCCATGAGCCTACTACCATATGCTGCTGGAAAATGTCAGCGTTAAAAGTCAAAATAATTCACTGATTTCTGAGCTGCATTTGATAGTAGTCTTTTTCCAGGGACTTCTGGGAACAGCATCTCATAATATCAAGTTATATGTTAAACATGAAACAAAGAAATATAATTGTAGTCAATGACCTTCACATCAACATTGCTGTGTCCATCTTTGTAAATCAAAATTTGCATCATTAAAGATTATGGCTCAACTTATTAGCCCATCGTTTAGCACCAAGTAAATAGATATTATTAAATGTTAAAACAGGTTTTGTCTTTAAGAAAATAACCTGTACAAAAATATTATAACTCTTTTCTTATTGTATTCAAATAGGACTCTCTTGGTTAATTCCCATATTTTTATTGGAAACTTATTTGAATAAAAGTCCTGCAGTGTAAAAAGCTCAGAAAGCTCTTTAAATTACCTAAATTTAGAGAAATAGATTAGTTCTGACCAGATGGACAAGCTAACATGGTTCATGTGTTCATTATTTTATACAGCCTTTGTTGTAAAAATTTCAATTACATGGTTATTTACATAGAAATCCATAGGGTTTTTTTGTTTGTTTGTTTTGTTTTTTAGTAAAAAAAAGCTGAAATTCTAGCCATCTGTTTCATTTTTGAGTTAACCTTTAAGACTCCTTGTTGATTTTTTTTTTTTCTTGAGTAACCATGCAATGTCAAATTTAATTCAGAGTAAAGGTTTGTAAAATACCACTTGCATGAATCGATGGAGATGTTTTACGATGGTAACAAATCACTCATAGACTGTATATGTATGTAGTTAACTGAATACAGGAGTGGAACATGAAAGCTGAAGCCAAAATTAAACAAGAGCCCCTCTATGGCTGGACCCAGTATAAGTTTTAAGTCCCACCCCTTCAATGTAAACCGCTATTCTTTCTGCCGCTAGATCGTCACTTTACAAGTAAACTCCAAACTGAGTTTATTCAAATATTATTCAACCACAGGTATAAATTACTTGTACATTACGTCTCTAAAAAAAACTATTTCAAACAATCTGAACTGTAACTGATGATTGGCTTTATCGCATGTAACAGGTGATACGCGTTGTAGTTGCTATTCCAGGGAAAAGTTTCTTAATCTGTTTATAACCCCAGCTTCTAAAAAAGTCAGCGCACTGTAGAACAGTGGAGCATCTCCACTGTCTTAAAATTTATCTGTTAACATCTGGGAAGTGAAGAGACCAGCTGCTGGAGTCTTAGGAGAGGAATGTTGTCTCAGTCTGATGCAGGATTCTAGCAGCTCGACAGTTCTGGGACTTTGAGGCTGGATTTTTTTTCCAGTCTGGACTGCAGACAGTTCAGTTCAGCATGTAAACTCTTCTATGCAGCCATGCTGTTGTGATGGAGGCAGGACTGTCTTGTTGAAATATACAACATCTTTTCTGAAACAAACATCCAGATGGGAACAGCTGTTGCTCTAAAACATCTGTGTAATTTACAGCATTGATGGAGCTTTCTCAAATGTATAAGCTGCCCACTCAATAGCCACTAATACAACTCCATACCATCAGATATGCTTTTGAACTGTCTGCTGATAACCTGAATGGTCCCTCTCCATGGGAATAAAACATTGGTTTATGAGATTCGCCAATCATTGCATTCTGTTTTATTTGCATTTTACACAGCATCCCAATTTTTGGGGGGGAATTGGGGTTGTAGTTTCATCCCGTTCAATGAAATAACAATAATGCAAAACCAAATTTTGGTTCTAGAAATGCCAGGATCTTTTGTAAACATACAGAGGCCTTCAGGTCAGCCATTTAAAAACTGAGGTTTGATATTTAACATTCCATCTATATAGGCATTTTTTTTTATTAAACATCTTTAGGTAAAGCCACCATCTTCTCTGCAGGCGAGCACATTACTGAGAGGTGATCCACTGAGACCATGGAGCATTGTGAGTGCAACTTCAAAAGATTGTTGGTGCACTTTTGCCAAAACGAAAATCACTGAAAAGTAACCCACAACTTTGCATTAAATCAGCAATACAGAGTTTTTTCTTAGAGGGCGCCACTGAGGCAAAAAAATGTTACGCCCCTCTGCTTCCGCAATACCATAGCCAGCATCTGCTTTCATCCATGCACGCACACTACCTTTGCTAAGATAGACTTCATGGGTTAGTTACATTTATTATTTATTTATTTTAATTGTTTCACGTGACTTTGCAGACAACTCGTAAATGCCGCCCGTCCGTAGTTCTTCCAGATATACGCACGCTTGGTTCATTCACCGGTGTACTATGCCGATATACAACACTTTAAGCTAATGCTGGGCGGTGCTCAGTTAAAATTAAAAGTGCCTCTACCTGATGGAGGGGGGGCATCAGTCTTTATGAAAGAAAAAAATCTGACATTTTGCCTACATTATATCAGAGAACCGGGTCAGACTATCACTTCCAGCGGAAACTCTGGATTGCAGCTTTAATTGCTTCAATTTAAACACATTCATGTGAATTGCTTTGATAGTTGGACTCTATGTATGATTATTGTCCAGTGCCACTGTGCATTTATAATATCTAAACCTTTAGATGAGTCAAACTTTTAATACCAGACTGACAATCCTGAGCAGTTAATATTGGCACTTAAATCATCATACCAGACGTACTGTAGCTTGATTAAAATAGGATGTTCAGGTTATTTCAAGTTTGGAAGAAAGAAAAGGTTTTGTTGTACATCTTTCTTTAAAGGAACATTTCAACCAGTAATATAAGCTATTCAAATTAGACATTTAGCCTGTTCTTTGCTAAGAATAATGGATTTTTGTGTGAATTTCTTTTCCTTTTTATGCAGGGATGGAGAGACAGAGAAGCAATGCTGCTCTGCGTGTTAGAGGAGGGAGTTGTGTTGTTATCTGCTGATCCCAGAACTTCCCTTGGAGCACCATAGTGGGTCTGTATCACGTAGTGCACCCTGCACTGGGACTGTGCAGCCTGCTGACAGGAAAGCTCGATTAGCGAGTCACAAAGAGGCCAATATAGAGGAGCACTTCCTCAGCCAAAGGGGGTTTGCCCAGAGAACACGCTCCAACCCTCTTTCCTGACAGGGGACAGTGACAAACACACATACACACACGCTCACTAGCCCACCTCTGGGGAATGGATGATGGATTGGGATTTGGTTTTTCCAACACATGCATGCATGGATCTCAACACACAGTATGACACACACACACATCCACACAAAAAGCCAAGCGAATAAATAGGCACACCTTTATTGGGAGGCGGAGTCACTGGGATCATTTTCCATTATTAAAGCACATCCTTTAAATTGATTTGGAAAGGAACAAAGTTTACGATTTTCAAAGAAAGCTGGCAAGCATCCAGAAAAAGAGATGAGTGTGTTTGGACTAGCTGCAGCCCTGCGCGTGCTGCCTTCGCTCAGACAATGGGATGAAGATGTGGAAGTGGGTCCGGGCCAGATGAGGAAAACGAGATAGCGAGGGTGGGATGAAGGGTGGAGGTGAGCTGAGCGCAGACTGGTGGGCTGTTATGGGACCTTGTGGCGGAAGGGCATTGTTCAGCTGAGGAAAAACACAACAACAATAAAAAACAACTCTTCCTGAATCTTTTTATATGATTATGTTGAGAACAATTGAGTGGGTGGGATCCGCTACTTTGAGGATATTGAAAGAGGCCTCTCCTTTGAGACTTGGAATGATGCTTTCACACCTTACCCTGGAACACAAGCAGGAAAATAAAACATTGTGAGCTGCTGAGCAAGAAGCCTATTGATCAAGAACAGTGTGTCCATTGAGAGAGATTACAATGGCCTTTGGCCTGTGACACATTAAGCAATGAACCAAAGGTTAATGAGGGGAAAATTGACTGGTATGTGATCCACTTTTTCAGAGTTGCAGCTTTTTATGCATCATCTGTTGACATAATGTAACGTCAATCAGTTTAAAATAAATTAATCCACACAATTCCTAAGGAAACTTGCTATATACAAATACAACAGAAATATAAACTTTCTAACTTGGTATTTATGAGTGTTTATTCATATTATATTAAAACGTTTAACAGAAAGCTGTAAATTTAATGTTACAAACACACCTGTATAATATCCTGTTCTCATGATGTGTAGCTCTGTATCAGAGTTTTTCAGCTGATTCTGCCTGGTTGTAGATTTCACTAACCCTTGGGTCATGCACCTGATATACCTTTGAATCCTGCTGTTTGCTGGAGTGTATAATCCTCTCAGGGGAGAGACGTGTCCAGAGATAAAAGTCTGGGGTGAAGTTGTTGCACATCTTAGCCCTGAAGGCCCAGACCCTGGTTTTTCTCTTCATCTTGTTCTCACATTTTTGCTGCTTTCCATTGATTTAGTACTGACTCAATTCACAGGCACTTCAAGTAAAGGCTGTATTTGCCAGTACATTGTTGTCTTTATACAGACAGAGTTTCCAATCCGAGTTCATCAGCAGAGGTCAAACAAGACATGCATGGACCTATTTTCATGTTGCTGTTGTTTTATTTTTATATAAAAAAATGCTTGGGATGTCCACACTCTCCAAGTGCTTTCTGGTTTGTGTGGATATTCTGCTGATTTGCATTTTATGTATTTATTTATTTATTTTGTTAAACATTACAGTTTAATTTGTATCTAAAAGTATTTAAAAAATAAAATTTTCAAAAATATAGAGGACATTGTTTGTCTGTAGGGTTATATGCTAGTGACATCTAGTGAACTCCTTTAGAGTCAGATTTACACCACCAGTCAAATGTTAATTAAAAAGTTTGTCGGTCTTATTTTTATATGACTATTTTTTGTCAATAGTTGCATGAAAACTATTTAGTTTGGAATGGATCTTTTGCATATCCAAAATATCTACAAAAAAAAGTAATTGTAAACATTTCTTACCTAAGGTGTGTCGGGTGGACTGGAAGGCACTTCACCACGCTGTAAATGTCATCCTCTCTTTGACACGTTAGTGACAAATGAGCCAAGGCAAGACTGATGCTTTGACCTTCTTTTTTCTGGTCCAGACAACTAGGTAGGCTAAAAAAACTAAAGAGGTGTTCAAATGAACTCATTTTTATGGAAAATGAAAAGCATACTTTGGAGCTTAATCTATTTACTACATAGTAAATGTGTTTTCTTTTTAAAAATGATCAGAAAAAATCTATTTTAGATAAAAAAACAAACATTTTTTGTATCCAAATTGTCCAGAAAAAACAAAACAAAAAAGTATATTTAAAGATGAAAAATATTACTTCATCCATTGCAAATGACCATTCTGAATCCTTAGATAGAAAATGTTTTATTATTAATTGATTGATTTTTCTGTGAAGTGCCTTGAAATGACTTTGTCATGAACTGGCGCTTTATAAATAAATAAACTTGAAACTTGAAACTTGAATTTGAAAGCCAAAATTATTAAATGAGTCATTAACTGAAATGTAAATTTTTCCACATGAAAACGTTTCTATTATGGTTTCCGAGTG
The DNA here is from genome assembly GCA_006937955.1 of Pachypanchax playfairii. Lineage (NCBI taxonomy): Eukaryota > Metazoa > Chordata > Actinopteri > Cyprinodontiformes > Aplocheilidae > Pachypanchax > Pachypanchax playfairii. The sequence continues at coordinate 629,717 of SSNP01000085.1, forward strand.
ATTTTACACTGGCTAGAATGCCAATTCTTAAAAGTGGAGCGTTTGTTCACCCCTGACTTTTGTAACCACCCAACGTGCACGCGCACTCAAACACGAGATTTTAATTTCCCCACCATCTTGATGTCAAATCGGTGTGTCATATCTGGACATCGCAGTCTAATGCTGCTGCAAGCCCCCCACACCCCTCTCCCCCACCTTTTCAGTCCAGCAACAGAACTAACTGTCCCAGCTAGCTGAGAGCTAACCAAAGAGCTAACGTACTTAATAAACTGCTAATCAGATTTTTGCACAGTAAACACGTTGAGTGAGCTAGCCACAAGAGTTTTTCATGAGCTGCACCAAAGTACTTACAGACAAACAAATATTAACTCACCGTCCGTTCGGATGTTGACGCTCCCAGGCCAGCCCCTCTTGCTAAAGCTGTGAGCATTTGTCTGCCTCCCGCATATGTTCTAAGCCAATCCCCAAGTCTGCGGTGTTCCATTCCTGTTGGCCTCCATATTACATACATACATACATACATCCAAAATGACCAAGCCTCGATCACTGATCGCACTCCCAGCCAGCTCTGCTGAGCAGCATCTGTCCACTCAAGTAGCACCTACCACTAGCTTCCCAAGCCCGGCTCACGCTCATCCTCAGGTCCTCAACACCGAGCTTATTCCAACAATCAGAGACTTGCCTGCAATTCAAACATTATAATCTGACAACCCCATCTCCTTCCTGCCACCAATCATCATGCCCCAGATTAGCATTATAATAATGACCATGCACTACATCCAAAATATCGCAAATATTCTCACAAGACAATAATGTGCATATAAAAATGGGTCAATGGGTGTTTTTAAAATTATTTTTTCAATTGATTTTTTTCATCTATTATATTGCGTGGGTATCCATGATATTAACAGTTTATGACTCCTTTAACTTACAGAAGACCTGCAAAGAAGCTGCCAACCTCAAAGACACTTGCTTAAACTGAGGCCTAGACCATGCTAATGTTGGCATTTTTCAACTAGTGTTTTTTTCTCCATTTGATAAAAACATCTTAATTTACAAGAACAAATAAGCTGAAACTCCTATGCCTTGCCACTAGGTGGCAATGACTCAGATAATAATGACATCAAAAACACAAAGGCAGTACATGCAGAGCATCACTCACTACTCTTTAACAACAGAATGTAGCTTTTTCTTTACTCTGACAATTATCTGGTGATCGTCAACTTATTCAGCAAATGCTTGAAGTTTAATGGCATCAAAGTCTAGAGAAAGTGAATCAGTCATGCTGGTTAAGTCATAGTACTTCCACTTTCATTCCCACTTCATACTTAGTGGTTGTCACTCTGCACAAGACAGCTGCTAATCAGTGGGTTGTAAAACAGATACTTATGCACTTACCATGTACTGACTGTAGGCGTTGGCAAATTGTAACTGTTACAGCTAGTTTTGCATTTCATGGTGATAGTTTTAAAAATTATTGATTGATGACAATTAAATCACAGTTGACATTATGCTGATGATGGTCGGTCAGTCAATCGTTATCTTTACCTGATTATCATTGATCAGGGTCGCAAGGAGCTGGTGTCTATCTTAAGCAGTCACTGGGCGAGAGGCGGAGTTACAACCTGGACAGGTTGCTGACGATGATATTCTTTTTAAAAAAAATACATTTGATTGTTGTGTTTTTGCATTTTTAGATTTTTTTTTAACAATTGGAATATTATTTGGCATGTTTTATTTGAATATGGTAGACATTTCAAAAATGTACTTCAATAGATTAAATCATCTAAATTGGGGTGATTGCAAAGGTGAATACAAAATGGGTGGAGCTGAGTATAGGGAGTCTTTTCGTACCCGCAAAAGTATGAGCATGACCAAAGCTGAAAAAATCTGACTTGGAAGAGGTACTAACTGACCCATAATGAAATCAGATGAAGAAAAAATGAAAAACATTATGTGGTTATGTTGTGGTTCTTAGTGCAGAAATGAACAGACAAGGTGATAAAGTGGTGACAAAATAAGCCGCAATGATTAATTTCTCAAAATATTCAAACACCAAATCTACATGGACATACCAAAAGAAACAAAGACAGGTTTTTTTATCTCTATATTGTGTTAGTGTGCACACAGCAAGAGTATAAATGTTTCTTTAAAACAGACATGATGCAGATAACAACATGGAAGGTCACATTATAAACCCATTGACCTCTACTGTGTAATGAGGACCTTTCACTGCAGGAATAAACCAACTTTATTGGCATCTACCCATTCTAAAGGAGCACAACATTATCTGAGGGCTTACATCTTGCTTGTGTGAGTGTGTGCATGTGTGTGCGTACCTTGGACTAACATTAGCTCGCCTTCTGGAAGTTCTGACCTGGGCCACACAGCAAAGCTTTCAAACTGACAACTGTCTCTCCACGCCATTAATCAGGGACACAGAGGACTGTCTTCCATCCAGATGGGAAGCCTCTCTACAACCAGAGAAAAATAAGCGAGCTAATTAATTCTTATTGTTATAGACAGAAGGAGATTAGATGGAGAGAAATTGAGAGGGGGACAAGAAGAATAAGTCACCTTTAACAAAGAGCTGGATTGAGAATATGTTCTCTCTAAACGGTCATTGTTTCTTTACTAAAATACATCTGTGATTTGTAAAGCCATAGAACTGAAAGGAGAGGACAAAAGCAACATCACAGCTAGAGGTTAATGAATGATAATGAGCTTGGAGCACTCTGGGACACAGTGTGGTCATGATTAGACGGACCCAGTAAGACACAAAGTCTGACTCCACTTTACCTCGATAAGTAAGATAACAGAAGTACCATCGCAGGTTATATTATTGTGTAACTACTCACATCACCTTACTGTACACAGACACATACAAACACATGGAATACTAGACTTTATATTTATTGGAAAAGTATTTTCATCTGAAAGAGATTTGTTTTTTGGATTTCTACATAACTGTTGTTGAACCTAATAATATGAACGTAGTTGTTTTAAAATTGCATTAATTAGAGACATATGTTCAGCTTTTGTAACAAATGGACCAAATTAAATTATTTAATATCTAAATATTGAAATAACATTGTGATCAGGTCACCTTAAAATAAAGGGGAAATTTTGAGAAGTGGGCAAAAAAGCTTATTTTTTTAAATTCAATAACTAACCAAAATATTATACTTCCCAGCCATTGTCGCAATGACTGTGTGTCAGATTTACATTACACAGTTATTAAGAACAATCTGAGATCTTGTTAACAGGTAGCAGGTGCTTGTTGTGGCATATTACAGCATTAAAAACATTTTACTCGTGGCCTGTAAACACAAACACATGAAGGATAAACATTAGAACTGGTTCATAACTTCAGCTCAGTGTTGCAACTGTTACCGGGCTTTGAGTTTGTTTGAGCTTCTTTTCGCTGTGAAATTAAGGAAATAAATCTGAGTTGTTTGAAAAGGATGTGTGGGAATTTGAGTTAAAGATAGAAAATGGCGTTAGTAAACAAGTCTTCAGTGATTTACTAATTAGCCATATGCATAGTTTTACTTTACAATGACGCACTAAAGGAAACAGAAGTAGTTGTCAGGGACATTTATGTCTTGTTGGATGAAATCTGTTGAAGGCTGTGATGTTTAAAGATTGAACTGCAAATGTGTCACACAGGAGCCTTTTAACACTAAAGTTGTTCCTGTGCTGGTTTAGAGCCAGTAAATAATGAAGACACGTTTCTTCTTGTTTCCACTGTTAAAGTTTGGGCTTCAGTCCAGGAAAACATCTGCTACAGTAACAGTGTCTTGGCTCGGCCGGCTTGTGTCAGGGGCTGTGGGATGGGTGATGGAGACCAACAAGACCACTTAAAATCCAGAGCTGCTTTTTTATCCCGCTTGCACGACTAAGCAGAGATTAATGAGCAGTTTCAGCATGGATGTGATGTTTTTGAGTAATGTCCGATGTATTGTATAAAGCTGCAGTCACAACAACATCAGTAAGAGCCTCAAAGTAACAAGCAACAGCTGCTGAACCAGGTAGGTAACTGGATTGGTGTCTTACTTTCTCACACACAAATTTACCTTCATAATTATATTTACTGATATCTCATTAGCAGCGCATCAACTTCAAACCCCCATTGCTTCCCTGTAATTACAGATGAGACACCAACGCTCAACTAAGGTGTATATTTTTTTTTTTGTATCAAAACAGACAATAACCCAAAGACAGAACTAGAACAGCACTCAGAGAACGCAGACCTACGCCAAGTGGACATTGTAGAAAGTACTATGTCCATCTCTATGTCCATCTCTATGTGGACCTGTAAAGACCTGACATCCTGTCCAGTGTGTAACCCCCCTCTGGTCCAATGACCAATGGAGACAGGCACCATCTACCTGTGACCCTGAACAGGAACAAGTAGACACAGAAAATGATTAACTAACTGACCACTCACTAACTTACTAGTTGCATCATCCTGTTGAGGGTTGAGTTAATCTCATCCATCAGCAGCATGCTACAGGTAGTGTACATCACTGCAAAAACAAGGGACAAGCCTACATACTCTTACTCTGGACAGTTAGATTAGGTATTTGACTGTAGAAGGAACACTCAAGTAAAAACCAAACATGCAAACGTCACACAAAAAAGTCTGGGCTGAGATTTGAAACAGCGCCAACCACTGCAACACCATGCAGCCCATAGAATGTACTGTATACAGACACAAGGCTATAGTGAGATAGTTAAAGCCAAAACAACAAGCGTCCCTTGGAGAAATTTCAAGCCCCGCCCACCTCAGATTTTGTTAATTTAATTTCCCTTTTGAGGATTAATAAAGTATTGTTGATAGATTTTTTTTTATTGAAATTTGAATGAATGGGGCATTTTTCTGAGTAAAATATAAAAATATACTTTCAGCCCCACATCTCTAGCACTCAGTCTCTGGTCTTTGTTGCAGTCTTGGGGCTTTGCAAACAACCATTATTTGACAGTTTAATATTTTATTGTTGATCTGAATACATATAAATCTTATTTAAGTCTGTCCATTAACTAAAACTGACTTGGCTAATAGCCCCTTTATCATGTGTAGTGTGATACACAGGCCACAGACTCTTACTCTCTTCATTGTGCAGACATTGTCCCCCATGAACCTCCAAACATGCTCCTCAACCTCATGTGAGGCAGCGAGGTAACTTTTTTTTTTAATTCAGGAAAGGAGAAAGGTCTCTAGCATCATTATTTTCCTTCAGAATGTAACTGGCTTTACTGCACACCCTAATTTGCTTGCCGTAATTATAGGTCATGCTCCCCTATTGTAATTTATAAAACCTTTTGTTCTTATCAATAATGAATGGGCTTTAGCAAATCATGGTGCTATAATATTTTGATATTATGAAAATGCTAATGCGTCAGGGACCTAAAGCCTTATCAGCCAGGTCGGATGCTCTATTAAACAGCCAAGAGAAGAAGTTGGAAGCAAATTGCTTATGTTAATGCCCCAGTTGTATCCAGACAACACGAGGACTCTGCAATTAATTTCATCCAGGCAGTGGATGGACAGGCAAATTTATTTCCCTTCCACAGGATGGAGGCTCCCCCCTCCTTTCTTACAGGTCTTCATGCATAGAATTGGAAAGGCAGCAAGAACAAGAGATAGAGGGCAAAAGGCAAAGTGAGAGGGGAGCAGTAACTTAGGTGCAATCTATGACCTAATTGAACAGCAGCAAAAAAAAAGGGGGAGGGCAGCATCGGGGAAACAAGAGGCAAAATCTTTATTCATTCTGGTGACAAGTGTTTTCACAACTTAAACCTGTTTTATTAATTGTGTTTGACATTTTCCTAATTACTTTCATTTACATCACATCAGCTCCTCACACATGATTGGACTGCATATCAACTCAGCACGGTATCACAGGAAATAAAGAGTGGATGATGACAGACCTATAGTGTTACCACAAGTAGCTCAGAACAATAGAACATTGCCTCTTATAAGTAGGACACATCTCAGTACATTTACAGTATTCCAGGAAGATACAAATGTTCATATCAAACCAGTCAGATCACCTGATTGGTGGAGCATTCCAGCATGTTAAACATCTTAACAGAGCGATGAGTAAACAAACATCCAGAGTCCAGCTGTGATGTTTTGCAGAGCATGGCTGATGAACATCTGATTAATTCATACCACAACTATAAAATATATAAGCCTCTTTATTTTCAATGCAATATGGTGACAATAACAAAAAGTGTGCTAACTTTATAAAAAACTGCGACTGGTACCAACAGGAGTACACCATCAGCCATGATGACCAAACATGAATTAGGTTCCACCTTTACCGCCAAAACAGCTGTGATCAGTCAGGACCTGGACAAGAAAGGCCTTGGAATATCTGGTTCTGGTCAATATGTTTGAGCTGGTTGGCAAATGTAAGAGCAACACCAATGTTAACTCCACCATACAGATTTTCTCATCATTGTTAATTGATTGATTTGTCATAGTTTTTATAACCATAATGTACAAACCTGCAAATAAAAAACCTCAAACAACTAGTGTGACACATTAAAGAGGCCATTTCATACAAATTTCAGGACTTTGTGGTTATTACCAGTAATTTGAAACATTTTATATCTAAAAAACATCAGGAAACACTGATTAACAGACCTTTCAATCTGTCTGCATTAAAATTCGTGTGGTTCCGGCTTCTTCCGTCAGGCTGTTTCGACTGCTTTGGCAGCAGCTTGTTCATATGCATTATTCGAATTTGCTGGTCTCAGATTGGCTAACAAACTAGCCTATGAGAGCAAGGTATACTGTTTCCTAACCCACTGCACATGGTAACATAAGACATTCTCTCTTCCTGTTTGCTATGTTATGCTACAGCTTTTAGCCAGCAGTATGCTAGACGTGGTTTCAACTGCGGGAGCTGCAGAAAACTAACGAACAAAGGAGTTGTGATGAAACAGATACAGGCCGTTCGAACTCGGGAGAACTTGGGTGTTATCACCACCTGCGTAGTTTGAGAGATTAAAACTGAAAGAGAAGTTGTTGACCTGTTTTCACACCCACTATGAAGGTAAGAACACCTGTGGAGCTAAAATATTCAACAGAAACCTCAGAAAAACTGTTTTTAATGGAAGGGCCTCTTTAAATAAAAGTAATGTCACAATAAAAGCCTTTTTCAGGCAAGAGGAAGACTCCCTACAACATCCATGACCTACAATTAGAAAGTGGCTGGATAATGGCAAAACTTCCTTCAGTGTATGATGCCGCTATGTTCTGAGTATGACCCAAATGGGTTTGTTTTCAACATTTTCTACATATGAGATGTTCTCCAACACTCTCACCACTCTACATACATCAGCATCCTGTTCCCATGACAGTCTTATTATATAAGCTCAGGATCGCACCACGTTCCAGACCTCACACTTGCATGACTCTCTCAGGACGTGTCAGAATGCAACTACGCACTAGAAGATCATGCAATACTAGCATGACATCATTGCATGATGTTGCTTTACCTAGGCATGAGGCCAGTACAGTCAGTTACATTCTAGAGGATCAAACCACACATGTGCATGTGGGCTTCGTGTCAAGGATGTGCTGTCACCACTTTCCCCTCAAGACCCCAATATGCTGTCACCATGATTTACAACAGAAGTTTTGAGTTTGCTCAAAACCACTTCACATCAGGCATAATGAAGAACTCAATGTGTTTAACACACCTAAAGGACCCTGCAAAGACCATCCATGGACTGGTAGTTTTTTTTTTATATATCACAGCTGGGTCATGGGACCTAAACACAAAGAAAATGACAAACATCACATTTTCTTGTTTGGACATTGAAGCTCTTATAAACTATGTTCTCTGTGAAGTTCTCTGAGGGAAACCGACTGTTCCTGAATCTCTGAACTTGAATCCATCAGTCTTGGATTGTCCGTTTAATCCAAAAACTGTGATTCTTTCATTTTTCAAACAGGTAATGGAAATAGATGAGGATGACTCATAAAAATTTATACCTCAATTCTGCTTTTTAATTTACAGCCCTCTCCCTCCAGGCACATATTATTTAAACATTAATATAAAAAAAGAGCTGTACATCACAAAGTGTCAGCTTTCACTTTTCCTTCCATTCACAATCACACATATTATACATATACAGAATAGGCTTGACTGCTGCCCGTCTTACAACAATTAAACATTAAGTAACCACTAGATTGATGGATTGATAGATAATGTCCATATTCTGCATTCACTGTACTCAATTTTTAATAACCTTTTCAGCACCCCTACCTTTCACTTATATGTTTAGATAATACACTTTATGCAAATAGGGCAGTTCTATAAATTTTAGATTTGTCATTATTCATCATGCTTGGTGTCTGTGAGAAATGTTCATTGTAAAAAGTAATTAAAGTCGAGTTTAAATAAATCATTTTGGACAATTCCATCGCCACAGACACTCTAACAAGTCAGATGAAGGTTCTGTAAGTTGCTGGATCTAATAGTGATGGCTGATGCAGTTAAAATACTGGGCAACACTTTCAATCTCACCGCAAAACATTTTGGTAAATTATAAAAAGATATGAATACACATTGCTACAGATTATTCCAGCATGTTGTCAATAAACTCTAAAATCTCTTTATCGCTCACTCAGCTTTTCAATCAGCATCAATGTAGGAGTGTTCATCCTCCACTTGAAAGATTAAAAGGTTTGATCTTCAGGCCCGTTAGGTGTCGAAAGGTGGTTTTCACCACAGCATTTTGTGTGTTGCTACTAGTCTGAGATCTAAGAAAAGCAAAAGCAATACAGCGTAAAGTAACTTTTAAGTCATTTCAGATGCATCTGTGAAATGTCAAAAATATGAATGTACCTCAGGATCTAAAAAACAAATGTCCATCAATCTAAATAAGTCCAGAAAAAGAACTTTCTTATCTCTGTTAATCAGTATCAATACTACAGAGATCAGTCTCTGCTCAGGGATTAATTAGAAAACAGATACTGACTAATCATCCTGTATACTGTAGTGATGTATATCATGTTTCCTTTAAAATCATCAACAGTTCAGTCATGCGACGTGATACTTGCAAACTGTTTGTCTTATCCACGGGGGCTAGGTAAACACTCAGATGGCATTTCCTGTTTTTGTTCTCACCAGTTTCAGTCCCTCATGTTTGGTAATCGGCACTGCTAAGTCAGAAGACATCAGCTTGACTCTATAAATTACCACCTGATCCTTTCTTCCTGGATAATTAGGTACCCATTAGTTCTAATCAAGTAGTTACTTAATTATTGCAGTAATTAGTCTAATGGTCTAGCAAATTGAAGCTTTATCACTTTCGGATACTTAATGATCTTGGCAAAGTAAATCACAAATGTCAAGTCTTGGGCATTGGCAATCAAGCAATAGAAAACAAAGTTTATTTCATGTCAAATGTTGTTGGTTTATTCATATCTGGTTGACATACCGTTTTCAGACTGATGTTAGGTTTTTGTGACAAAATGACATTAATGGGTTTGAACATGGTGAAACACCTCTGATACCTCAAACAGATGAACAGAAGCAGCTTGGTTGATACTGATTTACCTATTTGCATGTTGAAAAAAAAAAATCCTTCTCCGTATGGGCTGCTTGTTCGTAGAAGCATAAGACATGAAATGTTCACCCAGTTGTTAAAGACAGAGCTACAACCTTAGGGCTCACCAAGGCAACAAATGAAAAGTGAATGGGTTTGTCTTCAAACTGCAATAAATTAAACCAGACCTGTCTGTCTCCACCTTCTAATTAGCTGCGGTTTATTGAGTCTGCTGGAGATGGAGGACGTTGGCTGGTAAAGACAGTCGGGCCAGAAAACCAAAATCAGACTGAACTCACTCGAGACTAAATCACCTGGCATCACTTTGTACAACTGACATTGCAGGTAAGACATGAAATATACACAGTGCCTAAAAAAGTCTTGCATAGAAAGTGTGGAAGAAAAAAAAAAACAATCTGTGACATTTTAATGCCACAAATTCACTTCTGAGTCACAAAGTGTGCAAAAAGAAGTTATTATAAAAATACTTTTTTGTATTATATTTCTGACTCTTCATTGTGTCTAGAACTAAAAGTTCAGAAAGCAAATTTACAATTGGAGGCATATGTGTTTGTAACATGTTGCAACACTTAAATATCTTCCAAATTGTAGGTGGATTGTTGAAAATAAGACTACATCCAGACTGCAGGTCTTCATACTCAATTCCGATTTTTTTTGTGAGATCCGATCTTTTTGGAAGGTCGTTCATATTGCCGATGAAATGCGACCTGAATGTGACTTGCTGTCTGAACGGAATGCGTCTTGAATGTGTCACGCATGCGCAGTGGAGGGAACAGTGAAGCCACACACACATCTTTAGCTCGGAGACTTATTTTTCTTCGACATTGAAGCCAGGATCATTTAAACCCACGCGTGGCCATTTCTTTGGAAATTTTTTCAAAAACCGTGCGGTTCAGATAACACCCCCCCCCAAGTTTGGCCTGAACAGAGCTGTTTGCCCAAATATTAATTAACTCAGACATTTCTTGCCATTGACTGTTCTCCTGGCTGTTCAGACTGAAGTTGCATGCCAAAACATCTGATATGTATCGGATTTAGGACTACTTTCTCAAATGGCCTGGGTTGCATTTGCAAAAAAAAAAATCAGATCTGTGTCGTTCAGACTGACACAAAAAAATCAGATACAGGTCACATACAGTAGGGGCACAGAAATTGGATTTGGGTCACTTCAAGCCTGCAGTCTGAACCCACCCTAAAAGAGAAGCAGGATTCAAGCAGATACAGGCTACACTGCCCCCCTCCTGTCCCCCTGATCTGCACAGGTACACAGGACCGGAACAAAGACAGCAACTGTAAATTTTGCCTATTTAAAACTGAATTTGAATGAAAATGAAACTGACTTTGACTCCAAGATAGAAACTTAATTGAAACTATTATTTATTTCTGTGCTTAAATATTGTAATTTTTTTTTTTCCTGTTTTGAAATTTATCTTAATCCAGATGAGAAGGAGGAGCATTTAAAAAAATGCTTTTGACTTCTGTGTTACATGCAGATTATTTATATATCTGACGGATAAAGCATTGGAAGTTGTCAGTGACATTTCATTGAATACAAAACAATTTATTGAATATGAAACCTCATTTTTATGATATTAGACTAACTTTGTAAAGAGAATTGTAAGAATCATTAAAACTCCACAGGTTATTTTAAACAATTATTCAGTATAAAAATTGATTTAAAAAAGAGCTTTTTATATACATGTCTTTCTGCCTTTATCACTGGTTGTCAGCTTCCATTTGAATATTTTAACAACACAATCAGTCCAAACACATCAGCTGATTAGCTTAGTGGTTGTGTGTCTGGTTTAAGCAGGCCTGCTGTTACTTGCAGATGAGAAAGGAATAAATCTTCTCTGTAACAAACTACAGATAAGAAAAATTACTCTCATATCGTCAAGACTTGTGTTAAACAGAATAAGGATTTCTCATACGCACATATGGCTCTCATAAAAAATGCTTCATAAAATTTTCAAACTGACATTTAACATTCCACTTTCTGTGACCTATTTGTCAAAAGAAGCCGAATGCCCCACAAGATGCCTTCACAAAAAAAGTAAAAAGCAGAACTCGCCAGTACTCTGCACCATATGACAGGAGTGTGTGAAAACTGACACACAAGAGTTTTCAAATTGGGGCCCGGGGAGCCGAAGCATAAAATAACTTCAATCTCAGCAGCTCTCCAAGGAATAGAGGAGAAGTGCGACCAACAACAACACAACAACAGAGAGGCAGGAAGGGGTGAAGGTAGGAGTTATTAGAGGATAAAACATGCCTCTCCATCTCACTCCCTCTCTCTCAGGAACCCCAAGGATGATCAATGGATTTAGTCAGTGGGATATTCAAGCAGAAAATTGCTGCCTTTTTGCTTTTCTTTGAAGTATTTCCAGAATACATACCGAAGCCCCTGTCCACCAAGGTTGAAAATAACAGCACAAGTGCAGTCTGTACCAGTAATCCTGAAAAAAGGGAGAAAAATAAGGTGGGGGAGGGCTCTGGTGCGGGCACCAAATGTTAAAGGACGCAGGGAGGGCCCAGATTGAAACTTTGCAGGTATAAAATTGAAGGCAGCCAGCTGAACAGACACAGTCAAACTATGACTATTTTTCAAAAGTGAACCAATGACCAACATGGAAATAATTATAATAAATAAAATGGAACAGTACCAGGACACGGGACTAGGCTATGCAGACATGGCTGCATGATTTATTACATGTTGTTCACATGTATTAACTTTAAAGTTCCAGTTAATTTTATTGGGGAAAAAAAATGTACTATACACTGAATCTAATCTTTGAAACAAACAACATACTTTTATGAGTGAAACTAGATTCACTTGTTAAGTATTGATGGAAGAGTCAGATTTTTTTATCTTAAGGGATATTTCAGCCATTTGGAAGAATTGTAAAAGTTTTAAATAATCATTATATTTAATTGTTTCTTGACTCAGAAATTGGGTTTAGAGCTCACAAGCCTGATGAGCTAATCCAAACACCACATATGGAACTTTTCCATTAGGGGCAGGTTGGTACAGGTCGGGTCAGCATGGTCCAGAATGGGAAGGTTGTGTTTTCATTACTATCTCGGGAATGTGGGCATAGCGCATGCTC
>SSNP01000085.1:642465-738354 GCA_006937955.1 Pachypanchax playfairii
AGCTTAGAAAGTGGCGTGAAAGATCTGGGATGTAATTCATAATTGACACAACAGTAGTAAACAAACATGGACGTGCACATTGAGAGCGGGAAACAACAATGGAGGATCTTGAGTTATTTTGTACTTTGTACTCGGACTGTAGCTCTTTCTGAAGAAAAACTCTTTGCACAACATGCAAGACGACATCGCATTTGAGGTCAATCAGGTGCGATTCAGTGACATCACTTCACATGCACACTGCCAGACCAATCAGTGGCTACCACTATGTAGGTAAGGGTGTGACTGACATCACTTTACTGGACCAATCAGTCCATCGGTGGGTGTGTTGGGTCGCTTCGGACCGAGGCAGAGGTGGTCTGAAAGAAGGGGTTGGGTCGGCCCTGAAAAAGGTAATGGAAATGCACCAGAACGGGTCTGAACCTACCTGTACCGTACTGACCCCTGTGGAAAATAAACATTAGACTAAAATGGATTGTTTCCATCTTAAAACAGCTCCAATCTAAAAACAAAAACAGAAATTACTGACATTTATGCAAACATCGTTATATATTTCACTGCCGCTGGAGATGTTTACAATATTAAGAAACTTTGTAATCCAAAATAGAATAGTTTGTAGAATAAAACAGCAACTGACCTTTCGCTGAGTCCCGCCCCCCCCCTTAGTTACTGTTGTAACCTCCAACAAACACGACCAGCGCAACAGATTATAAAGACTGGAAAAGGTATTTCCATGCATGTCAGTGACCTTTTTTGGAGAAATACCTTCGCGACGTCCTTCAAATTGAACCAGTCTTGATCTCCTTTCTCTCTCCAGACCAGCTCTGCTGAAGGGCATCTTTCTGCTCGCAGCCGACGAGCAATCCCAGCTGCCAGCACCTCCAAAGCTCGGCCCCTGTGTCGCCGACAGCCAGTGGCAATCTGGAGCTGGCTCATGCTCACCCGCGGGTTGACCCTGACATCTAGTTAGTAGTTAGTAGATGTGGGCGCACCGCTTTACCATCTTGCTTGGAGTTAATGTTTGTCGTACCTGCTCACATAGTAACGGTTGTGTGATTGGACAATGGCTGTTTTGGGGGCGGGGCCAGTGAAAGGTCAATTGCAAGAAACTTCATGGAACTTTGTAGATTGGAATTATTTTAAGAAAGTAGTAATCCACTTTTATCTTGGCTGCATTAAGATGGATGTACAGTCTATTTCACTGAACTGAGGCTGTTCGGGAAACTTTGTACAAGGGGTAAACTTTATTTAACTCTTTATAAAGAAGCATATATCAAAAAAAGTCCAAAATATCCCTTTAAGTAACTGTGATTCATTGCTGTAAAAATAAAACTGAATTGATAATATTTGAATTAAACATTAGCCGAGACCCATTAAGGATTTCTTGGGTCAATGGGATGGTGACGGTTTACTTAAATGAGCTAAAGTACCAAGGCATACCGGTGACAAGCTAAACTTGAGTGCTTGATGGTGAGCAGCGCCATTGCCCCTGGGGGCCCCGGTGGCCCCATGCAGATGACAGCAGAGGCATGTGGCACACTCGTGGCATTATGAATAGGACACAGAGATGGGGGACCAGACTTCTCAGGTCCCTGCTGTGCAATGTGATGGCCTCATCTGTTTTCCCATCGCTCCTCTAATACATCTGCAGAGCATTCCCTCCTAATTAAGATTCCACAGTTCTATTTGTCATAAGGATATCACAGAGGGTAGTTTAGCCATAGTTTTTGAATTAATTGCTGGGCAATTCACCACACACAAGTATGCTTGGAGAGTCTGAGCAAGAACACCAGCAACTATAATTCAGCTGCCTGTTTTTTCTGCATTCTCAGTGTTATTTTTACAGATAAACCTCCATGGGAATTGTCTCTCTGAACTATTTGTCACAGCTTATTCATAATGTTCATTAATAGTAAGTAAGGCTTACTTGAGTACAACCACAGTACTATATGTTTAGAAGCAAGGATGTTCAAAAATGAGTAAGAATTACATATTTGTCTACTTTTTTGTATGTGTGTGTGTGTGTTGGGAGGTTAAATGCTGTAACATTTGCATATGAATGTTTTTAAGAGTCAGCTATATATTTCCTCTTGGATGTTCATAAATCTGAGATGTTCAGTTCTCTACAGGAAGGTTTGAAAGAACCGTGTTTTAGACCCACATGCAGCTGAAAAGTGAAAGTAGTATGAAATCAGACGCATCAATGTATTTACTGTTATAACAGACACAAGTGTGCAAGTAAGTACCTATTCAATGTGATTCCACATGAAAATTGGTGTATTTTCTTAAAGTTTTATGTCAAACTAGTCATGAACAGACAAAAAATCTTTACTCAGTCTCATAAGTTATTTTCAGTAAGAAATGCCTGAAAATAATATATTATGAAGCCTTACTTGTGATGTTTGGGTTCAGCTGGTAAAACACAATTATTAATACGCAAAACAATTATTTGATCTTTTTTAGTGCAGAATTAATCACTCGTGCCATATTTTACATATAGCAAGGCTTGTAGCCTCTGCATTTTACTAAAATATGATCTTCATAAATATTATGAAATAAATGTTTAATTTTGTTATTCATGTATTACAAATATTGGAAACTATTCCAAATAAATTATGTTTTCACAATAAAGATCTACAGAAACATACCTATAATGACATGTACTATGCATTTTAACATGTTTTTCGGCATGATGACATGCCTCCACTATATTGAGCCCCAACCAAAATGCCACAGGAAAATCCTGACTAGAATGAAAGCAAATCCTCACGTTTCAGTGCTATCATGTCAACAAGGAAGGATTTCTTTGTATGGTTTAATTCAACAATAGCATTTGCAATTGGGGTTTTGGGTATCTCAAGGGCATTCCTGGTAAAATTACTGAGACTCTGCACCATTTATCACAGCCTGACATGTGTCATGTTCCAGTTTCTGGTGCAGAGAGGTTACAGCTGAAGACAGCTCTCTCTTTGTTGAGCAGTCATCAAAGGCAACATCTCATAAAAATCCAACAAAGGACAAAAAACTACAATGTTGTCAGGCTTTTCTGAAATGTCCTCAGATATATATAAACAAAGAAAATGTTTATTTTGTATATTTATAATAGAGATAGAAATTTATGACTTTTTTAGAACATAGCATGATTTAACATGTGCAAATAAAATTTGAACAATAAAAGGTTCATGATCTAAAGTAAACACAAACGAATGACAGTGGATGTTGCATTGTTTGGTTGAGATGTCAGGTATTAAAATCATAATTAACTGTGTATCTTTAAGACTTTTAAGCGCGGCTCATGTATAACAATTATTGCTGTGAACAGAAACACGTTTTTACAAAATCAGCAATAATTTTAGATCCAGTGTCATTTAATTTATTTCCAAATTTGTCAGAAATTGACAAAATAATTTCAAACTTTTAAATATCTTTAGAGTAAGGTTTGAAGCAGTGTTGTTTTAAGTGTAAGTATTTGTTTTGGACATGAAGTTGGACATAAACCATATTAAACTTGTTGTATTCAGTCTTGACAGAACCATAAACTGTTTATTAATGACAACATCAGTTAGAATAACGAAGGTGATGATTGTAATCCCTCGCTATATCGCAGTTCAGCCTGTCCTGTCCTGATATGTTTGGCAGACAGACTTGTCTTGTCTAAATATATACAGATAACTGGTCTTTTGATTTCTGGTAAATGTTTCCTCACTTGGTTTGTCTGGGTGATTTCATACAGAAGATGTTATTGGTAGGTGGCTGAGAAGGACATGGCTATGTATCCTTAGCACTGATTGGCTACGATCAGCATGTGGTTATGAATCCTGGGTGCTGATTGGCTCAGCAAAGGAGAGCAGCATTAGCATCTTGTCTCATTCCTATAGCGTATATAAAAACGTATATGTAGATATGTATCGTATATGTAGAATTTGTACTTTGTTGATATTCACCTTTTATAAGAAGTTATGGAACAACCAGCACAGTTAAAGAGGGATTACTGTATGTAGTGATTTAAATATGTCATATTTGACATTAAACATGCCGTTACTATCCTCACCTGTTGATTTGAATCAAAGACTGACTTCATAAGATATTTAACATATATACATATGATATTTATTTTTGCACAATAAGACAATATGATATGATGTAAGTGACATGAAAGGTAAAGGTTTTCCTGGAACCAGACACTAGGGGTGCTCGTTTTATTTTGATATTAAGCCCCGCCCCCGTGTAAAAGAATAGGAAATTTTCCTGGGTGAACAAATAAAAATACAAGTATTTCTGTAATTAGTTATTTGGTGCTTAAGAAACATCACCATTGATTGTGAGTGAGTAGGTGGGAATTCAAGCTTAACGTCTGAGCAGGTGAAGTAAGTGTAGCAGCTCAAGAAGTTTAAATATTTGGAGATGATGGTTAGGTCTAACGCCTGAGCTCAAGCATTTAAATAATTTAAATAAGCAACATTTAAAAAGAATCCATGGTAAGTTTTCCTCGGTTGGGTGCAAACACAAACATTTGACAAAGCATGAAGAGATACGTGTTTTGTTAAACTAGAAAAAAAAAAAAAAAAGATTCTTGCACTCCAGGTGTTGTACAAATACAACAGAGAATTCACCAGTAATTTAGAAATTTGGTCTTATTTTCTAAAAATACCTGATCGGCTAAAGAAGAAGTAGAACCAAACAGAACAGTTCAACAGAGCCAGACTCGGTCTATTGGCTGAACAACACTGCAATGAAAAACTGCACTAATAAAAACTAAACTAATAAAACCAGATTTTTGTTTTTACATATGAGGTCAGACCTAACAAGCATAATCACTCACATTTTTCAGATTAACGGCAGCTGTTATTTATTTGTGTTGATGCTGAAGTTTTGTGGTATAAATGTTTTAGAGAAAAGAAGATGACATCTTTTCCACCACATCAACGTTTAGAAAACTGTTCTAAAACCATTAAGAAGTCACAAAAAAACTATTCTTCAAAATCCATGCGATACATGCTGACATAGTTAAACGCAAACTACCACCGAAGAGGGAGGGGCGTGTTTAAAATTAATTAATTCTACCACCATTATTTATGACTTAATATGATATACTGGCATGCTTTATAATAACACTGAATGTGCATATTTCTGGAGGAGACAGTGGAGTAATTATGTAGAATGCCTTTTACCATGAATGTACAATATTAATTACAGCGGCGGTTGTTTATCAAGTGTGAAACACAGTTTAAAAGCTGTTTGGAAGATTGCCATGATGACCCAGGCGTGTCTCCTATCTTTTACTTTCAACTGCTCATAACGTGACGCGAGACATGCTTCTCCAGACCTCTGATACGCACTTTAATAGAGGGGAATGTGAAAAAAGTGACCCTGATAAAATAAAAGAAGAAAAGAAGTATCTAAAAAAATTAATTTTAAAAGGAACAAATCAGAAAATTGCAACGTAAATGACTGATATGTTGTTTTAAGGTAATGAAACATACATTATTTATGCTTTTTTTATCCACTGTAGTCAGAGGCAGGTCAGGAACCTATATATGGACAGTGTGCACTGATGTGCCATCACAGGCATTACCCTCCTAATCCTCTACATTACACTGAATGAGAATCTGCACTCTGATAGTTTAAAGCACTAAGGAGGATTTCATCCCGTGCAGGGCCTTCAGCCCAGGAGAGGCGCTGACACAAGTGATGGAGCACTGATTTCTCTTCAAACACATTCTATTACCTGATGTGTTTTTACTGCAGAAGTGGGAATCTGGAGGATGTGGGCTGAAGTTTAAGCTGCAGAGGGAGAATATTTGGCTAAAATCTGTCACAAAGCATCAGAAAAGCTACTTTTTTTTTAACAAAGCTTGTGAATTACTTTAATGTTTACTGCTGTTTTTACACAAGACGCTCAGGAGAATATTGAGCAGCTTGAACTTTCTGCAGTCGCTCTTCACTCATGTACTTCACAGAGGGAGACACTCTGCCTGAGATGTTCCCCCACAGCGTTAAACACTAGTGAGGCTGTGCAGTGAAATGTCTGTCTATAGAGCACAGGAGGCAGGACACAGTGCAAAAAGCATGTTGAGGAAACTGCTGTGTTTCCCATTGCATGGTCAGATATAGTGTTAAACCAGGATGAGTATGGTGCATCTTACTTAGGTTTTATACTTAAAATGTATCAGTAACATTGATGAAGAAGAGGAAAGCAGAAAACAGTGAGGTGCCAGTTTTTTCAGTATAAACACTTGAAAACTCAATTCTGAGCTCTGCACACTGTCTAAGCTTTTATAATAGAAGCTGGAGCAAAATATATAAAAGACGTCTGGAGGAAATGTGAACATTTCAGTTATCAAGACACTCCTTCAAAATATGTCCAGAATATTTCAGGACTTCAATCCATGTGTGTCCAAAGCTTCAGACAGTTAAAAGAACATCAAAGTACCTCTACAGTGGCTGTACAGGTGTGCTCAGAGAGAGTTTCCTCTACCAACGCCAACGCTGTGTGTGTGTGTGTGTGTGTGTGTGTGTATAAACACATACAATATCAGATATTTTGTTTAAAATAGAACTGTAACAATACAGCCACTCACAACCTACAAACTGAATAAATGTTTCTTTTTAAGGAAATGTGACTGCCTGTGATAAAAGAACATTTGCATCAGACAAGTTTCTGTTAACAAATGCACGGCTGAGTGACATCATCACGCTAGGATTGTGTGAGCTATATGTAACGCATAGGTTTATCTAGCAAAGTGGGTTTAAACAACACAACCAAAAACATGGTTCAAATTTGTGAAAAGTTTGAAAATGTTTTCTGTTAATTCATGTGTCAGAGATCTAAACAGCTGGTTGCAGCATCATTTCTATCAAATTAAAAAAAAAAAAGTTAACACTAATACAAAATCCCACTTTTACAAGAAGTGTGCATGTATGGGGGGGCTAAAATGCAGGATTTTCACTGGCAGTTTAATGCTGGAGATAAGTGGCTCTTTAAAGCTTCCTTTTATTACATGTCAGTGCTGTGTATATATGTGTTGTGTTTCTGTAGCACATGCTATGCTTGGAGAGCAATACCTGTTCAGCTTTATGAGAACAGGCCAGAGCCAGTTTACACCAAGCCATGTGTCTTCACTGCCCTCTACAGGATTCCCTTCATCCTGCTGATGTCCGTCTGCACACAGCAACCTTTTACTGACCAATCAGTGCAGCCTTTGATATAATTTGTTCATGCAGGTCCTAGTATATGTACTGTCATTCAGTTTTTCACATTCTGTTCCAAAAATAACATCTGACACTAAGAAATTGAGTTTTTTTTTTTACTTAGTGTCACATCAGAAAAGAGTTGTATCATTAGTGCTTTGATCACATAACATCACACACATTCGAAAAGTTAATTAGTGGTATGAGATACATTGTTAACATGATATACTTTTACTCTATTTACTGCTCATTTGAAGAGAGAAAAGCATAACTTACATGTTAGTGCTTTTCAGTGCTGCACAATGAGGCTTTTTTTAACAAACCAGATTTTATAGATAGAATTTGAAAAAGTGTACATGACCCATCAGAGTACTCATCATTAATAAAATGTACTTGAAACATATAAAAAATGAACTGTATAGTGTTGTATTTTAAAATCATTCACATTGAATCTGTTTCCATCTATATGAAGTCATGACCGGATGAAAAGTTTGTAAAACTTAAACAAAATGATGCATCACAAAGCAAGCAGCTTCATCCACACAATGATGAGAGATAGTCATAAAATCAGCTGATTGTGTAATGATCGGATATTTTCCAAAATCAGTAGCAAAAAAGAAAATACATTTGATTTAATATCTTTGTAAAGTAGCTGAGTAAAGTGAGTTTTATCTTTTCACTGGTGCATATTAGTATTTACATTTTCCAGAATGAGAGAATCCAGAATGTTTGATACTTTTAAAACAATTATCGTATGACATACATTGTGTTTACAAATGGACTGATATGACAGTGCAGTTCCCATGTAGTTTACTATAAATATACACAAAGTCTCTCATTGCTGATTTTAAGCCAAACTTGTTTGTTTTAATCAGCTGATTGTCAAATCTAACAGTCATCACTACAGTAAGAGATGTCACTGGATTCTCATTGGTTATGTGTCAAAATATACTTATTGTCACATAAGTATATTTTGGCAGTGGTGACAAGCTGGTGGTGTGCCAGTGTGTGCGTGTGTTGGGGGGGGGGGTTGATGGGGCATTTGAACTTCAACTGCTGAAGCAAAACAAGCTGCACTAATCTGGTGTGATCTGTGACTCATCTGTCATCATCTCATTGGGTGTGAGGTCCTGGGTGTGGTTATTAAGGACACTGATATTAAATGGGCCTTCTGCTTGCTCACTGATTATTACTCGCTGGCTGGGCAGCTGTGGATGGAATCACTGTGCTGCTGTCTGAGTGGATGGTTTGAATATTGCATGAACAATTGTGTTCCAGTTGTTTTAAAACCCAAGCGTTGGTTTTTATAAGCTTGCTAAAAAAGTCAAATATCACAACAAGGTACCACAACATGCTGTGAGCTGTGGAGGTTACAAAGATGCAGATTTAGTCAAAGTGCAGCCGAGCCAGCCAGGATTTGTGGAAGGTAAAAGTAACACATTTCTCACTAAATGCTGGAGGGAAGCAGACTTTGTTCCAGCCCTGAAAATGGTGTCAGGTTGTGTTAGCTCGGTCGAGAGGTGCTACCCACAGTTTAAACCTGTGTCCGGGGGTACGTAGCATTCCTGCAGCCTCTGACCTATCCACTTTAGCTGTGTCTGGGGTTAATTCCATGTCCTAGAGCTGAAACAACAGGATCACAGCCACAGCACTAATACTCAATAGACATTGACCTACTTTGTTGGATTATAGGGGTAAAAAAACTGATCCGCTGCCCTAATGCCAGCAATGAAAATGATCTAATGGTCCTAACTGCTCTGTTTAATCTGAAAGCATGCTCATGTTATTAATTTCTCATTACGGGAATGCAGTCCTCCTGATGGGATTAAAAGCCCCGCTCTGGCTCCTTTTCATCTGGGAAGCTTCCCACAAAAACACAAAAGCTAAAAAAACCATCTGGCTGGAGACTAACTTGTGCTCCTTGTTTATTGGTTTGTGTTTTTGGTCAGAGCACAAGGTCAGTGCTCCTTATTAAGACAGAACAGGAGATGAAACTTTGTCATTTAGTTTTCACCAGTAAAACAACAAAATAATTGAAGAAAGAAACTGCTATGTCTCAGCCTAACATATCAGTGCAACGTGCCTCGGTAAATTCTTTCTTGCATTTTAAATTATGCCTATAAGTCTTTTCCTCATCTGGCAGAAATTTAATACACCAGTAGAACAGATTACATTGTTTTAGGCTTGTATAAATGATCTCGCAAGTCATTTCTTCGTCTGCAAAGCAATGCTCAAATGGACTCAGAGTGCCCTTGGCTGCTTTTACGTCTAATACGAACAATCAAAATCCATTTTTTTGGTCCATTACATTACCACCAGGGGGCACTTGATTCATCAAGCATGCAATGTGGTGTTTGACAAATTGCCATCGAGGTAACACATGTATTCAGCGAGGGGATTAGAGGAAAGAACTGGGTTTACAACCAGCCTCCCACCCTCTCAAACCCCCTGATTGTCTTTGTGTTTGCTTTTTCTGTATCATGACAGCCTGCTGTGGATGTGGACACGCTGTTAGAACAGGTTGTGGTCAATAAAAGTTCCCTGTCTGTCCAAAACCTTTCAGAAATAACAAAATTCAGTGATTTTAATAGAATTTAAGTGCACACAACAAACGTGAGGCATATATACAGTTACCTATGGTAAAAATAATTATGTGTCATGATTCTGAGGAACCAGAATGTGCACAAGGGAGGTAAAGAACTATAATATACAAAAAGTTCATGACTGAAATTAAAGTTGCAAGGCAGCTACAAAAATATTTGTATTCATTATATATTACAAATAAATAAATAAATAGTCTGGTGTTTCAACATTTCAAACTGTACTTGAATGCAGCAAATTTGATCATTCTGAGAGTTTTCAGTTAGGTGTCCCTCCACAGGATACATGACTGAATCTGAACAGAATAACTGCTGGTTTTGACTGAAATGTCTCATTAATTACATATATTCTTGAATATTCATGACACGTCTTGATGGAACTACTTTCATAAGCATGTACTGCTGCTGCAACCTTATCCCAACCTACAGTGTTGCAAAACTACACATTAATATCACCCACAAAAAGATTTGTAGTATTTCTGTGCAAAGCAATTTTAGTAAATATACAAATAGTTAAAAGTGACCTGCACAATATTACAGTCACTGAAATACGGCTCCTTTTTTTTTTTTTACATCGTGATTGTGGGAGCTTCCATACACTAATTTGATCATGTGAAGAGGTTCTGAAACACCTGTGACCTTTTGCTGCTCCGCCCACTTTATTTCTTCTGGTTGTGATGTAAACTATTAGGTTTCATCCTACTGAAATTTGCCAAGAATCATGTACATTTAACCGCTGATGAGTGATAGATGTACCATTGTAATACAGTGGACGAAAGTTACATGCACGACTTCGGTGCCCAGCAGTTTTGTACATATAAGTGTTGTGAGCATTTACCCGTCGATGCTAATTTGTAAACACGGGTATCCGTGTTCGATATTGATAACAGATAATCAGAATGTAATAACGCAATTATAATATATTAGGAGAATAAAACTATCAAACAGACCGAGTTATACTTGTAGAGCAGATCCACTGTGACATTATAAGTAACAGATACGCGTGCATGGACGTGGCGGTAACGACACAGATTAAGTTACAGTTAGTAAGAGAACAGAACAATTTTTTATATTCGATATGAGAACTTATGACAGGGCGATAAAGATTCATAGAACAAATGTTTTTTTTTAGACCATTTCACACTGAAGAAGTCGGTGATTATTTTTTTGCGACACTCAGACAGCTTTAGGCAGACACGCCTCGCCAGACATGCGTGCATGAACACTAAAGCATCCTAGTTCCAGGTACATGACAGCGACAGTGCGTGGGAGAACACCAGCGGAGGTGCACAGTCAAGTAACTAGCGAGACATAGAATAATTCAGTGAGATGTATGTATGATACCTCCAAATGTTTTGTGCATATAACCGTTGGCGCTGTGCATATAAAAGTATGGATTATCTATAACACAGGAACGTGCCCAGCAGTTTTGTGCAGATAAGCGTTGTGCATATAACTGTTGTCCACAGTACCAGCTGATTTTTGCCCTCCAGCTTCAAAGTGTCCTCAAATTTTGATCATTTTCCATCGCAATTTTTTACCTCTATTAATGACACAAGTGCAGGGCTAAAAATGATCTTATAAGACTGGAAGAAGCAAAGTGGGCAGAGCAGCAAAAGGTCATCATGAGAAAATGAGCAGAAATGAGAAAATCTTCGGTAGAGAGTCTGAATCGGTGGCCGATGGTCATTCAGTGTTACAGTCTCCCTAACAGCCAATTCAGTTCTAACCTACAACAAACTTCAGAGAAAGTCTGAAAATTCCCGATCAAGTCATGCAATGTGACTGCAATCAGCACATGAGTATACAGCCAGAGACTGACACCATGCACTATGGAGGCTGCATGAAACAACTTGAAATTCCATAAAACAACAAAGGTAATGTCTTTAGGATTCTTTCTTCAAATACCAGGAAAATAATAAATGCTATGTCATGCTTACCATTCACTGTATTCATCTCTGATGTCTTTGTACCTTTTTTGTGACATTTAAGGTGTGAAGTCAAACAGTCTGGCATCAGTCTTAATATTTCAGTGTGACACATAGCAGCTCTTCAAGATGGCCGAGTAACAAAGTGTAAACTGACCTTAAGACTGAACACAGGAGCTTCATCAAAGAACCTTAAAGAAACAGACCTTAAACAGGCCCATTTATACCAGGTGAGGTGATTACTGGATGAGGTGTTTTAATTGGCTGATGAGACACAGGTGTAACAGGCTGAGTAACCTGAGAGCTGTAACAATGATCCACATCACAAAGAAAGAAAAGGAAACAAACTAATAACACAAAGGAAACACAAAAGGAGATAACATAAAAACTTGATAGAAAGAAATAATTTGGACACAAACTCAAACCGGGCTGCACGGTGGTGCAGTTATAGTGAGCACTGTTGCCTTGCAGTGAGAATGTCCTGGGTTTGAAACTGGGCTGGGACCTTTCTGCATGGAGTTTGCATGTTCTCCTCATGCATGTGTAGGTTTTCTTCTGCTTCATCACACAGAACAAAAATATGCTTGAGGTTAATTCTAAATTGTTCCTGAGTGTGAGTGGTTGTCCGTCTATATGTGACCCTGTGATGGATTGGCAACCTGTTCAGGTGTGACCCCGCCTCTCACTTAATGACCACTGGGGATAGAAACCAGCTCCCTTCAGCCCTGAACAGGAATAAATGGGTTTAGATAATGACTGTCTAACAAACTCAAACCAAAAACACCAAAACAAAATTTTAAAAAATCACAACAAAAACCTTGTTATGACAGTCTAATTTAATGAACTTCAAAAAGATCGGTTTCCCTCAATCTGCTGTAAATATCATAAACTGAACTGAGGATAAAACAGCAGATGGTTCAGCTTGTTTCAACAAAAATATCAGTTCACCAACTCAGCAACAACTGATTAATCCACTGTTTTGCCAACATACACTGTAATAATTACAGATGAAGACATTTGAGCCAAATACACGAGGTAGTTTCATGGTAATCAGCTCTAAACCGTGTGTATTGAATTTCTTTGGTGATGTTTACTTTTATATTTATCAAAAAGAAAAAGTGGGCTAAAATCTTTGATCAGCATGTGGAGACTCTTGTAGCACATTCGCCAATCTATCACCACAAATTTGGATATAAAAAGGCAGCAACTCAAAGGGCTGAATAAGCAGAAAAGGAGTCTAAACCTGAGGCTTTCAGTGTGCCTAATAACACAAACATGACATGTCATACATCATACAACCCATTACCACTTAGCTGTGTAAAACAAGATGAAAATATGCAGAGTGTTGACAGATCAGAATGTGGATTTGCATTACCCTGCGGTATTTTGTCTTTGTTCCCAGCAGCAGTTGAACCTACGTGTGTGTAACATGTTTCAGAACACTAATGTGTTCAGACTTTTTTCACAAAAATTCTGTGTTCTTTTTTGAGTTTCTGAAACTGTCCCACAAAAAAAATCTATTTTATTTTCAGTGTATAAACACAAAAAGACAAAATATATTTGTTTTTTGTTTTTTTTCAAGAAATTTGCCAAAATGTGAAAAATGTTGAAGCATCTCTAACCACTAAAATTTAAAGCTTGTACCTTTAAGTTCAAAGAGTCAACCCTAGGGGGGCTGAGTGCCATGAATTATTTGCAAGGGAAAAGGCATGATGCATCTTTTAACGTGCAGTCATCACAGAGTGCAAAACCTACAAATGTCATGTCCACTTAAGTTCAAAAGTAATTGGTCAGGCTGCACAACAATGCACAGGGGGTAACAGGGCAGTTTGCCACTGTAACAGACTCAAATGACACACTGAGCTGCATGTTGGTGAGCTAATAGACCCTTTTTCACAGGCAGACACCACAGTTTCACTCTGTCTTATCAGATTAAGCACAAAAGGTGAAACCTTTTCTCATTTTACTTGCAAACAACAGTGTTTTCATTCGGATTTGTTAAAGTCAGACATCTAAATGACTTTAGCAAATATAAAAAAAAGAACTTGTTCATCTTATAAAGGTGTCGGATTTATGTTAAAAAAGCAAATGCATGAAATAAAACTGAACAAATCCACGTGAACAGACAAGTTGTCGCATGATAATATTCAATGTCTGCAAAAGTCTGACAGTTAAGAGTGTAGTCCGTCAAAAGGGCAAACAGGGGGGGTGATGTGTGCATTAGGGTCGGCTCACAGAGCAGTAACTTGGCCCTTTGGGGCCAAACAGCTGCAGGAACCAGGGTGGAAGCAGGTGATGAGCTCCAAGTGGCCCTCCACTGCTCTACAGTCTGAGCCTCTCCACACCCATGAGATATTTTATGTCAGATCTGATCAGATACAGCTCAGATCACAATACAGGCTGAATTTCAGTTTAATTTTAGGTCTGTATCAACTCCAGCTCTGGGTTTTCCTGCCAAAATAAAAAAAACACTGTAATAAGAAGGGAGTTAAATCTTTGTTGTGAATGTGAGGTTAAAGGACACACTTCCTTCAGTAATTTAATTCAAAGGGATTTTCAAATCATTAACAACATGTGGCTACTTATTATCGAACAAACGAGCATCAGATTCATCAGATCTTATGGGAACACAAGCTGCAGCTGTAAAAATTCAGTCCCTCTGTTTGAAGGTGAAGATGACGCTGCTTCAAAGGAACAGAACTGTCGTGGTCTCATCAGTCGTAAGTGGGTCACAGGACTGTACATGACCCAGACAAGGGTGTCGGCCCTCAGGGTCGAGGGTCAGTCAGGCATGAGGTGACAACTGAGCGCCTCTGATTTGACTCCCAGTTAGGTGGCCTGAGCTGAGCCCCTGAGTCGTACAGGGACACAAGGCACATTCTGTAAGCAACCTCAGGGTCACAGTCACATGTCTGCAACAGGATGCGGCTTTAGGATGCTTCTACTGGTGCTCCTCCCTTCTGTGTCCCCTATGTCTCATACATGACTATTCTCTGAAAAAAATCCCTTAGAAATCGAGGTTTAAATTATTACATTGAACTAAAAATAAAAATTCTGAGACAAATAAGCAGTAGCTTATTTTGTCTAGAATTTGACTCTTTTTTTTTTATAAATCAATTCATTATAAAAATGTTTTTAAAATTCTGAACACATTAAGAGAGCCTTGAAAATATCTGTAACAGTAACATTTTTTTGGATTTCTCTCTTGACATGTAACTCTCCAGATTTTATCTAATTATTAGAGCTGCCCAACCGCAAATAAAAAAACAGTCAAGGGGATCGACATATCCCACAACCAAATGCAGAAAGTTTGAGTGGAGGATATTAAACTGCAGTACTAATTAATTCAACTGGCCTATGTAACCCTGAGACGATTCATACTCCAGACTGTAACATCTTTATTGATCTTGGGAATGCTTCAGTGGACTCCCAGCGCTTATCTCACCATTAAAAGCATCTCTTGTGACGAACCACGATTTAATTAGATGACAATCATGGTTAACAATGCACAGCTAGCATCACAAAATTTGCACATTAACGCTGGCAGTGATAAATTTCAGTGTCCCAGCAGGGACGACTCACGTCCTGCACTTAATCCATTCTTTACAACACTGCTTTGTTTTACAATTTTATAATGAAAAAGGTGCAAGACTTTTTAGAATACAAAGATTTAACGTGCTGTAAAATTCAATTGAAATAACTTGGAAATGTGAAAATGAAGTCATGTTAAAATATAATCTGGAAGAAACATTAAGATTTCTGCAGCGATACTTCAGGTTGTTTCACTCATCACTTTCCTGGAGGTTCTCAACATAAGCAATTTACAAAACTTACCACTAGAGGGCAGCATCACTTGTAAACACCATTGATTTACATTGTATTCATTGTATTGTTTTACACAAAATAAATCAAGATAAATATATTCTGGCATTTATCAAACATGACACAAAAGTGTTTCAGATCCAGGACTCCTGAGAAACACATTCAAGGCTCTTTGGTGAACAATTAAACTAAATAAACAAAAAAAATGTGTGTACAGTTTTCAAATTTCACTGATAATCTGCAGATGAAACCAACGTTTACTGAATGGTTTTATCAGCATAATGTATCATGTGTTAATTATCTCACGTGAAAAGGGAGACCTTCATCAAAAGGGTCACAGTGACATCAGTAGAATGACACTTTATTTTTGGCAGGGGACAGATTTAGAGGCCAGAGGCTAATAGCAACGAAGCATTTGTCAGTCATCTCTGTATTTAAAAATCCCTTGCACTCCATTTTCTACTGTTTGTTTATATTAACCTCTGTTTGAACTCGCTTTAGTAGCAGCCTCCTTTGCCAGAAAGTTCAGTGAACATTCAGCATGGAAGCAGAGAGCATGTCATCTCGAATCTATTAGCCCACGGGGGAGATTTCAGCATCCACAGTGTGTGCGTGTGTGCGCACCTCGTCCCTTCTCTCACTCTTTCACTCTCGGACATAGGCGTGTGCACACAGAAGCACACACACAAAAAAGTCCCACACACTAGGTGCGCTACTAACCCACACATTTCCATACTGATGATGCATGTAACTGAGATTATTGCATCCAGTGCCCCAGTGCTGACCTCGCCTTTTCACTCATGCCTAATAATCTCATCATACCATGCACTATATCACTCCACTGCAGAGCTCTACTGAGCTAAGAAGCTAAAACAAGAGAAGAACAACTGGTCTGAGTGCGTGAAAGTTTGTTATTTTAACATGTCTCCTTTAACACAGTGTATTAAATACATATTTAAGAAAGAAAAGAACAAAAGAAAAGTATAGAACATATTTTCTGAGTGATTTTGTCTGGAAATTTTTCTTTAATACAATACGAGAAACACTAGTCTATAATGCAAATTTAACCCATAAATGCCTGAGTCATTTGACAAACCTTTGGGCGCCAGCAACCCAGCACTTACAGTGCATTAGGGTATCTTGGGCCATTATGTATAATAAAATCAATTTCCTTAAAACCATTTCACCAAAGCATGCAATGAAAAAAATAATTTATGATGTCTTTTCTTACTAGTCACTTCTCAAAAACATTTTTCCCCAAAGTGATTGCTAATCAAAATCATAAGGTTGTGGTGGATTTAATGGACGAGTCTACTGGAAGAAATGGGCATTAGTCCCAAAGAGCATGCAAACTTGTGACGTTTATCCCTTTTTTATTAAATATGTCAGTTAATAAGTTATTTCAATATAAATCTGCAGCCAAAATCAGTTTGCTTTTGGAGAATATACATATACTGTATATAAATTACTCCACTTTAATGTTAAGCTTTAAAATTTGGTTGATATATTTTAGTCAGTAAAGTATTAAATACATCTTAGAGCTGAGGAGGTGTTTAAAATATAAAGCTAATTGTTTTAATTGTTGCCCCAAATGAATAATATGCCCAAATGTTAACGTTAATAAAAATATAACTGCTGATCAAGTGTTACGTTTGTCTTTGTTTTGGGTTCAAAATATGATTTAAAAAAATTAATTATTCCCTTTGTTTTTTGTTTAGTTTTTTTATCTAAGGTTAATCATACTTTTCTAATTTTAAGACCTGGTAAAAACTTGTTTATCAACTCCTTTTGTACAGAATTTTCAGATTAAAAGAAAGCATATTTACAATTAAACATGACAGTAAATGGCTTTGTAATTCTGTCCAGCATCATTTTACATTCATGGTCAAAAGTTTTGAGAAAGACACAAATATTAGTTTTCAGAAAGTCTGTTGCTTCAGTTTTTATGATACAGTTTGCATATAATCCAGAACATTCTGAAGAACAGATGAACTGTGAAGTCCTTCTTTGTGATGAAAATTAACTTAATCCCCAAAAAAACTATTTCCACTGCATGTCATCGTAGCTATAGAAGGACCTGCTGAGACCATTTCAACAATCTTCTCACTAACACAGGTGAGAATGTTGACAAGCACGAGGCTGGATGAAATGAAAAGAACAGCCTTTTCCATCATGATGGAGCTCCGTGCCATAAGGTCAGAGTGAGAACTGAGTGATTAGGGGATCGAAACAGTAAATTTGCGTCCATGTCTAGGAAACTCCACAGACCTTAATCCAACAGAGAACTTGTGGTCAGTCCTCAAGTGGTGGGTGGACAAATAACAAACCCGTAATTCTGACTCCAGCATCAATTATGAACAAACTGGTTGCCATCAGTCAGGATTTGACCCAAAGTTAATTGACAGCAGGATGAACTGCAGAGGTCTTGAAAAAAGAAGTACCAACACTGCAAATACTGACTCTTTACATGAACATGATGTAACTGTCAAAGCTTTTAAAACTTATGAATTTCTTATAATTAAACTTCACAGAAACAACTGAAACAAAGTTCTGAAGCAGCAAACTTTGTGAAAACCAACATTTTTGCCCAGGACTGTAAATATTTCAGTTTCAGTTCATATTTAGCAGTTTGCACTGTTTTTTTAAGTGGAGTTAAATGTGTCAAAACAAAAAAAAAAGAGACTGGAGATGAAGAAAAATATATAGAAAAAGGGTTGTATTGACTTCATTTGCTCTACGGGTTTATGTAAACACCTGACTGATTTAAATGAGAGAATCTTTTGAAGGAACAATCAGAATTTGACCACAATCTCACAAATAAACCCAACATATATTTTCTTTTTCTTTAAATACGTGTTGGAGAAACTGTGAAAAATTTGATATTAACATGGTTTAGTCACATGGAGCTCATCACAGTGTGACAGTCTTATTAGTGGCCTGGGGCGCATGATTCAATCACCTCCTACTTAGCTCCTCAAATGACACGGTCTTATCTTCTTTCAGTCTGGAGGTAACATGAAGTGGTGTTAAATCCAGACTGTTCACAGGTTAAATTTTATATGTCTAGTTTCCCCAAAAAATGTATCCATGTGATCATTTGGATGTGGAGTAACATCATTAGCATTATTTCTTTGCATTCTAGCACCCTAGAAAAAAAAAATAGCATTTTGTCATTCTGTCATGGAACAAAACTAACTGCATTTTACAAAGTTACAAAGCAAAACACATTGATGCAGAACAAGCGTGATGAGATTAACGCGTAGTGGCACCACGCTCCTTCACTGAGCCAATCAGCACCCAGGATACGTAACCATGTGCAGATCCTAGCCAATGAGTGCCGATGATACTTAACCACGCGCCTCTCAGCCATCTACCAATAGTGTTCTGTGTCTAAATCAATGAAGAAAATCAAATCAAATTTGTACAACAATGTTATAAACTAACAAAGGAAGCATACCAAAAATCAAGAGGAATAAATAAAAATCACATGATTCTCTCTTTCACTTAAAACTTTATAATTAACTGATTGTAGGACATGAAAGTCCTCTATAAGGTTATTTTTTTGTGATATAACACCATATTTATTTGATTTGTTATTTTTTTTGTCTTGTTTTTACCTGTTCCTGCTCTTCACAACCTGCATCAATTTCTACTACACCCCACCCACATTTGACAGTCTTGTTCATACTTGGCAAAGTCATTTCTGTAAATCTACTCTCAGGGTTGGGGTTAAAACTCATTAAGCACAAGAACATCCTTATGGGTATGCCAGCTTTATCCTCATTAAATACAGTTATTTTGCAGGCCCATTTTCCTCAAAAACATCCCGCTTAACTTCGGCAGACGAGATAACCTCCAGCAAATGCCCTTAGCATGACTGTGTTTGATCATCTTCAAACAGCAAAGTCTGACTTTTAACTTCCAGAGGCATGTTCAGATTAGTATCCCACCAACTGCTTAGAGAGTCACATTCTGGAACACAAGAGATTTAATATGGTACCCTTTAGAACAGCAGCAATTAAATTCATGAGGGGAGAAACTACAGTATGTTTAAGAGAATCTGGCTTAGCATACATCCTCCGAGGCTAACGGTAGTAATTAGAAGAGCTTCCTGTGCATCTTCAGGTAAAAGGGTGTAATTTACAAGGGTGCTGCTCCAAGAAAAGAGGTTAAAGAAAAAAGTAATCATATTGAGTGTATATCACACAGTGTGAGGCGACTAAAGAAATGCTTTTAGGATTGTTTCACATGAGCTAAAATCAATTTAAATGTTAAAGTTTTAGAACTGAAAAAGGGTGGACTGACATCTTATTTTGCACTCTAACTTGAGTTTAATTGATTTATCATTATTTATACTTTTTGTCTTTTCCTAATTGTTCTAACGCGGCTTCAGTTTATGCTATAATCTGACTGGGAGGTTGAACTGGGCCAGCACTGGAATTACAATGCACTCACTGTGTCCATTCATGTTTAGGCCTAAAGGTGGAATATGGAACACAAACACCACAGCGACATCTAGTGCACAGACGCTGCAGCCACAACAACAGAACAAGGCCTCCAGCTGTCGGGGCACCAATCTCGCGAACCCTATGTGCGCTCTGATGCCGCCAAAATTCTTCGATCAAAACCCCTCTGGCCCCCAATCCTCCCCAGTTGCTCCTCCCTGGAGAAGGACAACAAAACCCCTGGCACTCCGAAACAGCTGCTTGACCGCTGAACCAACCACCCTCCAAAATACCAGCTTCGCTATAACGGACTATTTACCGTATTAGACAACCCACAATGCTGCTGGCTACACTATCCACTATTGGCTATTAAATGTAAACATAATGCCAATGTTGTGTCCATCAAAATCAACTATTATATTTTAATTCAAATATAATTTTTAAAGGAAATACTCTGCATCCCTCTAAGCACCCCATGGAGATATTATGTTTTTTAAAGAGGCCATTCCATTAAAAACAGTTTTTCTGAGGTTTCTGTTGAATATTTTAGCTCCACAGGTGTTCTTACCTTCATAGTGGGTGTGAAAACAGGTCAACAACGACTCTTTCAGTTTTTATCTCTCAAACTACGCAGGTGGCGATAAAACCCGAGTTCCACAGCCCGAATGGCCGGTACTTGTTTCGTCACAACTCCTTTGTTTGTTAGTATTCGGCAGCTCCCGCAGTTGAAACCACGCCTAGCATGCTGCTGGCTAAAAGCTGTAGCATAAGATGTAGCAAACAGGAAGAGAGAACGTCTGACGTTGTCATGCACAGCGGGGCAGGAAGCATATACCTTGCTCTCATAGGCTAGTTTGTTAGCCAATCTAAGTTCAGCAAATTCGAATAAAGAATATGAACAAGCTTCTGCTCAAAGCCTGACAGAATGAGCCAGAACCACCCGTATTTTAATGCAGACAGATTGAAAGGTCTGTTAAACAGTGTTTCCTAACCTTTTTTAGACATAAAATGTTTCATAATACTTAAGAAATAACCACAAAGTCCTTAAATTTGTATGAAATAGCCTCTTTAACAATATCATATTTTATGAAAATCTTCCATATTCCACCTTAAGTGGTGTGCTACAGCATTACTGCAGTGTGTTTCTCTGAACTTTGTTGCATTAGCCACCAAACCTGAGTCACCCTCATCACAACTTAATCAAAATACAGACCTTAAATCCACGAAAAGCATCCAATAAAGCTTCTAACTTGTGGCCACACAGATTATTTATTTTAAAGACATTCCCTTTCTTAATATTTAGGAACTTTAACAAGACAATTATTCTATAGATTAATATATAGAAGCACATTGGTGCCACCACAACAAAACAAATAGAACCAAATTTTATAACATGAAAAGTTTATTCTTACAAGAGTAATGTTTTTATGCTCCAACAATATTTACAAGTAAAAACAAATGTCAAACTTTTAAAGTTAAATGTCAGTCAGTTATTTTTTGTTACCTGCTTGTTCCTGTTTGTGAGTTAAATGTAATAATGTTAGATTTTGCAAGATTTGAAAAAAATAAATTGTAAGAACATGTGTTATAAAACAATCAAACAATGGATTTTCACATTATGTAATACAGTTCAAATTTATATCTCAAAGGGTTTCAGCAACATGCTTCTATATTCATGTCTCCATATTTTAAATCTTTAAAAAAAAAAAATATTATATATATATACATATATATTTTTTTTTTTTTGCAATCAACTTAGTTTATGAGTGTAAATAAATAGATAATTAATTAATAAAAGATGGGTGTAGTCATCAAAGTGACTACATGTAATTCAAAAGAAACTCTTTTGGAATTCATTAAAAAAGTGAACAACCCCCCCCCCACCCCCACCCCCCACCTGTGACGTTTCATGTTTTTGATGCCAGTATTTATCTTGTTCTCGTGTGAGAGGTTAAGTGAAGGCAGTAAAAGTTTGTTTGTTTTCATCCTGCCCTGTCTTCACCAATAAACTGCAACAATGTGCCTTGAAAGTCTACTTATGAAACTTTTATGGAACTTGGAGAGCTTAAGTAATCTTCCTCAGCTCTGCAGTAGCCTGCAGCATGCAGGATGTCTGCTTATATTAATTTCATGGAGTTTAGGAGGTCACCAAACTCATTTGGAGATTTTTACTCATTTATGAACTCTGCAACCCTTCTGTTCTGCAGTGCTCTAAGTTACTGGTCCAGATATGCTTAAATTTACATGGAATTTTATATGCCCAGATGGCAAAAAGCACAGCGCTTTTGAAGTTTAAAGTATAAAGCTGGATGAATCTGCACTTTATAATGACATTTACCTGTGTTTTAATGAAAGGTATGTGTGCATACGTGGTTTATCTGACTCCTGTAAGGAAAATTGGGCAAATTGCAAATTCCTGTAAGGAAAATTGAAGCAAGAGGAAGTAGGTTGGACATTTAGGGCTTTAGGGAAAATTGGTTTATCCAACACTCAGAAGATTTGAAATAAGACAATGGGTTTCTAAAAAAGCAGCTTAGCTACAAAAAAGTGAAGCTGAGCAAATGAACTCACTTGATGGTCTTAGCTCTAAGAGTAGGCGTAATGTGAGTGGAAGAAAAATATTTAGGCATGCTTTTTAATTAAAAATAAAGTTAAGATACCATACCAGGACAATAAAGGGGAAGTAGTTAAGACTTGGTTCAGAGGTTAATCTGATTGTACTTTCTCACATTGACCTCGGAGCAGTCTGACTCTCATTGTGGGGACAGCTTCACTGCCCACCAGAAGCCCCTTGACAAAACCAGTTTGTGGCAGACTTCCATCTGCTGCAGATCTCCCAGTGAGAATGTTTAAAGCCAATGAGGCCTCACATCTGTGCAGTGGCTGAGCTTGGTCAGGGGGATAGTGGGTGATTAATTGATGGTCACATCTCACTGACTACTGCCCGCACCGCTTTGATGAAGAGGGATTAGGCTGTTCACCATGAGCTTGGCTGATAATAGGAGAATGAAGAGGAAATGCTCGTGTCACAATCCTGGGCTAGGATTTCAATCAAAGGTGACTTTTTAAAACCAGTAAAACCCTTAGCTTCCTGTTCTCTTTTAATATTAACCAACAGAGGTGATTAAAAGTTGTTAAACATCTAATTATCTTTATGTTTAAAGAAAACACTCACTCGAGATGTGACAAGTGAAATAGGGATTAAAATTTATTTAGAAACCAACACAGTCATTCCTCATGTGGAAAAACACAGTCAGACATTTTAATTTGTTTTAAAATAATAATCTGAACCAAGTTTTGACTTTTAAGGGAGAAACGTAAATCTTCAGAAAAGTCCAAGGAAGTTTTACAGTGGCTACATTAAAATACCTCCAGAATGGTTGGAGCAATATTTTTAGCCTCAAAAGAGTTGTCGAACCCCAGTAATCAAAATTCTGTCAGAAGGTCACATGGATGACCTTTACAGGGTCCTAATGTCTTCAAACTTGTATTAAAAATGAATTGTTCTAACATTATAGACATGAAGGGACAGGGGAGCAAACTCAAGGACTTGCAAACATACTGACAGCTCATGCAGGACAGGTGGGAGGGGTTGTTTGGGGGCAGCTGTGGCCTCTGTTGTTGGTTCTGCACTGGCCAGGTGTGGCTGTGGCCTAGGCGTTGCCTCCAGGTGCTTTAGGCACATTCTACTGCGTGCCGTGGTGTGGATACAGCTTGCCTAAGTTTGGTGTGGGCCGTATGGGCTCCTGGCCAGCTGCTTGGGTTCTCTCATGGCTCGGACTGCCTGTGGCTCTGGAGGGTTGGTCTAAGAGTGGGTGGGGACTCCTATCTGGTTTTCCTTCCTGTTTCACGTATCTGGGGGGCTCCATCATGCCCCTCCCTCGTATTACCATTGCACCGGGTATCAGTAAGTGGCCGCAGGTCTGTGCCCACTGCACTGGTAGTAAGGGTGGCAGGTCTGTTGGCTGAACTTTCTGGCTCGGGCAGGAGTCTAGTCTGGGGAAGGGCGGACGGGGTCCAGTTCTCCCCACTATGGGTGATTATATGGGTATTGTACACCATGTTACTGACCATGCATAAAAACTTCTGTATTGATCTGTTGGTGGTTTATCACTGTGGTAGCAAGGTACCAGGGTACTGGGTGTGGTGTATACTACATGCCAGTGTGGCCTGTTCATGGAGAACCTGACGTATGACTAGCCATGTTGGTTTCATGCCAATCTTGCAACCCTTTAATAAAGCAGCATGTAGGGAGTGATCTTCTAGTGCTGCATCCTTTCAACACAAAGTAACCTCCAGTTGTGCCAGAACTAAGATGGGCAGCCATCTGCTTCGACTGGCTTGAAGTTGTGATAAGGATTTGTTGTTTGTGAAGCAATAACTCCCATCAGGGAGAACTGAAGCTTCAGTCACCCCAGTTGAAAGTCTATGCAGTCAGGGAGGTGATTTTATTTGACAGATAAATACAGATAAAATGAGAGACTAAGTTTTGTTTAATATGGTGACGCCTGGGTGAAAGAGAGAGGAGAGGAGAGGAGAGGAGAGGAGAGGAGAGGAGAGGAGAGGAGAGATCCTGGGTGAGACGGGTCCTTGCTGATGCTGACTCTGGAGGAGTCCAGTCCTGGATGGAGGAATGCAGCAGGAAGTACAACCTCTGCTGAGCCTTTTTGGTACCAATGTTATGTTGGCTGTCTATTTCATGTCTTGGGTGATGGTGGTCCGCAGGAACCTGAACATGTCCATCACACACACAGAACTGTTCTGTATGATAATGGGGGACAGGGGTGGAGGCTCCTCCAAGTCCACTGATATCTCCACAGTTTTTAGAGTTTTGAGTTCTAGATGGTTCTGACTGCACCAGGGGACCAGCTGTTCCACTTCCTGTCTGTAAGCAGACTCGTCTCTGTTCTGGATGAACCTGATGACCAATCTATCATCTGCAAACTTAAAAAGTTCAACAGATGGATCGCTGGAGGAGCAAATGTTTATGTAGAGGGAGAATAGCAGTGGGGACAGGACACATCCCTGGGGGGCATTGGTGCTGATGGTCCAGGTGCTGAATGTTATTTTCCCCAGCCTCACCTGCTGTTTCCTGTCTGTCAAAACGTTTGTGCTCCACTGACAGGTGGAGGCTTGGACAGTTTAGAATGGAGAACTGCTAGAAGAATGGTGTTAAATGCTGAGCTGAAGTACACAAGCAGCTTCCTGGCGTATGCAATCACATGCAAGGACAGACTAGACTGTACTTCATGTGAACAAGAAAAGGAGGAGCAGAGATTTTGAAGACAGTGAGTATGGTGGTACAAGACAGGTACAAAGAGAAAACAGAGGCAGATTTAAAATTAAGAGTTTTAAGAGA
This sequence comes from Pachypanchax playfairii, assembly GCA_006937955.1. NCBI lineage: Eukaryota > Metazoa > Chordata > Actinopteri > Cyprinodontiformes > Aplocheilidae > Pachypanchax > Pachypanchax playfairii. Next base: position 667,808 of record SSNP01000085.1, read on the forward strand.
AAAAAGATGTGAGGGAAAGCCGAAGATAAAGCAGCATCTAGCAATATGTTGTGATGTTGGCAACTTTAAAATTGTACTTTCAAACCTTTTACTTAGGTATAAATAGAAAGTTTGGACTTATATTGAATGAAAATGTATTTAGGAGCCATAAGAGCCAATACAAAAGAGCTGAACCTAAAAAAAAGTCTGACTTCCCATTACAGTAGTACTGGCCCAGGTGTCCATACTAAGGATAAGAAAAGTATAAAGTCACAGACAGCAAAAACTAAACAAAGAGGAAATACTGTCATTATGTCCTTCAGCAACCAAAGTGTAGAGCAACATGAAGACATAACTGAAGACAACCTAAACAAACCCACACCACAAGATTTATTATGACGAAAAATCTTATAAAGACGTTTCTCAAACACACACTGATATTAAAACAGCAGAAACTTTAGCTGGTTACCACTAAAATAAAAATGAGCAGCCATGATTTAACTGCACTGAAAAGAAAAGATAAAAACTCAAAAAATTAAGAAACTGCAGTAATTGAAATGAAATCATTATTTGTAACTACAATACTGTACATGTGATAAACATGGACAGACACATGCGGCAGAGGAAAATGATTGTCTTGAGGTTGTAAGGTTGAGGTACAGTTTCATCTATCTGAGCCTTTATTTAGCCCCCCATCCTGTCTCACAATTCTCTGAACTGAGATCAGTCTGCGGTTTTCCCCAGAGACAACACTAATGTCACATACCCACTTGGCACACCAATATTTCACAAGCAAACCAAACCTATTAGGGATGACTACTTACCATAGACAAGATGTGTCCTTCACAGCAGCAACCTTCACATTCAGGGTATTCTCAATCTTTGCAAACCTACACCAAGACATATATGTTTGCACACATGCTGCACATGCACATGTGTGTGCCTTTCTTTTTTTTGCTGCTTTGTTTGTTATTGGTTTTATTCCACACATTCCTCCTTCAAACGCCCTTGTATTAATATCTTCTAAATCCTCTACATATTAATTTACATTAAAGTTTTGACAGTAATGCTTCAATTCTAGTGACAAAAAAATCCTTTTAGTAATAAAATTAGGCTTAAATTGATATAGAAATGATTTGGGGTTAAAAAGTACAAAGAACTAAAGTACTGGTCGTTTTTTTAAAAGACTAAAGTCAAGGTCGGAAGCATATTGTATGCAGAGTGTCTTTAAAACTATTATGTTTTCATGTTCTTACAATAAACGTAGTTTTCACATTACATAAAAAGAATAATATTATTAAAATGTACACATGTTTTATAACAATTATTTTAGTTATCACAAAATAATTTTCATCTCAAAATGAAGTGGTATTTTATTTTAATTTTTTTTTAAATGCAACATAAAATCCTAAATTTATAATCTGTAAATGGTGTAATACAATAGATATACATACATGATAACTAGACATGTAAAGTATATAATACGATTTCATGTCTGATTCATAGAATCAAAGATGCGTTGTCTGTTTTTATATTGTCAGTGTTTAATACCGTGAATAATAATATACTGTAAGAAAATTAAAATAATGTGGACAAGATATTGTTCAAACAAACTGTAAAACTCTCCCCTAGAATTTGGCAGGAGTGTTAGCAGATGACAACTAAGTGTGCACAGCACACCAATTAGCTTTATTTTTTGTAACTGATTGTTTGCATTAAATTTTAGTGCTTATGAAGTTGGTTTACTTAACTTCTTAATTCCAGGTTCACTTTGGAAAATACAATATTGTCAGGTAAATATTTCTCACTGGAAACTTATACCAAACAAGGACAAATCAAAATTGTTGTCTTCGTTGTTCAGCAGTAAACACACAGTCCTTTCAGGCTGAGACAGAAATTAAAACATTGTTTGTTTTTGAGCTGTTTTTATTTCCACCAACTCCAACAAGTAACCTTCAGTTATTTTTCCTTTGCAGAAACATTTCAAACTTAGTTTGTTTGATATCTGCAAACTAAATGGACACAACTGTAATTTAATTGTCAAATAATATTTAAAAAACCTTAACAATAAAGTGAAATATTGTTGAAATACGTCACATGGGTCCCTTTATGCAGCAATTCTTTCTTTGCTAATAAATTACTTACTTAAGCCACACCCACCAGCTTTAAAAAAGGGAGGGATTTGGACATAAATGAGCTGCCGGTCTCCAGGTTGTAACGAGATATTTACACAGAAAGATTTTTATTTTTTTTACTTTTAATGAAATATGTACTGGTAAGATACATGAATACTTAGCATAAATGCTTTTTTTCCAAACCGTGCTTGTAACACAGCTGGTTAAAAGGTTTAAAAATGCATTCCACCTATGAAGAAAAGTCATTGAATGTTATCTTACCTGTTCAGTAATTTCATTGGTCTGATGTGAGGAGGTTAAATGTTTGGCTGTATGAAGCTCGTTAGTCTATAAATTAGCCACATCATTGTTCAAAGCCTGTGGGGGAAAACTACCAGCTTATAATCCAGAAATCAGGGTACACTGATTACATAAACAACTAAAAAATAAGAGTGCATTATTGTTATTGTCTTATACATCATTTCTTTTATCTTTTAGCCGCAAAGAAAAGTTCTATTTTATTTATGTTCTCTGCAATTTTATTGAACTATACAAAGGAACTCTCCACCTTGACCGCTCTATTAGAGTAAGATACCAAAGTTATCAATCGACGTGGTGAAAGGAAGGAAAGTCCTCCCAACAAGCCGAGCTTTCTCTGCCTAATGGATCACACAATGCAGCAGAAAGCGAAAAGAGAGTGAGTGAGTGAGACAGAGAGCACAGGATGTTACTCCTTCAGTATGGTTTTGACTGATTATGCATTTTTTTTCTTAAGCTATTCATAGAAGATAGATTTATCATTCCAATTTGTCAAACTACCAAAGATTTCAATTAATTATGTGCAGCGAAAAGACTGGTGTATTAGGCCTCTCTGTCAGCGCTAGTCTGAGTCCCCATTTACAGGACTCAAAATAAAGAGGTATCAGAGAGGTGCTTGGATCCACCAGTAATTAATTTGATGAATGCCTTAGCGGCACAAATAGTGGCAGCCGTGCATCTTTTCATCAGACACAAGCGACAGTCTCTGTGCTCTGTGTTAATTTGAGGGGGCAACTCATCTGTATAGTGGATGTGCTTGTGGCTGGGTCTATTCTTCAACCTATGCCTCCTGCTGTCCAGACAGTGTGTGGGGGCCTTATGTTTTCTGTCAACTTTGTCCTTGTGCCAAGCAACTTGCTCCACTTAGTGCCCAGTTTTTTCACTCTGTGGCTTGAACCTGATAATGGGAGGCCTGCCGGATTAATGGAAGGTGTAATCCTGTTATTTTTTTCTGCAACTAGTGCTCTGGTTCATACGTTATCTCTGTGTGTATACCAGCTAGCTGTGAAATTTATAACCCACAATCCAGTTAATTATCCATTTTGGAGCAGTTCTGATTACAGTTTTAAAGATTAAGAGGAAATCTACACAGAAACAAATAAAGCAGATAACACAGTGGGAGGTTTGATTGGGCCAATCTAAAATGATGGATCATATTATTGTTATTAGGTGAAAGCTTCAACGGTCGCTGTTTGCGATGCACGTCGTCAATGTCGGCAGGAGTTTCAGCCGAACAAAGAGATAATTGGACTGGTGACACATAATTCAGTTTCATATTTTCACAAGGAGGAAGTGTGTGTGTGTGTGTGTGTGGTGGGGGGCATCATTATAAATCAGGTCAGCCACTGATACAAGACCATAAATCAAAGAAAGACACAGCTCAAACAATTAGATAATTACTATAGCACGGTGTCACGGTTACTAAGATGTTTTGCTTTGTCGCTAACGGAGAGGGAATGAAGTGACAAACAGCGCTAAGAGCTCACAGTAACATGTAAAACAAGAGTGCAAAACCAAGAAGTTAGATACAGATGTGTGCAATTAGGTAAAATCATAAATCAGTAAATATAAGTAATAAATATAAGTCAGGTCAAATTTTTAAATAAACGCTGTCTCCTAACTTTGGTTTGATACTACATCTTCTGATCAGACTTCATAGTAATTATATACAGTTCTCATTAGTATCTCCTCGGTCTGTGATTACATGGACTGTCACTGACCCCTAGTGTTCCTTAGCCGTTCAGTTTCACTGCTTGAGCTACACTTTCTCTAATTATATTTGTGACCCTTGATTACCCCGAGGCAGAGAAGAAGCCCTGAAATCCGGAGGCGCGAGTCCAGTTGACCCCAATTGAAAGTGTCATTTCACAGAATTGCCAAACTGGACAAGCTTGTGTAGTCGAGGATGAGCAGATTTTAATTCCATGTTCCTTCTCAGCTTAGTTGTTTGATATCTGAGCAGTTTCTTTACTGTAGCATCCCTCTCTGCTCAAATGGGCGGGTGTAAGACTGTCTGCTCCATGCTTGTGTCAAACCAGAGTGCAAGGAAGCTCCAACGGCAGGAAAAAATTGAGGTCACAGCACCAGAGTGAACCAACTGGAACAGATTGTTGTGGAACCTCCAGGCTTTTGCAGACACATGTTGATCCTAGAGCAGCATGCCCTCACTTTTACCTTCGTATCCTTCTTCGCAGCTCCCAGAAGAGAGGCTGGAATGGATAGAGAGAAGGTCCCGGTCCATCAAGGCGGCTTTTCACCATCATTTATATCCTCATCTGTGGGTTATTGGTATAAATGGCACAAATAATCCTTAAAAAGAAGAAATGTGGAAAATAAAAAAATGAAATTTTAAAAAATCCAACTTGATGCAATTTCCATCTGCTTGCATTTTTTAGACATGTTTTGTCAAAAGAAGTTTGTTGGTTGAATTCTATAGTGAACAACAGGAAATTATTTATATCTGCAACATTAAATGAGGCATTTCAAAGCATTTTACAATCAAATAAGAGTTGATTTGGTCTGATCTTTTCCATCTCAGATGAACAAAATGTGAATGTCTCATTCGTTCATTGTCTTCAAAGCACTCTAAATAGATATTAAAATGTTCTGCACAAGCCCCATCTGCTTTAGAACATGTCCCCACAGAGAGGAGGCTGTGTTTTAAGGCACAATTGATCCTTTAATAATGTCATGACCACAGCGTGACTCGTAGCAGGGGATGTGTTTTTCTGGATGGGCTGGTGTCTGCAGACACACTTAGATGCATGCACACACACTGAAATACACACAGCAGACTGTTAAGAAAATCGAAAAGAGTGTGTTAAAGTGTGGTGATGGCTTATTGGAGGGAGACAGGTAGTGTATCTCTGTTTAAGAACACTGGTATTTGACGTGTCGTCTTGAGTTAAGTGACTACAACCGGAAACATTCTTGACATTCTGTCATAATTGTCACTTTACATGAAAGCTGGTACAGCAAAGAGGGAGCACTGACAGCAGATTGACCTCAGATGTTGTTCATTTGATTGATATCTTTATAGACAATGATCTTTTTTCTGCACTGCAGTGGTGGTTACACAGGGAGCCATTGGGAGGGGGCAAATACAGGAGAAATGTCACACTGGGGAAGTCAGCGAGGCGTAAAGCCCTGCCTGACGAGTGCAGGGTCAGTGGCTCCTCGCTGCCCCCTTTGTGCCCCGGGTAAAATGATCTAAGTGATTCTGGACCTCTGCCACCGATACGCTGAAGTGTAGGATCCAACCGCATGGACACACCAGGATGAAGACTTGAATGGTTTGCTGGTGAAAATATGCAGCGTGCTTACAGAACAGATTACATCCTTCTCTTGTTGGTTTCATTTTTACCTTTTATTATTTGTTTTTTTTTAATAACTATATTCTAATATTTCCCATTAAACTTTTGCAGGAGTCTATCTAAATCTGTTTATTTTAAAGATGTCTTCTAGTAAATTACTTGGGAGACGAGCTGTAAGGCAGAAGCATCACACAAATCCTTAAGTCCATACTAACAACATATCTGGGCCTGTGAGAAACCATCTGTTTGGTACTTATAATCAATCTTCAAGTAACAGTTCAGGGTGTTTGACGGGATCCAGATGGAGAAGTTCATTGTTTTTTTACACTGAAGGCAATTAAACTGACCAATTAATTTCCTACTTGTTGTAAGTAGTTCTTCAACCTCAGTTTGGAGAAACAGAGTTTAAATCTGACCAAACTTTAAAACTAATGGTTTAATAAGAGTGCAGAAAATGTTCAATTTAAAAAAAATTTGCCAAAGCTCATGCAAACTTTATAAACCTTGAAATCACACTCAGTTTTGCATTAAATAAAGATTTACAAAAGAGTTTAGAGCAAGCACAAGTAGGAGCAGCAGTTAGCGATGACGCGACTAACTGTAGCATTTCCTGTACCGCCGGAGCCACTTCATTTAGTAAAAATATATCTCTGCCTGAGTTATCATGCAATGTGAAGGCATTTAAATAATATTCTCAAGAACCACAAGATTAGCACATTATTATGCTCTTCTTTAAAACTTCAAACTCTTAATCTTTGTTTTGGTTGTTTTTAAAAGACAAAAAAACAAACAACAAATTGTTTGTTTTATTTTGTTATTTATTTATCTATTTATTTATTTGGTTGTTTATTTAGTTATTTATCTAGTGATTTTGTTATCAATTACTCAGATTTATGTAGAAGTTATAAACATTTTCCACAAACATTCAAAAGGTTTTAAGTTTGTCAGCAGATAGCAGTTAAAGTATCAACATCTAGATCTGTTTGTGTGTTAAAAAGTCAGAGGGAGCAAGTTATATGGCAAGCTCGTCACTGTGCAGGGTAATAAGGTCAATGCAAAAAATATCCCCTGGGCACATTTCCCAGCAAATGTGCAGAAACACAAATACACACATACAAACACACACATACACACACCACTCCACTGTCCTGGCCTTATGTTGCAGAATCCAAACCAATCGAGTCAATTGCCAGAAAACATGACATGACCTTTCAGATTCACTGAACATCAACTGTGAGTGGGACTGGCGTGCTTTCCGTTTCAGCGCACCCTCTGCCCCTCCTGTCCGCTCCGTCACCCCCAGGGCCCAGAACCCTCCACAAATAATTACTCTCGGTGGAGTCTGTACTCCACAAGACACAGTGGGAAAAAACTTGACTCTGATCTTGACCCATACTTAAGGTACTCTCACTATTAAATCATCCCTCACAGGGGTTTCATTATTTGAACAACTCAGTCGCCGCAAACTGAAGATGAGATCAAGTTTATATTTGGACATAATTTTGTGTGTAATGTATTATTCACAAGATGTTAAGGAAATTAATGGCAACTTTCATGCAAAACATTTGGTCACCAAAATGCAAATATATTTCTATCTAATCCAAAATAACCACTTTATAAATTAACCCAAACTAGTATCTTGATTAAATCTTGAATTTAAGTGAAAAAAGTCTCATCAGTTCTGCAGCTTTCAGTGCAAAAGTGAACGAATGAGATTAGGAATAATGAGATTGATGGTTTCCATAATCTTTTGGTTAAGCCTTTCAGTTGGATAAAACATCCCTAATGTTAGATGACTACCCCCTACTGGCTGAGAATTCTGAGAACTCTGCCATCCAGTCTTTTCTTTTAGACCAAATGATGCTTTTGATGTCTGAAATAATATCTGACAGTGTAAAATACAAGATGCCAAGATGCTGCCTTTGAAATACTACAATGTCCTTAAAATAGTTTAGCCTCGACACTCTTGATAGTAAAAGTAACATTTTCCATCATATAATACACAGTGAGTCAACAGAAGAGGCAGAAACCCCCTGAGTCATGAGCAGTGTGAAGTAAAAAGACCCTCCCCCTCTAATTGGTATGAGCAATCAGCTGTGCATGATGGCTAAAGGAGGCGACCCTCCCCTCCCAAAAAGTGTTTTTAAAGAGGCCATTTCAAACAAATTTCATGACTTTGTGGTTATTTCTGAAGTATCAACCTGTAATATGAAACATTTTATATTTAAAAAAATGTTAGGAAACACTAATTAACAGACCTTTCAATCTATCTGCGTCAAAATTCAATTGGTTCCGTAAGGCTTCGGGCAGCAACTCATTAATATTCATCATTCAAATTTGCTGGACTCAGATTGGCTAACAAACTAGCCTATGAGAACAAGGCATACTGTTTCCTGCCCTGCTGCGCATGACAACAGAACACGTTGTCTCTTACGGTTTGATACGAGTTTATGCTACAGCTTTTAGCCAGCAGCATGCTAGGCGTGGTTTCAACTGTGGGAGCTGATGAATACTAACGAGCAAAGGAGTTGTGACATAACAAATACAGGCCATTAAAACTCGGGAGAACTCGGGTTTTACCACCACTTGTGGAGTTTGAGAGATAAAAACTGAAATAGAAGTTCTTGACCTGTTTTCACACCCACTATGAAGATAAGAACACCTGTAGAGCTAAAATATTCAACAGAAACCTCAGAAAAAAATGTTTTTAATGGAAGGGTCTCTTTAAGCTACTGTTTTGAAACTTGTCTAAGTGGATACTAACTCAAAAACATGTTCAGCTTGATATTAAACATCACCCCTAGACCCTCCAAATGGCCCTACACTACACTGAGTAACTTCAGTGCTCTAGGTCATGGCCGTGAGTGGGCAGTTCCTTTGCTGCTTTACAGCAACAGCTGTTTGTTGTAGCAGCAGTCGCCATTCACTCCTATAAAAGGCTAGAAGTTAGCTTTGTCGGCTCAGTGACAAGAGTTTGCTTTTCATTGGCATCATTTCATAACCTTGCGCTGCAAGCTGGATTCTTGCGAGATTTTGAGTTTTCCAAACCCACCCATCTTGCACTGCTTTAACTAAACCACCCGACTCGACTCCACTGGTTGTTCGGAACAAACGTATGTTAGCACTGTGCTTTGGGCGGGTGTTCAGGTATAACAATAGCAGCAACTGCCCAGGCAAAGCAAAACAAACATGGCCGCACCGCTGAACATACTCGTAGAGGTGGCTATTGAATCTGTTTTAGGAGAACTAGAGATGATTCGTTCATTGAGAAATGAGCAAAAGGTGAGCACTTTCTGTATTTCTCTGTGGTAACTTTGTGTTTCCTTTTCTCCCGACTGGATTTGCAAGAGTTTGATTCAGTATTGTGATTGGCTAAAGACAAACCATAGGTGGACACTAGCTGGCACTGACACGTGGGGCTACACACAGATCTGGCCAGGTTAATTATTTCAGAACATGGAAGAAAAAGGAAAAAAGTAATGTCTTCTGAGGCAAGGCAAAGACAGCGTGAGCAAGACAGAGAAAGATTTAAAACTGGAGTAAATATTGGCAAGGCCTACACTCATTGGAATGAGCCGAGAGAAGCTACGAAAGCCAGTTCAAGCAATGACCGTTTGAGACACGGTTGTTTACGACAGTTGCATTTCTGCTTTTAACCACTAGGCGGGAAAAGCAACGACACCTGTAGTATTTATATTAAGCACCAGGGGGCAGAAGGGATGTTTAAAATTCAATACAGAAATGTTTTGATGAAAGTATACATCCTGTTAAAGAGATAAAGCCCTTAGAAGCAAGCCATTAAGACTATATGCTGTATTACAGCTCCGACTTACTTTACATTATCTTAAAATTGAAAGATATCCAAGCAAATGTATTATTATTTACAAACTCTAGATTGTTCAAAGTCAAAAGACAATATCCAAATGTCAGGAGTCAAACCATGAGGGTGAATCAGTGAGTGGACTAATTTCTGGTTTGTACACCGTTCTGCATGGCAGAACCTGGTAAAGTCATGGATCACTGAGGATTACAGCAAACGACAGTCAACAGTGAATTTAAAAGCACAACATCAAATTTAAACACAAGTAAGTTATACTGTAAAATGTTGAGAACAATAAAATCCAATGATTTTAAAAAATCTTTTGCACATTGTGATTAGAGAACCTCGTCTCATCCTATAAGAGATGCCAGAGGCTGTTCAGGTTTATCACATTATTGATAAAACTGCTGGTGAGAGGATTACAGTTGATCATCCCTTAGTCACGCCCTGATAGTTTAGTTGCATTGAACCCACAGTTTCCATAAATTAAAAAAGAACAAATATAGTTACTCAAGTGAAGTCAAATTTATTTATATGGCATTTTACAGCATAAAGGCATGCCCAAAGTGCTTTCACAATACAGTGAACAAATTAAAATTCCAAGATAACACAACCCCAGAAATACCACAGAATAGAATAAATACATTACACATTAAAACTACCTTAAAAAATTGCATAAAATACATCAAAAACAAAAATAAAATCTATTGTCTAGAGCACTCTTATGTTGAGTTGAACGCCAAATCAAACAAATAAGTTTTCAGCATAATTGGTTGCTTTAAATACTCCGGTTGTTGTGCTGTAATCATAAAAAGGATGTTTTTAATACACAAATCTTTGAATTCTAGACTTTAAAATTTCACTCTGCAGTCATTTGTTATTGTCTGCTGCATGTCTGCATGCTGCTCTTGTCTGTGTGTTTCATATTACTGGTTAATACTTAAGAAATAACCACAAAGTCCTGACATTTGTATGAAATGGTCTCTTTAAAGAAATATTTGGGTTAGTTTGTAAATTTGATGGACTAATTACAGAGATTACAAGCCGTAACAGGCACATGTTATAACACATGCAGACATGGAATTTAGAATGGAATTCTCTAAGATTCTATGCACCTTTGATTTAACTGTGACATCACTCAGAATTCTTTTTAGGTTGACTTGTGAAGAACAGATTATTCTTTCTCAGTTCGCCAAAGTTTGCCTTTTGGTTTACTTGTTGGTCGAGAATTGAAGAAAGTCATGGATACAAACAATTTCGCTCAGATTTGGAAAAGAGAAGAATCTGAAGATGATGGAAAGGTGAGTAAAACCATTTTAAACAATGTGTAGAAGTTTCAAGAGACTTACACAGAACATGTCATGTCCCTTAAACAGTCTCTGGCAACTTTATAGTTAAACTAAATATGTTTAAAATCCTTTCATCAAGTTAAATCTCATGTTTTTGATGCAGATTACTAATATTTATCAACTTTTCAAGTAGTAATTTGCTCAGTTTGGCTCATGTTGAAACATTCATGTATATATTTTATGACAGAGCAACAGGAGCCATCATCAATCTGGAGTAATCAGTATTCTGGATATTTTCAAGGCTCGCAGTGAAGCTCTTTTTCGACAATCTGAGAGAGTTTACGCTGCAGACAAAGCTCGAACTCAAGCGGTTCTGGAGAGACTTGGACTCCCTCGCCAGCGTGAAACTTGCATTGTGCCTGAGCCTCCAGCTGAACGCAACCACAGGGCTAAACCTTCAGTCCGAACACGGAGGCTCTTACCTCTATTCAATGAACCTCCTTCACAAGCAGAAGACTTAAAACAAAAGACCCCAACAAGTCCAATTTATATTCATGGGGACTTTAGGGAGGCTTTAGACTCCAGACCTGAGAGCGACAGTTCAACCTCTTCTGTTGACTCTGGAGTCATCTTCAGCTCTGTCGACTCTCACACCCCAGATGAACTGCGACGCATCCCCCTGATAAGGACTCCTGATGAGGTGTCCCCCCCTCAGACACCCTTCACCCCAGTGCCACCTCCTCTGCCAGCTCCTTCTCAGCAAAAGAGACAAGTCTCCCGCATTCCTGTGCTGAGAAAGACAAGCTTCAAAAGACCAGGTCAGTTGATCTCCAGACTCATCGAACCAAAATCCCAGTTTATAAAACAATCAACTGGAGATTCATCTTAAAACACTGTAGATACATTTAATACAACCTTCACGAGAAAGATGAATCCTCAAAAAACACCGAGGTCCATCATCTTTGGTCTTTAAGTTTTACTTTAATAGTTTTAGAAAGCTTCATTAATAAACATCCAAAAAAGAAAACAATGCCTATGTTAATCGAATCAAACCAATCAGACTTTATTAAACCATTAAGGCTAATTAGTTGTAGTAACTCAGTGTTTCTTCAGAGAGTCATTCTAGATGGTTCTAGCTGTGGACAAGAAGAATCTCCTGTAGAAGTTTGTGTAGCAGCAGATCTGAATAAACCTCTGACTGACACTCTGATGTTGAGTTACAGTGTTGTGAGGAGGATGACGAGGGTTTTCCACCATGTTTTTCATTTTTCAGAGCATCTTCCTTCAGCAGAGAGAGTTTAGCAGCTTTTTGGCAAGTAGAGTCAATAAATATTTTGTATTTTCATTTCATAGATAAAGAAGCTGAAATGTTTAACAAGGCTGAACATCAGGAGCCATTAAAACACGGACAACAAATGTCAAGACAAGCAAACAAGAAAACAACAACAACTAGAACGATTAAAGACTCACGTAAAGAGAGACTGGAGCCGCTTCCTAAACCTGACAGGAGCCTGGCTCGGGTCTTTAAGGACCTTAGCTCTGATGACTGGTAAAACTCTGAACTAATCCAGTTAATTCAAACCTTTGCCACCTGCAGTGAAGGTGACTTTATTTTGGAGGATTGTGTGTTTTCAGTTTACCATTAAGTCATTAGGTTGACAGTTCAAACTACCATCCCTAGTTACACAGTGCTTGCAGTGCAAATAAAAACCTCAAACCATGATTTTTTTTTTTTTTTAAATGTCATTTTATATTATTTTCTTACAGGGTGAAACGAGTTAACGGCCTCAAAACCCTTCAATCCCTGGCTCAACATCAACCAGCGGTATTGAGGGGGCCTCTCCATGAAGTGGTGCTGGCCGTCATGGAAGAGGTATTTGAAGTCTTTTATCTTTCTCAGTATAAATATTCACATTTGGAGCCTCTATGTTAGAGACCTAGCTGCTCACTGCTGCTGCTTCTTCTTACCCATCAGGTAAGGAACCTGCGGTCTTCAGTGGCCTGTGCTGCCATCGACACTCTTGGCTCCCTCTTCAACCACCTGCAGAAGAGCATGGACCATGAAGTGGAGTGGTCCGGCCGTGCTCTTCTGCTGAGGGTTGCACAGGCCTCTGCCAGCAGCTTTATTCAGCAGAGGGTCAGCCTGGCCCTTGAGGACATGGTCACCTACTGTAGTCCAGGCCATGTCCTCACGCCACTGCTGAATACTGGACTGAGGTAAGATCAAGATGAAGATTTCGAATCTATGAATGAATTTAAAAGATGCAGAAATCAGTTTCATATCTTTATCTGTGTCCTTCCTCAGCCACTTATCTTCAGCTGTCAGGAGTACAACAGCTCACCTGCTTCACCTCCTGGCCGATAAGATGGGGGTGGATGCAGTCCTGACAGCTGGACCAAGGTTCACGCCGCGGTTCCTTGAGGCTGTTAACAAAATGGCCCTGGACAAGTCATCAGAAGTCAGGTCAGTTATCATTATTTTAATTTCTTGTATGACTTTCTCTATGTTTGATTTATCTTTCTACATACTAACTTTGAGATACTCATGTTCATCTCCACAGGCCCCATGGACGAGCCGTCCTACAACAACTGTGCCTTCACAAGTCCTTCATGATTCAGTGGAAGACAGCAGTAAAAGAACAAGATCGTCTTCCACTGATGAAAGGCTTGATGAAGGCCAACAACTAACACTGAACCAACAGAAACTGCACTGTGGGTCTGACAAACTTGATTTATTTCTTTCTTGATTTATTTCTTTCTTGATTTCTTGTATTTCAGTCTTGTAAATAAATTTTCTTGAGTATTATATTCACTGTTTTTTTATTTGCTGTTGCTTTATAAAAGAGGTTGTGACAGCTATTAACAATGAGTGGTGAATCTAATCAGTGAAATTTCAACCAGCAGTAACTTTTAATCAACATTAAAGACTCTTTTTTAGCTGTTAGTCTTCTACAAACAGGAGTTTAACTTCTGCATTCAATCCATCTAAAGGTGTTCAAATCCTACAAGCACTGAGCAGTCAGTATATAACACTCATGGTGAGGACAACATGACAAATGTGTCTTAAGATGATTTCAATAAAAATTTGTAACTGACTTGATAGAAAATATGAAACATGAAATAATCCACGGATAAATAACATAAGTAACACACCAGCTTTTATACACACAGAAATAAAAGGAGTAAATGACTAAACTGAAACACCTGGGCAGGAAAACAAAGCTACTGAGTGAAACACCAGGATGAACAGGAAGTACAGGACCTATCAAAATAAAACAGACACCAGCAGGACGAGAGATGGAGCAACACAGATGGACAGACACTGGAACGCTGGAGAACAGAGAGGAAACAGCGGAGATACAAAAACACCAAAATAACCCCATAAAACAAAAAAACTAAAAGGCAAAACAAAACCACAGATGAACATCTGGGGGAAACTCATAATGAAACAAAGCTAAAACCCAGAGTCCCAACACACTCACATATAATCTTCTTTTAGAATTACCAATAAACCAAACGTGCATGTTTTTGAACTGTCAGAGGAAATGCAGATTCATAGTGGATAAAAAGGTTTCCATATTAAAATACAGCATGTATTTATAAACGAGTGCATTTATCTCACTCCATCGCTGACTGTAAAATCTATGAACGGTACATATGGAAGATCCTGATGGGACAAAAACATTTTTCAAAAGTCTTTTTTAGAAACTGGATGTTTTTACTCCAATTTAAACAAATTCATTTTAAAAGTAAACTGATGTCCAAAAAGACCTATACTGGAATTAAAAATGAAAGCACTGGAGCCCAGCACAGTGTAATACAGGAGACTTTACTCACACTGAGAACTCAGAATTCTACATCTTTACATTCCTATTTAAAAAAGCAATCTTTAGTTAAACCTGATGACTCTTTGATAAAAATCTTAATGTTTCTGGGTAAAACTAGAAAAGCTCTCCGAGAGCGCAGACCTCCACCAAGCAGCTTAGATCCCCCCCATGTTGTGATCTACACCAAAAATAATAGACTCCGCCCACTGATTAGTAGTTGTCCCCCCACCAAAGAGGTTATGTGTTTTTCTGGGTTTGTTTATCTGTCTGTCTGTTAATAGGATAACTTAAAATTTTCTGGATAGATTTTGATGAAATTTTCAGGATAAGTCGCAAATGGTACAAAAACCAATCTATTAGATTTTAATGGTGATTTGGATCACTATCTGGATCCAGGAATAAGTTTGATCAAAATTCCAGACAGTGATCCAGATCCAATCTAAGTTGTTGAATATACCGCAACGTTTAGTGCCATGGTGAGATATCCTAATCTGCTGTGGCACGATGATCTCACTTTTCAGCTCAGAGTCCCAGTTATTTTATACCATGTACGACCAACTTGACTGTTTTTGTATCCTATTTGAAGATGATGCCGTGAAGCAGCCCAGAGTATAATCTCAAAAATTTAAACATGACACTTCCAGGGCCAAGTTGGTGGGGCTAAAGTTATCACAGAATATATACATTTAATTTTTGTGTAATTCTAGTTTTCTGTTTTGTAACAATTAGTCAAAGGCTACGTTCAGACTGCAGGTCTTAATGCTCAATTCAGATTTTTTGTGAGATCTGATCTCTTTGCAAGCTCGTTCATATTGCCAGTGAAATGTGACATGAATGCGACTTGCTGTCTGAACAGAATAGGCTTTGAATGTGTCACGCATGTGCAGTAGAGGGAACAGTGACTCCATACACATACATTGCTCGGAGATTTTTTATTTTTCTTTGGTTTTGGAGCCAGGTTTGCTTAAACCCGCACTCTGTCATTTGTTTGGAAATGTTTTAAAGAGGCCACTTCATAAAAATGTCAGGACTTTGTGGTCATTTCTTAAGTATTAACCAGTAGTATGAAACATTTTCTATCTAAAAAACGTCAGGAAACACTGATTAACAGACCTTTCAATCTGTCTGGGCCAAAATTCCGGTGGTTCCGGCTCCTTCCGTCAGGCTTTGGCAGCAGCTCGTTCATATTCATTATTCGAATTTGCTGGACTCTGATTGGCTAACAAACTAGCCTATGAGAGCAAGATATACTGTTTCCTGCCCCGCTGTGCATGGTAACATCAGACCTAGTGTATTCCTAGCTTTTAGCCAGCAGCATGCTAGGCGTGGTTTCAACTGTGGGAGCTGCCGAAAACTAACGAACAAAGGAGTTGTGACGAAACAGATACAGGCCGTTCGGACTCGGGAGAACTCGGGTGTTATCGCCACCTGCGTAGTTTGAGAGATTAAAACTGAAAGAGAAGTTGTTGACCTGTTTTCACACCCACTACGAAGGTTAGAACACCTGTGGAGCTAAAATATTCAACAGAAACCTCAGAAAAACTGTTTTTAATGGAAGGGCCTCTTTAAGGAAGAGTAAAAAGATCAACAGATTCAATGTGAAAGAGTTTTAAAAGTGAATGACAATTAATTTACAATTTGAAGGATGATTATCATTATCATTTCTTTGAAAATGTATACAAATTGCAAACCATACAAGATCCTTTATTTCATGTAATTATCACACATCTACTGACAAAGGATAACACAAATCTTATAGAGATTATGAACAATACTTGTACGTGTTGCTTCTTTTCTCAGTAGATATAACACATGACGAGTACAAATAGCAGGCATGTAAAGGTCAAATGTCTAGATTCTGATCTCTGGTATATGTTTTCCTGTCGACTGTGACCAGACCACTTATTATGCTCCTTTTCTATAAATAGATTTAAAGCTTGATACAATGCAAGGTCAAGTACATTTAACCCTTAACATTTAGCTTATCCCACTGTCACATCTGTATCATCAAATTAATGTCAGGCTACAACACTTTTTTTTTTTGCCTCTGAGAGGGTAAATCTTTGTGAAACCCAGCAGGGAGGTTCCAACTAGTCTCTTTCCATTTACCTCAAAATGAGAAGGGCAGAATGATACGGAGCCAAAAGCCTTAATACAACAATCTTATTTCATGGAAGATAATGCCCTCTGCCCCTTTTGTGTCTCTGAAGTTGATTTGAAGTCAGGGTTTGTCCTTTTGGTATGATGTTGGGTCAGACCAATTTGCCACCTGGTGGGTTATGGGAAGTAGGGAGGTACATTTTTTAATTGCCAGGTCACTTGGTGCAGGGACAGAAGATCCTTTGGGCACATTGTCTGCCTTTGTGTGAAGGAGCCGCCATCGGAAATCCCCCACCTCATTATGAGAGAGGAAAGATTAATTGACCAGTTCATTGACTGGCAGCCTCAAGACTAGATCAACTTAGCAAAGAGACTCACCAATTAAGACTAGACTACAGCACCTTTTCTTATACCAAGAGTAATCTTTTTTACTGCCATTAGTCTCTATGGTCCTATAAAGAAGATCAATGTTAAAATGTCCTTTGTCAAAACCACAAAAAAAAAAGAAAAAAAGCATGATTTATTGCCAGCAATAAATTTGATAGATCCAGTTCAAGAAATTAGCTAATTCATCAATTTAATTCATGAACAGTTTAACAAAAGCTCTTCAGTACAAAAAATAAACTTTTTGGTATAACAATCTGGGTTTATTCTGTACACTTAAGCATTTCTATAATAAAACAGGGGATGATATATAAATTATCAATTTGCATGACATAAATAAAATGAATTGTTCTTATAGTTTATAAGTTTGATTCTATGGAAAAGCTACAAAACTTTTAATATCTTACATAATATCTCTGAAAAATTTCTTAATAGCCTGTTTCTGTAAATATAAAGGCATTTCTATCTTTTATATTTTATTTATCATGTGTAATAGTTTGTGCTTCCTGTCTGTTATTGTTATTTTATAATTCTTCTGCTTAATCTTAGAGACTGCTGAAAATGTCATTATGCTAACATAATAATAATAAAAGGTCTGGTATCTTGAATCTTGCTGAGCTAACTGCTTGTCTAATCAGGTCTGTGATCAAAGTAGGTTTCTGACATCTTTAAACAATTTTTAAAAATCTGCTTCATGCTAAATGTATTCAAGAAACTTTTACACTGCTGTCAGTTTGGCATACATGGTTATACTAGCAGAAATATTAAGGCATTCCTGACAGTAGTGCTGTACACCTAATTAAATGATCAAGCTTTAGAAAATAGAGTTTAAATGAACAACTATGACATTTTTGAAACTGGAGATGGCAGAAGTTCAACCAGACCAGGCGTTAACTTGCCAACAGTAGAAAAGACATTGAAGAGGCCCTTCCATTAAAAACGTTTTTTTTGTTGAATACTTTAGCTCCACAGGTGTTCTTACCTTCATAGATCACTAAAAAGCTGTTAGCATAAGACGTAGCAAACCGAGAGACACGACGTCTGACGTTGCCATGCACAGCGGGGCAGGAAACAGTATACCTTGCTCTCATAGGCTAATTTGTTAGCCAATCAGAGTCCAGCAAATTCAAATAATGAATATGAACGAGCTGCTGCTCCAGGCCTAACCGAAGGAACCGGGACCATCCAAATTTTAATGCAGACAAATTGAAAGGTCTGTTAATAAGTGTTTCCTAACCCTAACCCTTTCTACAGAACTTCAGAAGATCTCAACTGTATTCTTAAAACAGCACTTACTTGTTTTTTGTTTTTTTTTTAATATAAATGATCAATGTTTTGAATATGGTTTACAAAGGGTGTCATATTTATTCAAATACATGGATTTTTTTCTTAACTGAAAACAATCAACTAAAGATTTATTTGTCTAAAGTTTCATGTATCTATAATGCGTAGAATACCAGACCAAAAATGAAAGGCCACAATGTCAAACCACCATGTGTTACAGAAAACTAACCGGGGGGGATAGATATGTCACGACAACAAAGGTGAGCGAGAGTCGCTGCCAACACCTGTCGGCTCCAGGGGAGGTTGCATCTGCATTAACGATACTCGCTTTGACGTAAAGCATACAACACATACATACAAGCATACTGTAACACAAACACACACACTTTCTCACTTTGTCTTTTGCAAATACATAAATGCTTTGGGGGATTTGCAGAGTGCAGAAAAGATGTCATCATCACTCTCTTCAGGAGGCCATTACAGAAAGGAAGCTAATACACTGTGCAGATATTGTGGCGTCTTGTTTTACCGAAGGCTGCCTACCCCTCATGGGTGATCGGTAAAATTGGCTGACATTTTCCTGCTTCCAATTAACCTTCGATTTGACTCTGAGTTTTGCCTGTCTTCCTTTATTGTCTTCTTGAAAAAGGGGACAAAGAAAATGCACAGTTGGAAACAAAAGTAATGTTTCCCAAGTGTTGACCGTTTCCTTTTTGGGCCTTTTTTGTAAATCATTTCCCAGTGGATGATCACAATTTAAAGAGACAAAATGTGCTTCATTGAGAAGTCATGGCATTCTTCACTGAAGGTTAATGTCCTTCTACTCTCCATTGTATTGTATAAAACCTCTTTTGAAATGAAAGAGGAGTACCATTATGTTTTCCCTCTGATATTTTGGCAGCCGAACCACTCTGTGATAATCTGATGGAATCATTTTGTCCTTTTCAGGTTTCTTTATTTATTTTTACACGGCCTAAATAGATCGTTAGGACATTTGATTTAATCTTGACCTTCTTTGGTTGTGATTTCTTTTTGATTCTAAAAAGTTTTTGTTCTACACTTCCTCTTCTCACACACACACACACACACACATATCTTTTCCGTACTTCAGTGTGGTTCATTCAGAGTTCATTGAGAGTCAGTGTTTCTTTTTGAGAAACAAGTAAAGATACTAAAAAATCAGCAATCTAATGTAGACACTATAAATTATTTAAAACCATCTCTACATACTAAAAAAAGCCTTTTTTTACATCTTAGAAGAGAACTGGCCATGATGTAGAGAGTACTCTGTTTGGGAGAGAAGTATTGTTAACATTTACAGTTTTATTATGTCTCCTCAACACAGCAGTTTTTAAGCCAATGGGATGGTCCAAATTCTTAAAGTGGGGTTTTGTGTAAAGGCTATGAACAATTAATGTCTAACCTATAATCGGTAGCTCTTTGAACAACCTCAGTTTGGAGGTATAGAGATTATTAGCTCTGAAAAGAGCTAAACTGACAGTTTAAGTGGTGCCAAGAATTTCTTAGAACAGTTCCATTCTTAAACGGTTCATATCAGTTCATGAGAACCATTTTGTTAATATTTACGTCATTGACCATTCAGCATTATACGGTTATTGTTGCAAAAAGTTACAATATTCCATTTTGAAGTGTGTTCGGCTGCAGCAGAAGTGCTAATACTAGCTGCTCCCGCCATTGTGAAGCAAATAAGAATGGAATGTAAATAGACAAATAATGTGAAACTGACTGAGCCATTAAAAGTTTATAGTGTTGACATGAACTTTTTGAGATGAGCTGTTTTGGAAAATCTACTTAAATCGTCACCCTTGTTCGACATGCAGTTATCTCATCAGACATTTTCTGTACCCACTTGTTCCTGTTCAGGAACATGGGGAGCTGGTGCATCTCCAGCAGTCATGGGGCAAGAGGCGGGGCTACACCTGGACAGGTCGCCAGTCCATTACAGTGCCACATAGGGAAGAACAACATTTACATACACTCACACCTAGAGTCAATTTAGAGTTAGCAATTAACCATCATGCATGTTTTTGGACAGTGAGAGGAAACCAGATTACCTGGAGAAAACCTACGCATGCATGTAGAGAACATGCAAACTCCATGCAGAAAGGTCACAGCTGGGTCTCAAACCCAGGATCTTCTTGCTGCAAGGCAACATTAGCTACGTTTACATGGGCACATTTAATCGGAATAAACGCCCAATCGGATAAAAAAGACGTCATGTAAACATGTCAATCAGAATGTTTTGATCCGATGCAGCCTGATCAGAAAGAAATTTACTTCCGATCGAGAGGGGTGGTTTTGTCCGATCTTCATTCGGATAGACGTGCATGTATACACCCATTCGGAAAGAAAGGGTGAAAAAAGCCCTTTGCGCATGCGTACAACTTCAGCGTGACGTCTTTCTGCTTTCGCAGACTCAAGTAGAAAACATAGCGGGAAGTAAACAGAAGTGGTCGGCTGGTGCAGTCATCCTGTCATCCTGCTCTCCTCTCCTGTGGTGGAGGAGCAGTAGCAATATGTATTCTGCCTCTAGCTTGGTTAATGCGACCAGTAAAAACCCAAACATAACGGTAATCACCCGCAGAAGGTCCATATTGGGGATAACGTGAGTCAGCTCGAGCACACGATGGGGCGGGAAAGACTCGCAGAAAGGACGGAGTTTGTTTACTTTTTTTTCTTCCCCCGGAAAGACAACTCGCTGTGCGCATGCTCAACTCATTTAACCTGATTGAGTGCTTGGTGCATGTGTACTCATGGCATGATCAGATCATTTCAGTTAGTGTCCATGTAAACAGAGATTTGGGAATTCCGATCGACCAAGATTTTAATCAGATTGGGGAAATTTGGCGCATGTAAATGTAGCTAGTGTTACCAACTGCTCCCCTGTGCCACTGAGTCAGTAGTTTAAATGTGTCTTACTTTAAAAAAGCGATTTCTAATAGATTATTACTTTTTAAAACTGTCTTTCCATTAATATTTCTGTTTTTTCAAACAAACCCTAGTAACAACAGCTAAGCTATAAAATATCTGGAACCTTTCCATACGATCTGCTTCAAAAAATGTGCATGATCTCCGTAAGTGCTGCACAAAATCATCAATCATTTCCCCTGTGAACATTCATTAATTGTTCTGTTTTCCAGCCTGAGGAGACTGAATGCTGCAGGTTACAGGTGTGAGAAGCTAAGAAGTTGTAACTGTGTTTTTTCTGCTCTCTCGCTGCAGGCTCACTCATTGCTGCTTCTACATTCCACCATCTGGTGCCATTGTTGTTGGTGCGTTCACACCATGTTGAATCAACCTGTCCGCACATTATACGACCATATAGGTCGATTTTGAAAGCTCCAAACGACCTGTCGGAGCATTTTACGGGCTCCGCAGCAACGGACTACAGACAGTGCATGTGCGCACCTTCCCAGAGGAGCTGAATACGCATGATTTTGGCACCCCCTATGGTCCAGAACAGAAACAGCACAACTCAATAACTGGATTAAGTTGCTATAAATATGTATTTATACTAAAATGAACAGTACAGACTATAAATGTAATATTTAACAATTACAAAAAGTAACAACAGATAAAATGCCTTTACTTTATGTCAATAATAATAATTGGGATTTTGGCGCCCCCTCCATAGATGGCCTATGCTCAGGGCCGGTCCTGGCTGTTGGTGGTGACATGTCATAAAATCAGCTAACAGTCGCTTCTAAACAAGTGGGAGAGAGAAGCAGCAGTTACAGTTTTCACTTGACGAGAGTGTTAAGAGCTTTTATCTACATCATAATCAATATTTTAATGTGTCTAGTTTTATACATTGTTGGTGGTGACGAATTGACAAAAACATTGTAGATGTCCATAGCAGTCCATATATGGCATATGTTATTAAAATTACATTGTCATGGGTCATTTTATATTCTGTGACACAACGCTAGTAAAGTGGTGATGCTCGAGCCTCCAGTTTGAACTCACTCTGAGGATAAATCCTAACAAGATAGTCCTTTCTCAGAGGCGGAGTCTTTTTTAAACATTACATGAAGGCTTTCAGCTCTGATTTCTTTAGAACATGTGCATTAAACATGTAATATGACCTCAAAAGCCGAATCCTACAGAAAATCTCTGAGCAATATTTATAGAAGTAAAAATACTGTGTTCTATTAAGTTGTGTGGTTCTGTTATTGGTTTTATTCTAATTGGTATTTAGCTTTTTTGTTCTCCAGATCATCAAGGTCATGTTGAACTGTTTCACAGTTTTTATTCTCATCTGGTTACTGTGAACAAGCTGCTTGGCCAAACAACACAAATTACTTGTGCATCTTCTTGTGAAATGAGTGTGACAATGGGATTATTTCTGTTTCATGATAAGTAATGAGGACATATCTTGTAAAACTTAAGCTCAAAATTGCATTGCTGAGTATTTCTGCATTCAAATTACTGTGAATCAGTAGTAGACACAAAAATGCGGTTTGAAAAAGACTGGCTTTATGATGTAGAAGCTCCTGTGCCGCTAGCTTACATCTAGCAGTATAGTTAGCATAAACAGAGAGCTCTCAGCAACAGTTCCGCCCACAGTGCAGAGGCGACTTGCTAATGAGCCTCTATTTAGAAACTATGTCCTAAAACACGGGTTTTGTGATTTTGAGTAAAAACGCCATAATCATGATTTAAAGACCACTGAGATGCTTTAAAATAGCTCAAAAGATGATTGGATTGGAAACCTGGTCAAAGTTGGTTACTGTTATTTTTGAATCACACACAGGGTCCTTTTATTGATAATCTACCAATCAGATTATGTAACAACAGGTTCTTCCTTTCAGTTGTAACATCTAAAACCTGCTCATTTCATTATAGTTTGTTTTTCAGAGGAGTAAAAGTATGAAAACATGGTATTGCAATAGTTAAGACAAGATTTTAACAGGTTGAGGCTTTGTTTAAAAAAAAAGGTACCAGCCACAAATGCAGATGGCATCCTAATGTAGCACAATGCCCCAAATGTCCTATCCATGGTACACAGCTAGGGCGAGGTTATACAAAGCCTCAGATCTCATAGGACTGGAGTGCTGGCTCAACGTCAATCCCAGTAATGTAAGCTGACACACTGGTGAGGGTGGTGACAGGGCAAGGTTATGTGTCACTGTTCGCTCATGGCCTGCATTAAGACCAGAACTGCCAGACCTCTGTCTCATGTGAAGGGTCACCCTTAGGGTCTGCACTCCAAATTAATATACCCAACTACACTTCCATTGCACCTATCAGCAAGTTTCTCCTTCAGTTCCCAAGATGAAGCTATTTGTTGCCTGAAATGGTTCCCGGGAGCAAAACACAGTCCCTAAAACAAACATTCAAATTTTCAAGGACACTGTTCCTGCCACTGTATTTGTACTGAATTTATTCTGACATTTTATTGTAAAATATTTATCTAAATCAATCAGATATTTTAGGATTTCAATATTACCACTCAAATATTTTTTCCAGAATAATTGCAAAACTTATTGAATTTAACATTTTCACAAAAGGATTGCAATATTTAAACCAGATATAGGTTTAACAGAGAAATATTAGAAATGTGGGTTTAAAAAGCCTTTAATTTTTTTTTTTTTAGAAAGCAGATCGAATTTTAGATAAACTGGAATATTTAAAAATAGACCATTTACAATCAAAATGTCTTTGTTAAAGAGTGTGCTTTTAAGCGGTTTCCCCATTTTGTGTTTTTTTAAAACTTTTAATATAGAATAAAGTTACAAAGACCATTGCAACTGGAGGGTTTTATTATTAGCACAACTGAACTGCTTAATACACCTTGATTGTAGTTCAGGCTTGGTTTTCATCGCGTGTCATTTTCCTTTTGAAAAAAGTTGTATTTGGGAGAGATTTCCAAGACTAGAGCCTCGAAAAAAAGATAATACATCGTTCCAGGGTCTAAGCTATCAGTTTAAAAAAAAAAAAAAAAAACTATTATTTGAACCAATTCTCTATCAGTCCCCCTTCACACTGGATAACAAACCCTATATTATCTCCATCACCTACACAACCAATTAGAATATCCTCTATTGTGAGAAATTCTGAAAACTTCCTTTAGTATGGAAGACAATCACGCCACTGCAACAATCTTAGTCCTCTAAAAGGACCTGTCCTTATTTCCTGCTATTTTCCTTCCCCTTCAGCACGCTCTATATGTCAGTAGCAAGTTCTAACAAAGATCCTAACTTGTATGCACCTGACCATAACCTGGCTCTGCCAGATCTATGTTGTAGCCCCGCCTCTTCTCGATTCGGGGACACACATAGACTTGGAACTGCTCCGTTTGAAACCGTTTATAAAAGGGAGGGACATCTGATATAATATTTTAATCTGATTGGAGGAAGAGCCAGCGAGCATCTGCCTTTGATGATTTGTCTTTAGCCAATCACAGTAAATCAAGCTTTTGCAACTCCATTCGGGAGAAAAACACACACATCGTTTCCACCAAGAAAAGCAAAACATATCTTTACTATCAAGAAATTCACAAAGTTCTCACCTTTGCTCATTTTTCAATGAATAAATCGTCTCCAATTCTCCTAAAACAGATTAAATATTCGCTTTTTTTTGCAGCCATGTTTGTTTTGCTTCGCCTGCCTGGACACTTGCTGCCAATCATACCTGAACACCCGCCCCAAAGCACAATGCTAACATGATTGGTGCAAATGTTTTTTTGACTGAAATAGATGGTTGTCAATGGAGCAAGACAAGATGGATTTTCGTGGGGTTGGAAAACTCCAAATCTCGTGAGAATCTGTTTCGCAGCACAAGGCTAACCTGACCAGGCACTGGCACAACTTTCACACTTCACCCTAATGTAGCTACATGCAGATCATATCACACAAGCTAGAGGTCGTAGCCAAGACATGAGGCCAGGGCTGCCAATCCTGCTTCAGATTTTCCATGACCAAGGTGGCCAAGGTCACTTCTGGATAAACTACCATCACGCTGTGCTCAACTATAGACTCAAATACAATAATAATAATAATAATAATAATAATATAATTTAGTAATTTCTCTTGTGAAAATGATGTCTCTTAATTTAACCCATCCTCATTTGTGAAGAGCAGACGAAAGCCATTTTTGTTGCGGCGTTCAGTGTCTTGCCCAAGGATACTTCAACACGGAGTCTCTGCCAGGACCTGGGATTGAACCCCCCGGTCTTCTGAACAAAAGGCAATCTGCCTGCCGCCCATAATACACTACAATAATTGTGATAAACAACAACCTCTCTGCAGAAACTGTGTTCAGAAACATTGTGGACCTATCTTGCTCTATAAATCATATAGAAGAGCACACAGCCCTCCTAACACATGCATATAGAACTCAACTGGACTCTACAAAGATCATTCACCAGCCAGTTTTCTACGTTCTTTATCCAGCGTGACAAGGTCTTACTGTTTCATACAGGTGGGCTATCAATCTTTAACCAAGTTAAAGATCCCAGAGCATCAGAAGTCTGAAGAGATTTCGTTTACTATGGTAACATTTTCCCACAATAGCTGCAAAATGTGGCATACACTGCACTGATTACACTGTTTTACCTTTGATCATGTCTAAAAGCCACATTTCTGTCTAATCTGCCTGTTTGATAGTGCAGAAAGTATTAAAACTTGTGATATGGTTGTGTTGTGTTTCAGTTGGAGCATGTTTGTTAGTGGATCTCATCCATTCATGATGAAAGCAATATCAAGCAAACCAATTATCCTGATAGAAAGTATAAAGAAAGGGTTAGTTCATTTCTACATACTGTGTTACATACTATGTTATGTGCAGATATGTTACTGCAGGAGAACTAAGCATGTTGTGATGACGTGTTGGTTTGAATGTTCCTCTACTGGTGATGGATTGTTGAATTAAAGCCCTTTGAGTTGTGAATCATGTTCACCTGGGCAGTTGACATTTAATCAATAAACATCTGAACTGTGCCATGACCCCAAGCCAAGGGGATTCAATTTGGTTTCTCCATGCCGACTGCTGCAGGACACCCGCGGATATTACAGGAAAACATCCAGTTATCTGGGCTTCAGTTCAACATCTACCTTGAACATGAAAGTAAACATTTTATGCTCTAATTTTTCCAAGTCAAATAATCAATTTTGACAATGTTTTGCACAACAAGTGTAATCAGGCCTGAGTAAACAATGAAAATAATACATTTCAGGACTGTGTTTTAAAAACTTGATTTTTTATTGTTTCTTTAGAATCTTGTAGTGAAATACTGATGAAGAATGTGAGGTCCCAACATGAACTCAAATATTATTTTACAGTGAAAATTGTACAATTTAACAGCATGACTACCCTTAATATTAGTAATTACGTTGTAAACACTTCATAAAATGTGACAGATACAAAAGGACAAACGTGAACTTGCTTTGGTGTTTGTAAACTAAATACACCATTTATTATGATTATTATCTCTTGATGTGGATACGCTTATCGTAAAAGTGTAAAACTTGTGAATCTGCACATATTCGTGAAGATTTTAAATTGTTGTAGATGCAAATAAAAGTAAAAGTTCAGTAAGAAGAGATGAAAAAATTTGTTCATAACTGCACACCACAAAAGTATCAACTTCTATTTATTTATTATGGTGATGTGTAAAAAAGCAGTCTGCTTCCTCAAGGAGTTCAATTTACTACATTTCCCATAATGCCACCTTTTAAATAGACACACCTTTTTGGAACTATGTTTAAGAATAATATGAATGACAAGATGAAATGTTTTTGTAATTACATGATGGTTAACTAAAAACTAAATATCTGAATATATTATTAAACTTTTTGATCACCTGTGGCTGCAACTGTTGCATGAAATTAACTTATACAGCTTGAAATCTATAATTCTAATCTGAGTTATACTTTAAGTAAAATATGGGTCTTTTCAGCTGATTTTCTTTTATCTGACTGAAAAAAAACAGAGGACAGATAATTTTATGCAATCTGGGATTTTGCTCTGATTTTTGACCTTTTACAAACAATTAAATGAATAATGTGGTTAATATAAATGAAGTCACATGTTTTTTTTTTCTCTTTTTTCTTTGCGCACATTCTGATGAGAGTCATGTCTTTTAAAATACTTAACATTTTAAACTGATCAGAGCATGAAAATGTGATCTTTTAACACAAGATACGGGAACATGATATTATATTGTCATAAAGCAGAGAGTTCATAGATGTGGAATGCGTGAATGTTTCACCTCAATAAATATTTAATCTTTGTTCTAAATCATTTAAAACCAAAGCTTCTTTCTGCTGCTCTGTAGGCACCGTGGTTTTATCTCCACCCCTCTTCTTCCTCTCAACGTCTTCCTCTCGAGTGTCTCTCCGTCAGCTGGACAAGCTGCTCAGTGGCCCTGAAATATGGCGCATCATGCCGCTCTGTTGATCATCGCTCAGTGTTACACCCTGAATCTGAATGCAATGTAAATGATATGATGATTCCCTCTGAGGCAGCATTAACTTTACTATCATTCAGCTTTTTTTTTTCCCCAAGTGCAAGTTTGACTTCATGAGACGATGAAGTTAACCGTGAGCTTCACTTCAATTCAGCACAGAGCTAGAACTAGCTAAAATATAAAACATTAAAAAACCATTCTGTAGTAGCCAGATTTTAACACTAATATTACATAAGAATGAAATGCAACTGGTGAAAATAATTATAATAAAAAGCGATCGATTGTTTTCAGACCAGACCTGCTGTCTAGCTAAAGGAGTCAGCTGTAGTTCACATGTGGTTTCCAGCTGAGTGGATATGCAAAAAGGGGAGGAGGGATTGGAATATGCATCTTCCATTTAACTGGGACTACTTGTAGCTTGGCCCTGCAGTTATAATAAAAAATAATACAAAGTGATGCAGCATTATCAAAAAGTAAATACTGTATGATGCTAGCGCAATATAGAAGCTAAGCTAACAGGATTTGTGTATTTGTGTTCTAAAAATATGATAATTTACATTTTTACTTGAGAATACTGAACCCTTTGACTTGTTGTTATGACATCACTCTGTGCTGTTATGTGGACTTGAATGACGTAAAACGGTCAGACTGTGGACAGTCTGAGGTCTCAGTAAAAAGCACAGTGCGTGATGAGCGTCCATGATGCTTCTGCACATATATTAGACCTTCAGATTGAGGCTGTGGTGGTTTGTGGTAGCATATTGGGTAATATTCAACATTAGCTGAGAATTTAAAGTGACTGAGAACTGAATTCACTCACTGAATTCAGGGCAGTTTGATAACTGAATGAGGACCAGATATGTGATTACACAGGTATGGCAGGTGTGTGGAACAGAAAACCAAGAAGAGCAGAGAACAAACCAGGAAACTGGAATAAAAACGTCACTAAAAATCTTTCAAAAACACAAAATTAAATAAAACAGAACTGCAAAGATCAAGACATGCTCTCAAGATGCATCACGTACAACTGTGCTTTTGCTTTTTGGAAACTTGTGCTCATCATTTTTCCAAATTTGTTGCAGTTCACCATGTACTAAAAGGTCATGTAGGTCATGGAAAGTGTAGTAGGGTCATGTGTGAAGTGTGTCTTCTCTCAGCATAACAATAAAAAGAACATTTTCTCTGCTGCACTGCTTACGACTAAGATAATGGGATGTTTCAGTTTTGCATTGAATTGTGGGAAAAATGTTGCACTTATGTGAAGATAAATGAAGAAGTAATTTGAAGGAGGAGATCTGGGCACATTTAATTTAATTAACCTACAATAGCAGCTGGTTTACATGTGCATAGAAATATTTTTGTTATACTAGCATAACGTAATTTCAGCAAATTCCAAAAATTGTCTGAATTCTATTCAAATTAAGGTCTTTTTCAAAACTCCTGATCATTGATGTTGCATCAAACTCTCATCCACTTGTTTCAGATTTTGTTTGATCAGCTGACAGTATGTAGTTTAATCCATATCTAGTTGGTTTCTATCGCTTGAGATTATAAATCTCCAAACATGAGAACAACGGGCCACAGGGGTGTTTAAATATCAAAGACATGTTCTGTGGGCTGCTATAAGGTTTTAATTGAGTTTTTAATATTTAAACTTATTGTTTCAAAGTCTCAGTCTAATTAACCTCCATTAACACACACCTTGTGCTGTGTGAGGTAATTACTATTAGATTAAAAAAAGGAAAAGTTGAGGTCTGAGGTGTTCGGCAGCACTGTGATGTGTAATTTAAGCTGCCCAGAGACAGAGAAGACAGCCAGCTCCATAAGATGGTCAAACATAAATGACAGCGAACATATTAATCTGGGGTTTACATTATTGAAGACAAACAAGGAAGAAAACCTCTGTGAGCTGAATGCAGAAAAAGTAATCAGCTTTCGCATAAAACAGAATGAGCGTGGGACGGTGTGACGTCTGCGTCAAGCTCGTCTTAATATCTGAGGTGGACCTTCAGGCTAACCCAGGTGGGAGTTCGTGCATGAGCTAGTGTCATCATGAAGAGAAAACCATTCAGCAAAATGCCACTTCATACGATGAAATGATATAACACTAGACAGGCAGTGCAGAAAACAAAGTCAATATAGATTCCTGGTCATACATTCTTCTAACAGAGCTGTTGTCGAGCTTAAGCCTCTCTTCCATTTTTATTCTTGGTTTGCTGTTGGCTGTGCACAGCTGCATGGACATAAAATGTGTCTGTTCTGATATGGTAAAAATAAAATGCCACTAAATTTAAAAGACCAGATTGTTTTGCTGCATGTCTAAACTTTCCTTTGGTGAAAGTCCTGTTCAGAAGTGAACCATCAATAAGAAAAAGTAATACATTCATTTTTGTGCTTTCAAATATTGTTACCTTGTCCTCCTGATCGCTAACCTAATTGCATTGGAGGGAATCTAGAAAAAAGAAGTTGAAATTAATTATTATTGTTTCTAAACATTATTAATATTCAAACTTGCTTATCAGCCTTTTCTGCAATGGGATTTTCTGGCTGCTCACTAATCTGTAGCTAAATGCAACTGTGCCTCTATAAACTGAGTCAGGCTTTGGCAGTTTTCATGTGGGGTCAATAACTACATAGAAAGCCAAAGAAAACTTGACACAAAACCAGTTGGTTTTTTTAGATCTAAACTTTACCCAATTGTTTTTGCCTGAGATAAAACTATTTCATTCAAACAACCAGTCCTCTATGTTAAATAATATTAAATCTTGACAGAATAAATTTAAAATTATATTTCACTTGAAGCTGGTTAAATATAATTTATTTATGTTAGTTTTCTCTGAAAAGCAGGTGGTTCATTTAAAAGTGCAACACCCCCACCTAGCGGACAATGAGGGCGCATCACCACATCAATTCATAAGACCCTCTTTTAAACTTCTGTAAAAAAAATTAAAACATATACCTCAAAACAACATTACACAAAACAAACGTGTATTTCAAAAGTTATTAAATGCAATTGATTTCAAATGTTCAAAGACAAAAGAGGTAATCTAATTTGTTATTGCACAAAGATATTAATCAATCATATATGTGAGAATAATGGAAAATAATATTTAGCCTTATATTAAATATTGAGTTTATTATTATTATTATTTTTTTTTTTTTATAGAAATATTACCCTGACAACATGTTATTCCTGTGTGAAACAATGGATGGCAGTATAGCGCAATTTCTTAAACCAAACGCCTTTTTACATCCAACGAAGAAGAGTGCTAACAGTAGCAAGTAGCCAAAGCTAAAACAGAGCAGAAGAAGACGAGTTTGGGCAGGCGGTGATTTTCCAATTACTGTTGTCAAAGCATAAGGTAATAACATAAACAGCGCCGCAGTCGGAATTAAAAAGCGTCTAGGTGTCAAAAAAGGAACCAACTGCTTTTGTAGCTGAAATAAAACCAATTTAGAATCACATGCTGAACGTAAAATGGCTAAAGGTGAAGTTTGTGCTGCGTTCAAGTGCTCCGTATAAACCCCGTCATTTTCATTAAAGGAAGACTTGACCCATCACACGTAAATCATAAATATGTCTACACAATTAAAATGCACATTTACCATTAAAAGAAACAGCTGTACCGACGGAAGTGCAGAATACAACTTTTTTAAGTAGCATCGTAAAGATTAACTTGAAATTTAGCTGTCTGGATTTCAGAAAAGTATAACTATCATTAGAAAAAAATAAACATTTTAGCTTTAAATTCGTCGTTGTGTGGGGAACATATTTTAATTACGGTGTGTTATTATTGAGTACGTGAGTTTAAATACTTTTTCGCAAACGATTGTTTAAATATTGATTTAGATTTGACAGAAATAACTGCGGAAAAAATACACCCACATTTTGAAAAGCTGTGATTTTTGTTCCTGTTAAAATAACAGTCAACATGCGTTTAGAAGAATTAAGTTATATTTCAGGAGATAAATCTCATTTAATCGGTGAGGTTTGTATATGATAAAGGCACTTTTATAAATAAACTTTACTTCCTTAGATAGAAAATGTTTTATTGTTAATTGTTTGATTTTTCTGTGAAGTGCCTTGAAATGACTTTGTCATGAACTGGCGCTTTATAAATAAACTTGAAACTTACTTAACATATCTTTATATTTGGTGTCTAATTAGAAACTCACCACTTAACTGCATGTTTAGTTCTTGTTGAATCATTTATTTTATAATATGTTCAGACTCTGGTTCCAGTTTGTAGAACTCAGGGATGTTTGTTAAAATGACACAGGCATTCTTTAATGCAGCCTCTGGGTGTATACAGGTCGTCATGTGGCGGGGGGACAGCGGTCCGCAGGCCTTCCAGGCCCCCGTAGATGTTCACGCCAGCGCAGATGGTCAGGTGTACATGTTCCAGAGGAGGCCGAATGAGTATGCGGTGTCCTCGGACGATGAGGAGCTCAGCGTGGTAGAGACGAGGCAGATGAAGTGGGACACGCTGCTGAACGTCCAGCTCTTTGAGCGCGAGGTTTTAGATGGTGATAATCTCAACAAGCTTGCGTTGCAATACGGCTGTAAGGTAAAAACACTTCCTGAAGTTGTTGTGACTTTAATACTTAAGGAATCTCACATCGAGTTCTGTTTTTGTCAACAGGTGGCAGATATAAAGCGGGTGAACAACTTAATACATGAACAAGATCTATTTGCACTGAAGTTAATCAAAATCCCTGTTCAGAAACACAGTGTGTTGACAGAAACTTTCACTGAACTAAGTGACGCTCAAGAGGAAAAGCCTCATTCACCTCCACCACCGGTGAGGCCTCAAGACCGAACTCGAGGTCAGCCACATCTGCAGGAGGTCACAGACTTTCTAATGGAGATGGATAGTGATATTGACAAACTAATTATGACAACAAACGATACCGATGAGGATTTCTCAGAGAACTCTGGGAAATCGCAGAGTTGTGGTTTCAGGCAACGGCGTCTGATTTGTCACGGAGCAGATTGGGGAATCCAGTGGTGGAACGCTGTAGTGGCCATGCTCCTGATAGGCATCGTCTTACCCATATTTTATGTAATTTATTTCAAAACTAGAGATAATGGAGTTGTTTCACCTACGGATGGTGTTTTACATTCAGCAAATGCATCAGGTTCGAGAGGATCGGAACAGTTTCATGAGCCGGGTTAGAGTGGGTCACTCAAGCATTTAGGATTGTTGTGATTTTGGACTTCCTAGTAAATGACAATCATAGTAATGCTATACTTCTTTATACTTAATGCGAGTCGTGTCTAATCACCAGCAGTGAATCCTTGAACTGGGAAAGTGTTGATCTTTCAGTAAATACTGTTTCAGGAATATTTTAGAAATACAGATTTTTTTCCAGTGTGATGAATGTCTCAGTTATCGACATAAATAATTGAACAGGAAGTTGAAGCCAAAACATATCTGCTCCTTAATGGTCAGCTGTAATAGGACTTTTAAGCCCCGCCCCCTCTATGTAAAGCAAATGAGACAATCTTCTGAGTCTGTTCAGATACCATTTTTTTTCGCATGTTTGTAGTTGTAATTATTAGTCAATGCTCAAAGGTGGCATGATTGCGTGCGAGTCAGGGGGCGGGACTTTCAGCTTCACGTGTCTGATGAGCAGACTGGTCCCAGAAATTCAAAATGTGACATCCAGTTATTTCTGTTAATGGTCTTTCTTCATTTTTTAAGATTTTCCTTACAGATAAAAACAACATTACGTACCAACATAACAGATGAAACTGTTTTCAGCTGGAGTTTGATTGTGTGTTTTCTTTGTTTAGTTGCCATCAGGTACCACCGGATTGTGCCAGCAGTGTACTTTTGTTTACAAAGTTGTGCAATATGGGTTTTTGTGTTGATGTGATATCTGTAAAACACTAAGTGATGCATTTTTAATAAGCTGTCTGAACTATGTGCTACATAAAGTGCCTCAAACCTTCTTTGTCCTGTTTCAGTTTACTTTGCACAACCATCAACACTGAGCTGAGGGTTCATTTCTTTACTGTCTGAAGTTTCTAATTAGGGGGAAAGAGTTGTTTTTTTACTTTTCTAGAAAATGCAACTGTAGACAGTTTTAATGGGAATTATAACCTGTGTGAAAACTATTCACCAGAATAAAAGAAGCTTTAAGTCCAACTCCAGGCCTTGAGGGCCACTATCCTGCATATTTTAGATGTTTCCCTGCTTTAACGCACCTAATTCAAATTCTCAGCTTGTCAGCAAGTCCTGCAGAGGCTTGTTAATGACCCGTTCATCTGAGTCAGGTGTGCTGAAGCAGGGAAACATGCAGGAAAGTGGCCCTCGAGGCCTGGATCTCGACATCCCTGCTTTAAGTGGTTGCCAGCTTTAAAATCAGCTGTTAGTACTGATACTTTGTTCAGTCACAAAGAGCCTAAAATAAGTAAAACCACAGAGCACTGATGGGAAATCTGTACCAAAATATTGTAGTTCTAGGAGAGTTGTAGTACCATCCTGTACCAGAAGATGGCAGCACACAGGAATCCCCAGAAAGAGGTTCTTGCAGCTGCTGCTGAGTAATGGTCATCTGATCTGTTCTGTGGGTTTCCTGACAGTTTGCTGACTGAGGCCAAATGTTCAGTGATTTTATGATTTGAAACTTAAAATAGAGCAGAGAACATTTTACATCTGATCTGACTGCAGCAGAGGCCGTCTCATTGAACCAAGTGTTTTGAGTTTTACGTAACAGCAGCCTCAGTATGTTACAGTGAAACACAGATTTCACTACGTTTACTGCAAATGATTGAAACATGTGACCAAAATGTAAAAAGAATCCTTCTGAAGTTCAGACAAGGGCAAGGATTATTCGACCCGCCAACAAGACCTCAGTTATTTAAAAAGAGCAACCGACCCGCTTCAGGTTGCAGATTACAAACACCTGGATGAGTAATTCGGACCTCAGACAGGTGCAAACCATTTTCATTAGATGGCGTTAAAATGTAGATAAGAACAAAGGGAGGATCATATCAGGCTGAGAGTGTTGAAGGATTTTACAGAAATGTTTAAAATCCGTTAATTTTTGTTTGCACCCATTTAAATCACAGACTGTCCTTTAATATTATTTGTCTAGTTAGTTTAAATGGATGAACTACTTTATGTGAATTAAAGTTCTTGAATTACCTCCATCTTTTAAACACAATGATTCTGGGAGTTCATTATCGTTTGAGCACAAAATCTAAGTTTGATTTGACACCAGTGGACTGAAGTTTTTTTTTTTAACCTTTTTTTTTTCTTCTTGTTGCAAATATTTTATTTTTGTCAAAAGGTCAGATTCAGATATAATTTTTTGGGGTTTTATTAGGATTCAGGACTGTTTTTTCCCTATTATAGTCTTTCTGTTCGGATCATTCTGATTCGACTGCAGCTCATTTTACCCATTTACCCATTCCCGAGGAACAATTAGCTTCCTCTAGTTCTGCACGCCAGGGATAATAAGGACACAACATGTTGCCCAAACATAGCTACTTTGACCAGGAGCCAACTGGTGCTTGGGATCAAACTGCACACTTTCACTCATCAGTGGGTGACTGTGACTCCTTTCCCATCAGGTCACAGCTATCCCCCTCTGTTGGTCTAGTTTTGGTCTTATTTCTTTATAGTTTTGTTTCTGTTTATAATCCTATTGGAGGTTCAATGACCTGTTGCTGAAACCAAACCTTCTGACACTGGGCAGCACATTTAACTTAAGTATGCTGATAGGGAATGGAAAACATAGAAATTATACATGTTAATTTCTGACACCAGCTTTGAAGAAATCTCCTGCATGACCTGTGTGAAAGCAGTCACAATCATCTTGAGATTCTTCTTGATTCCACATCCTGGAAGGTTCATGATCCTAATATTGTTATGATCTTGTCAGCTGTGGTCACAGGAACACGAAGCTTCTGGTAGACCATCTTTACCTTTAACATGGAGATGTAAACTCTTCTCTGAGTTCCTCAGAAAGCTCTGGTCTTTGTTTTATCTGGTCCATGTTCACTGTGGTGCGTGCATCTATAATAAACTACCTAAGATCCTGTTTGTTCCCTGAATCACTGATGAAAAGTTTAAAGGCTCTTGTGATGCATCTTAGATCAACATGTTCCATTTTCAATCATTTCTAGGGGAAGTATCAGTAATTTTCCAGACTAGTCTCAGTGTTTTGTATTTAATAATCATTTTGTTGAACCCTAATTTCAACGCAACATCAGTTGTTGTCAATTTTGAACTCTTACTTCTGTCAGTTTCAAGTTATTTCAGTGATAATTGTGTGTTTTTCTTTCTAAGGTGGTTTATTTTCCCCTTTATATGAAGATTAAAACACAGTCTGACATAATGTGTTTAACACACAAGAAAATCAGCAGGAGATTTTAACTTGCTCTATTGATCTGAAAATGTAAGGAACTCTGCAATTAAATTCTTTGAAACTACTGAATATTCATATGCTGCTCCCAACAGTAGGACTACAGCCTGTGAGTCGGGGCGGGGGGGGGGGGGGGGGGGGGGGGGGGGGGGAACCCAAACTTCTAACGTTCCTGAACGAAAGTTGTAGTTTGCTGTTCTGCCTTTTATTACTCCTTGACCTCAGACCCTCATTTCATAACGTCAGCTCACAAACTTTTTCTGATCCAGCTCCAGGCCACAGAGCTCTGGCACACCGCCAGCTCCCAGGCAGATTCTTATCCCTGCTGTTGATATATTTTTCTCTGGGTAGGTTTCTGCTTGTGTATTTAGGCTGAATTTAAATGAATATATCAAAGCTTTGAACCTGGGTGGGTTTTGAGGGGACGGAAGCACGTCTTGAATCCAGCACATTTTTAGTTTTTACAGAGGAGGGGCTTGAAACGGAGGGTACTTTCCTCCTTTTTTAACAAAGAAAAGCCATCCATACGGTCCAGGCTGAGGGTAAATATAGTGAAAAGAATCATGGCAAACCCGACGCTCTGCAGCTTTAAGACGTTTGCACACTTGAGCAGCTGGCAGCGAGCCACTTGGCCAACATAAACACCCCTAATCCTTTTTCCAAGGAGCTTTCAACACTCGTCTCTCCAGCACGTCAGCCATTCTCTCTCTCTCTGTTTAAATGTATGCAGAGCGGCCACCAGGAGGCGCTGTGGTACTAACTAACTTGTGAAAGCTGCTGGGTTTGTGCTGTTGATCCTTATTCATTGCAAAGGTATTTGCCTTCCTTTGATTTTCCCATGAAGTGAAACAGGTCTCAGTTTTCAGTCTTAGTAGAACTGGGGGGGGGTTAGTTTCACAGTGTCATGTCGAGTTGAGACCCACAGATCATGTGTTCATGATTTCAATGCTGTCAGGAATAAACAGACGTTTTGAATTAAAAGCCAGATTGAAGTTAATGCTTAAACTTGGATTTTAAAGTTAAATGAACTAAATTAGTTTGGAAAAAAAAAAAACACAAATTTCACTGAAAAAGTAAAACACAGTCGCTGCTGCATATCAGGATTTTCTGTGTGTGTGTCAGGCTGAGGTCTGTCTCTGTGGGGGAAGGGAGATCCAGGGTTTTGATTTCCAGCGCTCCCGGGGGGATTTGGCAGACACAGGGTAATTTGTAGTGAAGTTTCCAGCACAGTTTGTTTTGCAGGTGGCTCAGAACGAAAGCAGGGCGTGGTGGGGAATGAGAGAAGCAATTTGCTGTCTGTAGGATGTGAATGTGTGCATTGTTACTGAGCAGCAGTGGGTTTAGTGTTTGTACTGTATGTGATGGATTCATGGAACGAGTAAAAGGGTGGTGGAATTCACTTTATTATTATTTATGTATTTATTATTATTATTATTATTATTATTGTTGTTGTTATTATCATTATTATTATTATTATTATTATTATTGTTATTATCATTATTATTATTATACATGTGAGTTTTACCCGGGAATCAAGATAAAAAATGTGAATAAAAAAATTCTTCGAAGCCATGAAAAAGTTTACGTGGCGAATCCTCATTAGTTCATGTTTGCCGATTCCAGCCAGAAGACATCTCAGTCTCACAGTTTTTTTGGGGGGTGGGTTCAGTTTTAAAAGCTTTGAATCTCCAGCCAAAATGTCAGCGTATAAATCCAGACCAGATGCTGCAACATCGCTCAGTGAACTCACGAGGTGTCGAGAACTGAGCAAAGACCGTTTCATCTGTATTAACTCATCTTTGGTCTTAAGTTAAAACTTTTTTTTGTTATGCACCACAGAAGGAAAGAAAGAAACGCGCCATTCCAACTGGAATTCTCTGGTTATAAAGGATTGGAGAGTTAAATGAAGATGCAGAATATGTTGCACACATGCTGAATATTATCCATGGACTGACAACACAGCTGGCTGGAGAATGTGATGTTCTGTCAGTTATATTCCTAAAGGGGGGTGGTGGAAAGGGGAAGGGGCTGAATATCCCCCCCCACCCCAGCACCTGTTTTAGATTCCTCTCAGTGCTTCAGGCTCCTCACTCGAGGCATTTAGTGAAGCTACAAACAAATAAAACCAAAAGTTAATTGTTTTTCATATTTGTACGTTTCAGAGTTTTTGTTTCACATATCGAACGTCACCCGAAAAACCTCTCTGGTTATAAAACAAATTTATTTAATACGTCAATAATAAAGTTAATAAAGATCTCAAATAGTATGTAAAAAATCCAAAGTTTTATTTATTTAAGTTTATTTGAACTTATTTAAACTTCCCACTATATGTTCACTGTTTTCTCATGACAAATAAACCAGAATGGTTCTATTTAAAAGCACAATTACTATTAAAACAATCTTACATTTAAATAACATTCTGGACTCAAAGAATTAGCAGCAGCTGCTGAGACGTTATTTACCAACCTGCATGTTACATGTTTAAATTGAACATAAGTACAATTTATCATTGAAGAGTACATTTTTTGTATTTATTGAATTTTCTGACCTTTGTTTTTAATTTGGAAGTTTTTTGCTTGTTATAATTCCCCGTCCTCTATTAGAACTTGTGTTGCAATGACAACATGAATATGATGTAAATTTAATTTTAAAGGGTCACTACAAATAAATCTGAATTTAGATAAAAGTATAAACAATTCGGATCATGTTGTCCTGAAAGTTTTACAGTGGAGGTTTGAATCGTTTATTTAGTACCGGACTCAACAGAGTTAAATCAAACACAGAGAAAAGATCTAAACAATCTGAATCCTGTAGTAAAAAGAGCTTCACTCATAGACACGGCTGCCATGATGAATTCAGCTCTATACGACCCGTCTTTGTCCACCTCGACACCTATAGGGAGACCGTCTTCTGTTCTTTAATCTCTTCAAATTTGCCTGTACGTTTGGCGTTTCACTGATCATCTCCACACAATAAAATATCCAGGGTTTCAGACTGTAACAGTCAGATTTCAGATTTTTGTCTTTAAGGTCAATAATTTAGAGACAGTTTTCTGTTTTCTTACGTTAGTGGGATTATTTAGGCTCGTTGAGTCTCAGACCGTGTTCTGGTTAGAAGTAAAGGACAATGTAAAGTGCTAGCAGAGGTGGAAAGAATCCAGTGAGACAGGCGTGGATAAAGAGAGGATAATGGGTTGGACATGCTGTTCTGAATCAACTGGCTGTAACTCAGCTGAACACCTGCTTGGCCTGAATCAGCTCAATAAGGAATAAACAGGAGGCCCGGATCTCAGGACTCTGTTGTACCTGATAAACCTGATGTCTCGTCTCCTGTTTCCTTTATGAAGGTGTGCTCACAGATTGAATCTTATAATAAAATGCAGGGAAGAGTTTGTAGCTAGGTTAAAGTCTTGACCAAAAGGACTTTGTCAAAAAAAAAATTAAAAATGAAGCTTATGTAAAAAATGTATCTGAGAGATTTATTTTTATTAAGGAAAATGAAGAATTTGTTAATTTTAGGAGGCAAGAGGAACGGAAAATATATTGAATGGGGTTATAAACACTTAGCTGCTATTATTAACTTTTACCCCTCCTTCCCACTGAATGCATAACTGGTGCATAACACTAGTGAAGTGAAACATACAGTTGACAGCTGCCATTAAAATCAATGGGACCTTTTCCACTGGGCGCAAAGCAGCTTGAATCATATGCACCTCAGAAGCATAGTGTTGCAGCAGTTTTATTTTTTTTAAACACAGTTTAGTTTGGACCAGACAGGACATCAGGAGTTTGTGAAAAGTAAAATACCCGGGAATTTCAAAATAAAAGGACACATGCAGATTTCCATTTTCTTGACTATGAACAAATTCATTACTTGTGACAGCTTTGAAATCCGTAGGTGGCGTGAAAATAAGCCACGTGCCATCTGGATACACGCCTTTCTCCCTCCATGTTGTTGCGTGTACTGATGAAATCACGCTTAATTTCGCTATTCTCATGTGATTTCGTGATCTCTACCAGCTAGATGGAACGCTTTCATGAGCAATACAGGCAGGTCTAAAACGCTAAACACTAAAACGGGACATGCGGCTGATTTCACGAACAAGACGCAACACGCCCCTTACACATCTGGTGGAAAGGATTGGTAAGAACAACCTCAGTTTGGAGAAACAGAGATTAGTCCTGAGGAAACCGATTAACTAAGACAAGACCAAGAATAAGACTGTTTGTGCTGCTGTCTAAAAAAAAACAACAAGTGCTAATAGCATTAGCAGCTAAACTAGCTGTAGCAGTTGGCCGTTAACTTGTCGGAGCTTCCACAGGACGGAATTTTGAAACTCCCTCTTAAATACAAAACTCTGCTTCTTGGCTTCAGTTTCCATGTTGTGTGTGTTGAACAGCTGCGTCAGACCAGGTGCAACTGGTTGATCTTTCCAGTCCCAGACACAATTTATTCCACAGTTCCTGGAGGATAATTCGTAGCTGCTCACTGCCAGATGAATGCTGTTAAAAATGGATGGCTTTTAAACCAGAACTGGAATGCCCCCTCATACTGGTGGGGGATTCCTGTTAGTAGTAGTCTGTGGGTTTTGTTTTTTTCTTCCACACAAGGGCTTTCGAGATTGTTTGTGAAATGAAAGGGGGGATATTGTAAGCATACAAGTGCTAATGATATGAAAATCCTCCTCTCCTGCTTTCATTCAAGTCGCCTATTGTTAACGACAAGTGGAACAATGTTGTGGACACATTGTGAAAACAGCAAATAACAGTAATTATGACAAGAGACAGAAATCATGCGAGCACCCCAGCTGTGAGAGCAATATAGCAATTTGTTTAGAAGATGAAATGGGTAATGAGAACCACTTGCTGCAGAACTCCATAAATTCTGTCAGACTTTTGGAGCTTGCCGGCCTCGCCGCTCAGCTCATCCCTCTGAAGTGCTTGAAAAACACTCATCGCATGTCACGCTGAGAGATGCCGAATTTCCTGCCATTCCCAGATGTTCCAGAGCAGATGCTCTCAGAGGCCTCTTTCAAAGAAGAAGTTATTTGCTTGTGAAAACTCGTGTGTGCAGCTCCTCTCGTTCACATGCAAACGTTGGCATTTGGAAGCTGCTCGACAAAATGTCCTCGGAGGAGTGCAAAAGATCAGACAATGAAGGAAAAATTTCATAATAGCTGCGACCTATTTACCATCATTCGTTTTGTTTTTGGTAGTTTTGTTATAAGGTTCATGTGGCAGTTACATTATATGCAATTATTTGACTCAATCTTGAGCTTAGATCAGTAGAAATATGATAAAAGGACATGATGAAGAATAGCAAGCATCTTTTATTAGTATGTTTGTCTTCTGAAAGTCTAATAAAGATCCAATCCATCGGAATGATTGGTAACACATCTTATCTGGAACTGTAAGGGACGATTGAAAGAGATTCAGTTTTAAACACAGCGGCTACTGATTCTCACTATTCAAATCGAAACTCATCCTGTTCTTGTTGTTTTGTCAGTACAAGTCAGGACATCAGACCACCGGCGGATCAGAGCGCTATCATGTTTACTGCTGTTTGTTTTATGACTATCAGTCAAAATGCTCGAGAAACGTGAATGAAAAGGCAAAAGAGTGGAAATAAATACAGCCGTAAAGTTAAAATAACAAACCACTCCCTCTCGTCAAACACCTGAAACATTAAAAACTAGATTCTTTTCATAAAACCATTTATTGGATAATATTATTTATTAGATTTCACATAGTATGAGACAGAAGGAATAGACAGGAGTCAATACACTGATTTTGTTTAAAACTTTAAAGGTCATGTATCATACAAAATCAACTTTTTTAGAGCTTTTAACCGTGTTGTTGCTATTTCCTTATTAAAAATCCCTGAGAGGTTTTTGGCTTAATACACACATTTCTCAGTAATCCTATACTGAATCCTGCGCTCTGAGCAGCTGCTCCACACTCTCCTGGAAAACAACTGACTGTAACATAGTGATGTAATAACGTTACATCAGGACCTGCCCGGTGTGTCTGCGCTGCCCCTGCAGATTAAACACACATGCCCAGAGCTGCGAGAGTCCGACGCAAGAAGCACCACCGTTTGTAGTATTTTACTTTCTAAAAATGTCTCAGTGAAAATGTGCATTTGGCTGCGAGAGTTACAATAATTTATTCACCATTTTATTCAGGCACCTCAAGAGGCAATATGGAGGGCCTAGGGGAGAGATGGGATTTTAGGTTAACAGAGTGTTTTACCTCCTGGTCTGAGAATAACTCGCAAATATAAGCTATATTTTAGGACAAATGAAGATTATATATGATCAAATCTCACCTTTGGTTGAAAGCTGTAAAATAGCAGGATACAGAACCTTTAAATCTCAGGGAAACTATGCCAAACTTTCTCATCTGATGATGTATCTCGGGGACATTTCATATAGTGCTAAAAGCTGTAACAGCATTTTATACCAAATTATCACTCTTTTCTCCATCTTTCTGAGTCATTTTAGTGTTCAGACCAAACAGTAAGAGGAGATACTTGGTAATAAATAAAATGTATAAACACGTATGTAACTCACTTACATATTATGTAGAATTCTTCATTCCTGTTTGGTTCTTTTTTTAGATAAGGGATCTGTGGAATACTTTAAATACGTCAGATG
Organism: Pachypanchax playfairii; assembly: GCA_006937955.1. Classification (NCBI taxonomy): domain Eukaryota; kingdom Metazoa; phylum Chordata; class Actinopteri; order Cyprinodontiformes; family Aplocheilidae; genus Pachypanchax; species Pachypanchax playfairii. Next base: position 710,698 of record SSNP01000085.1, read on the forward strand.
CATGTTTTTAATCTCCAGATTTATGTGTTACTAAAACAAATATGGGAAAATAAGTGAGATCCAATGACAGTAACTACAGATCCTCATCTTTTAAAGTGTCTGTACTTTTTACTCTTTGAAGATCGTAACATCACAGTAAGGGTTACATTTGTAAAATATTGACATCCTCGTAAAAATATGTTTTCTGACAGGGTGAAATGACTGAAGTCAGAGACAAATCATGCCAAGGAACCTGCCAGCCAAGTCCCGGTGTTTTACTGGAAAAACACCCGATACTGGAAAATACTTTTTACTGTAACAGCTTAGTGTAATAGTACTGATTGTCTTTATTTTTGCTGAAGCTGTGGAGCTCGCCAAATCTCTTGTCTACAAGATGAAGCCAAGATTCTGGGATGATAAAATTCAGTCTAACCCAAAAAGTTAATCTTTTAGTTTTTACCCACCGATGATGCAAAGACTCCTTTCTAATGGAGAAACATAGAAAACTGTGTCAGGGAAATCTGACTGAGCTGAAAGAAGAAATAAAAGTAGGTCAGAGTGTTTTGGGGGGAGTTATTACTGAATAATAACTTCCTTTCCTCTTGTTCAATGACACATTATTATTTAAAAGATTTCTGCTGCTTTAAAGGAAATTTTGTAAAGTTGTCGAGTTTTACGCAGCGATTTATTCTTAAGCATTTTGTGAGTGAAAGTGTTGTTTAATTGTAACATGATAGCAATCATGATTAGAGTAGAAATGCCCCTTGAGGAAACAGCTTCTGCTCCCTGAGCCGCTCAGCTTTGGGATAAATCCCAGCACCAGACTCGTGTTCAGGGAAAGATCACAGAGCCGCACAAAGCTTCAGACTTGCTGTGGTTTTTTTCTTGATACCACAGATGCTGCTAAATATTCTGATTACACATTTGCAAAAGAAAAAAAAAACTACAACATACCGCACTTAGGAAAATATCAACAAACTTGAAACACAAATATTCCTTAACAGGACTTGTGGAAATGAGAATTTAATGGTCCCTTTGGTTTTCCTCATGTTCTCATTACGAGATACACATGACGGATTATTTGCATATACATGCAGTAGTACATACAATGTACTTTTATACAAAGCAGAACTGACTTGTGTTTAATAAAAGATGAATTTATGGGATTAAATTAATTAAAACAATGATCAATCTGTTTTAATCAAAGTTACAATACATTTTGTCTTTAATTTAAAAACAACCTTATGATGAAACTCTGGTGTCTAATGACATTATGTTGCATTAAAACCTTAAACAATAAAGGGATTCATGTTGTGACTTAAATGTTTATAATTTTATTTACACTAAAACACTATGAATCTAAACTGTGTTTCACAACAAATTGGGAAAAAAAACTTCCTATACAGTATGTAACTCCCTCTTTCCCTGTATCTCCATGTTTTATAACATGTGCTGTTTATAGGTACAGACCTGTTGTATTTGTGCAACTTTGGCACCTAAATGGTGAAAATTCCAGCATCCTGCATTAAACATGATGAAATACTCTTACTGCTCCCTGTTGAATTGTTCTAATTTTCCTCCTGCTGTTATGTTTTTCTGACCTGGTTCGTGCTCCTATGTGGAGGAATGGAAACATGGTTCCTTTCAGTGTTTTTGTCTCCAAATTGCTGATAATGACTCCTCCCGACACACCGTGACCTGATGCAAAAGGTCAGATGCTGTTCTGCTGGAGCGCTTTTAGCTTTTAGCTCGTTGGTGTGACTGTAAAGTGTTGGTGTCAGTCTGCAAAACTCAGTCTAAAATATAAAAGCAAAAGTTCAACTTAAAATGGTTTTTTTTAGACTGATTAAGTGGAAATCTGTCATAAATGGAGGAGGACATCGGAAATAAGACACGTCTCAGTTAGGAGAATATTGTTTTATTATCTCCACTATAAGGTTTAATATTTTATTTTATTGCCAATAGTTTGTTTTTCTCCATTTGTCAGAATTACTTGAAAAGCTGGATGAAATTTTTCAGGATTGGTTTGGAATATGATGAAGATCTATTGATTAGATTTATCTGGGGAGCCGCCATTGTGGAAACATAGTTTTTCATGAATAACTATCAAACTGATTCCTTCCAAATGTTACATGTATGGTATGGTAATGGTCAACAAATCCAATAATGGTCATAATTTAAATGTAGGACAGTAGTTTTTTGTGTGAATCACATTAAGGAGGGAATGAGCTACTTGACTGATCTCTGCGCTCTCCGAGTGCTTTCTGGTTCTCCAATTTATTCACTTTCTCTTTTCATTTTGTCATTTATTCACTCTCTTATTTTATTTACTCAATTATTGATGTATTTCGTAAATTATTTCTCACTGAACCTGTTAAATTATTTATGTATTTACTAAACATTCAGTCAGTTTTTTTTTTTTTGATTGAGTCATTCATTTACTTACTCGTTTACTAATTTATTTAGTAAATTATTTACAAAATATAATGATTCCGCCACTCACTCGTTTTGTAGATCATTTATGAAGTTATCTGTTGATTTTTATCTCCCTAAAAATCAACGTTCACTGTTTTGCTTCAGTTAGCAGCTTAACTTTAAGATTTCATCAAAAAACTTAAAAGCGCCCAAACTGTTGTCAGGAAGGCGAGGACTCGTGAGAGTAGCTGTCGTTTCCAAATGCCCAGATTAAAGTGAACTTGACCTCAGAGTTTCAAAGGGAACTCAAAATAAATCATCCATGTGTTGGAGAAGTAAAAGCTTTGTCCTCACGTCTTGTTTGAACAGAAGGAGGTGGCCTCGCTCGCGGGGCCTCTTCATTGTCACCATCTGGTCCTTCTTGATACCTGTGAGCGTTCAGATGTGTTTTCTGAGCCTCATCAGGTCAAACCACTGAAGCTCCTCTCAGCACAGCAATAAGAGGGTGACAACAGCCTCCCAGAGATAAGAGCAGAGAGAGAGAGAGAGAGAGAGACCCTGGATAGCTGTGGTCTCTCCTGCTGTGTGGGTGTTTGTGCATGTCCACGTGCACGTGGCCTTTATCTATCCATGGAGGTGATGAGTGAGAATCAGGCCCACGGGAGATCACATCACCACGGAGATAGCCGCCATCGCCTAGCAACCTCAGCCCTCAGACCCTGGCGACGGAAGTGCAGAGCGAAAGCCGATCCTCTTTAGAATAATTGATTTTTGCAAGAGGAGAAAAAAAGCTGACATGAAGTCTAGATTTCTCTCTTGATTTGGGATATTTGATGGATGTTTAGAAAACTGGATTTTTCTTATTTTAAAACACCAAAAGCAAAAAAAACCTCATGCATAAACAATACAGAATCATCTGTTGAGTCAGTGATCTGTTCCTGTTTAATTAGCTTTAGCTAAGTACTAAAATACTCTTGTGGCCTATTAAATTGTTCCTGCTGTAAAACGTTTCTTGCAACGATTCATGGAAAGATATCAAGACCTCCCTAACCCGACATTCATTAAACTGAAGTCTATTTTATACAAGAAAAGTCCTTTATGATGAATCGTTTCCAGTCACAGTTGCATTAAAGCTACATATTTGAAATGAGCAGATCCAGCTGACTGCTCTGTGGGTAGATTTAAACGACAGACTTGCACCGCCACCCCCGAGCAAACAGCACCCAGACCCTGAGCTCATTTCAGTCGTATTACGAAACAAATGATTGTCTTCCTGCTCGACGCTCCTGACAGGGCGCGTCCGTGCTGCAGGTGCAGCTGGCTCTGAAATTACTTGCTTATAACTTGTCAGCTTGGAAGGGAGATTTCTGAAAAGGGAGCGGTTCTGATTTACACAGCCACAGGGCACAATGCAGAGCCACAGAGAATCCCACCCCAACTCTTCTTTTTGTTGAGGTTTTGAGCTCATTAAATCAATTATGAGCACAGTATAAACACATCATGTAGATGATGTGCTTTAGGCCCCGCCCTCTCGCGTATACAGTGGAACATTTTCCTGAATAACACTAAATAAATAAAAGTACACCTCCAGGTGTTGATTCATTTATTTTTTTATCGTCAAATAGTTTGTTTGATTTAAATACACTGAGATTTAGAATCAAATATTTAGTATATTAGGATTTTATGGCTTCATTTTTCTCCAACAGAAGGAAAAAAAGACAAGATGTCCATCTTTTTACCCACCAATGGTGGTACGTCTGACAAGCTTTTCATGTTTTCTTCTAGTTTTTATATTTGTAATTTTTTACCAAGAAATTCTTGTTTACATTTTTAAAAGCAAATAAAAGATCAAAAGGACATGAATTATTTTATTTATACACATTGACACAAAAAGTTATTAAGGGTGGAGTTCTATCAGACTAAATGCATGTAAACAAAAATAGTTAAAGAACACAAATAAATGTTCGTGGTTTTACAAACTACAGGAGATCTTCTATAGTCAGATGTTTGTGATGAAGTGAAATCTAACATGTTCAAACTGGTATTTCTGTTTGTGTTTTGGCTCGTGGTTGTTCTTCCTCAGTAGGAGTTTTTTTGACTGACATTGACTGACACATCAAGTCTTTTAAGTTCACAGATTCGTTTTCCTTTAAACAGCTGCAAAGAACTTACATGAGCCTGTCAGAGTGTCACAATCTCACTGCAGTGCTTTTACTGAAACCTCTTGTTTTAATCCTAAATCGAAATAAACTGACGTTGCTTTAGCAAGAAAAATAGCAAAAACTTGAACTCGAGCATCTTTTTGATTCATTTAGACCTTGTGCTGAGCTGCTCGGACACTCGAGCTCATCTATTTGGTGTTTCCACAGCGACTTTCAGTGCCTACAGACTGTTTCAGAACACTAATGCAAGGATTATTCTGGTTTGCATCACTTTTTTTTTTTTTTTTTTAGAGGACAAAAGGGCAGCGATGCACATTCCTTCAGAGGAGCAGCGGGGGACATTCCATCCTCCGTTTGTAATCGTTCACAGCTGTAAGGAGAGTCTGCTCCCTATTTGTTACATTCACGGGTCAAACACAACCACATTCTTCATAATCACTTGCAAAANATGTGTATAAGAGACAGCCTTTAAACAGCTGCAAAGAACTTACATGAGCCTGTCAGAGTGTCACAATCTCACTGCAGTGCTTTTACTGAAACCTCTTGTTTTAATCCTAAATCGAAATAAACTGAAGTTGCTTTAGCAAGAAAAATAGCGACAACTTGAACTCGAGCATCTTTTTGATTCATTTAGACCTTGTGCTGAGCTGCTCGGACACTCGAGCTCATCTATTTGGTGTTTCCACAGCGACTTTCAGTGCCTACAGACTGTTTCAGAACACTAATGCAAGGATTATTCTGGTTTGCATCACTTTTTTTTTTTTTTTTTTAGAGGACAAAAGGGCAGCGATGCACATTCCTTCAGAGGAGCAGCGGGGGACATTCCATCCTCCGTTTGTAATCGTTCACAGCTGTAAGGAGAGTCTGCTCCCTATTTGTCACATTCACGGGTCAAACACAACCACATTCTTCATAATCACTTGCAAAATAGAAGCTGGAAACAAGGAGTTTATATAGGCTGACTGTAGAAGGCAGTACGGCCGACAGCCTTTTCCTTCATCCTCTCAGCTCATAAGGATGTTTGAAACATTTATCAGTTTGAGGAGAGGACTGTAAATAAGAGCCTGCCAGGCGCTCTATTGGATTTTCTCCCAATGTCATGGAAAGAGGCTGTCATTGTGTTGAGGCTCTTGAAATTTGGAGCATCAGAAAACTGCCACTTCAAATTTTGGCTGATTTGATCCTTCGCTCTGTAAAAATCTGCTTCAGCTGCTGCGTTTACTGAATTTTAATCAGAAAATATACAAATAGATGGGAAAAAATCTCTGTTTTCCCCTATATTCCTCAGTCAGTTTAACACACGTCTCCTTCTCTGATGTTTTTTATGTGTTCTTCTTGAAAACTGCAGTATATATATATTTATTTACAAAAAGGTGTTATATTTTTGTGTGTAGTGGTCTGTGTTTGTGAGACGGGGAGATTAGTCTGTGTGCTTTAACTGAGGGTGAATGAGTGAGAATCTCAATGCACTTGAATGCAGCACAAGCGTTGTCGTTTCTAATCACAATCTGTAACAGTGTGAACCAGAAGGACAGCATCAGCCAGCCGGCATCCAAACAAAGGAGGAGTAAAAAAAAAAAAAAACAACTAATAATAACGCCCAATGTTTCACAGACCAACAACTTCACTGTGAGGTTCAGAAATCAGCTGGAGCAGAAAACCTCGGATGAGTAAATCACTTCACTCGAGCCACAAAATTACAGCCTCTGTGCTTGTGGGCTGGAGACTGTGACTGAAGGTTTTTCTTGTGGACTCTGGGGGATGTTTTCCTGGACCACAGATTGAATGAACAGCTGGTATCAGTAGAGGGCGCTGTGGATCCTACTAATAAACTCCCCTGTTTACTCTATCGAATTAAAATCATGTATGTGGATGAAATAGTTGCAGAAACACCTTTTCTGTCTTATTTTTTTATGTAAAAAGAGACAAATGAACATAAAGTCTTTTCTTGTTCTGACTCAGTCATCTACAAGCTGCAGTTTTAGCCTAAATGTGCATGGGTATGCATGTATGTGCTCTCACAGTGCAGAGTTTCACGCGGAGCTGATCCTTCCTCCTACTTTCTGAAACAAAACAGCTGCCCTGGCTGCTTTACCTCCAGCTGCTTCCAAATTGTCCCACCATTAAGCTATTATATGTTTACAACCACAGCAGTGCACAGGCCCGCTAGGTGCTAGAAGACCTGATGATCTTCTTCTGCTGTAATGGATCATTACGCTGGTTTCTTATTACACAGTTCTGCCATGCTGTAATTAGCTGTGATACAATTAGGCACACTATCTATAATGGAGCTGTGAAAGTATCAGGCTGCATTTTACATCTCTGCTGCCCTCAATATGTCACTTTGACGAGACTGAGGAACAGAAAATAAATATATATTTATGTACTTGTTTTTACTGACTCGTCCATATCTGCTGCTTTTCACCTGAATTGAAATGTGTGGACACAGAATTATCTTCTGTTTTCTGTCCCAGAAATTAGAAGTTTATTCTTTTGCATGAACAAGTTTTTTTTTCTTTTCTTTTACCCACAAACAAGAGCTTCATGGGTGCTTATTTATTCCACATGTCACATACTGGTGGACCTGTGGGAGCGAGCCTGTTCAGCGGAGAAACACATTGATCTTATTTGGACAGGCTTTTGTCTGGGAATGATCCAAACCCAAACAGCCGAGGGGATGCACCACAACAGAGTCGAAGTAATTCCCTCGCCATCCAGACACACTCTGCATGGGTTACAGACAGAGCAAAGCCACTTGTATCATTCAAAATACTATTTCTTTATTTAGCATGTAATTACTTATTAAACTAAAGCAGTCGTGCATATTTTTTTTCCTCCTGAGTCTTACAGAGCTGTTGCTGTAATTTCGACAGGCTCCATCCGAGCTGTTTCAAATTGAGTAAAAACTTGGACACAGAAGAGGTGTTTTTTTGTTAAAAAGGGGGGAAAAAATGCAACCTCCTGAATACATCTGGTTTATGTTATGACAAAACTGCTTAAAGAGCAACTTGTATAAAATTGAACCAGCTCATATCTCTCAGGAATTGAAAGCATGCAGCTGCATGAGTGTTTCCTATTAACTCTAAATGCAGAATTATTCATGTTTTTATGGCGTATCTATTATATATGACTTTGTGTCTGTGACACTGTGTCGTTCTGCATATGGAGTTTGCTTGATCTTCATCTATTTGCATTTTGATTAATTCGGGGAAAACCAAAGAAGAAAAGTTTTTTCTTCAGGTGGTTATTAAAAGGGTAAAAAATTGATATGAGAAATAAAATTCAGGAAATTAAACTCTTTAATGGAATCATTTATTAGATATTTATAATCTAAACAGTTAAATAATCATATTTACTTATGCAATATATAACAATAATAATAAAATTGGCGATATTTGATGATATGGGACTAAATTAAACAGCCTTCAGGAGTTACAAGACCAACTACTGCCTAAAAGATTGATTCATTCTACTTTTAAAGGTACAGTATATAAGAATTAGATTTTGTTGTCAAATCCCAGTCCCGCAGTTCATGTAGGAAAAAAATTAGGGCCGGGACTCGATTAAAATTTTTAATCTAATTAATTAGAGGCTTTGTAATTAATTAATCAAAATTAATCGCATTTTAATCGCATATAAATATTTGACCAGAGAACAGTGAGAATTTTTTTCAAACGGATTTTTAGTATACCATTGAATCATGGCTGAATACACATGAGCTTAAGCAACAAAATATTGTTTATTTTTGTTCAACCAAGTCCAACAGACCAGTGCATTAAGTGTAGAAAATGTCTACACTTGTACTCGGAGTCGGGCTAACGTCCACGCTAGCTGCTATATGTTTAACATTGAGGTGATACTTCAGGCCCGATGTGCTGCGGTGATGTGCAAATTCCTAGCTGCATAGCTTGCACACATGCTCTTATCCACGCTTCCATCCAGTCATTTTTTATAACAAAACTTCCCATCCACGGGGCCAATCAAAGCGGTCGCTTCTTCATTCATGTTCACTGTGGTTTGTTGTTGTCCTAAATAATGAACGCTGGTAGGTGCGCCAGTATAATCGGTCCGCTGAAACTCATGAGAGATGTTCTGCGGTGCTTAAATAAGTGCGATTAAAATGCGTTAAAAAAAATTAACGCGTTATTTTTGTGTAATTAATTAATCTTAACGCGTTAAAGTTCCGGCCCTAAAAAAAATACATCCCCTCTCAGCCACTCACTCACTCCCTCCCCTCCCTGATTTTTCTGCAGGGTTGCCAGTTCCAGTGTTGAGCCTCGTTTTGTTTCTCTTGTATTTGTTCAATTTATGGGAATGTCTGAAAGCCTATTCGTTCAGTGTTTAGTTTTCCTAAGTGTGTTTGAACGCCCCATCACGTGCAGCTCAGCTGCTCAGTTGAAAGGATGTTGTGGTTTCTTATTTTTTGCTGCTGGTCGTTGTAGAACTACAGCTTCTTGTGTTGAGGACTTGGCAGCCTTGCAGACTCACATGTGAGTTGTTATAAAACCAGGAAGTCTGGACGTGTTAATAATGATTCCAGTCCGGCCTAGCGTTTTAAAAATGACGAAAACTAGCGACCACCCAGCCATCTGAGATCGAGATCTGTTACAATGTGACTTTATTTTCAACATCGGTGGGACATTAGACTGTTGTGTGAGTATTTCAATGTAAAATTCCTACATATTGTACCTTTAAATAAACCTTGTACTTCCTGTAAAATTCCTAATGATTAGAAAAATTATGGTTGTGAGTGTTGACCCAAAACCAGAAAAAAGGACATAAAATCTCTTGAAATGAGCACATAGCGTACATATTTTAGAACAATTCATGTTCAAAAGATTGTTGCATGTTTAAATAAACAGCTATGAAACATGAGTCTAAAAACAAATGACTTCAGAATAACTCATTATTTAACTAGCTGGGGGGTAAATCAACTGATAAGACATTTAAAAAGGAGACGAGAGATAACGACGCCTCTCGTGTGTAAGTCCCTTAAGAAAAATGTTTCACTGCTGCAGGGGTCCGTCTTTATCTTCCATGTTTTCATACCAGGAAAAGTGAAAATACGTATTTAAAACCCAAAGCCAAGTTTACGCTCATGTGGGATAACATCAGAGACGTACAGCGGTGCGGCTTCGTGACTTATTGGCTGATTTGGTTTTCACTGGTTTCATATCTCTGACTGCATCGGAAAAGCTCCTTCAAGGATTAGAGAAAGTGTGTCGAGCTTTCAAAAAGCCAACCGAGTCTTCAAGAAATCCTTTACAATTAAAATAATCAGAACTTTTGTCTGACGCTTGAACTCGACTATAAAAAGTCACATTAAGATGTTCGTTGGTTTCGATCCTATTTAGTTTTACAGGAGATGAAACTTCTTCATGGATGTGATTAATCAGATCACATGTAAAACAGCTTATTATGGACTCGAAAGGAATTAGTTTAAGTTTGTGATGTAAAATCCAAAACAGACGTTTTTAGCTTCAACATTTAGTGAAATATCTGCATTAATTCTGCAGTCAGAGAATTTGTCATAGAGAAACAGTAAATTTTATCTCATAAGAACCAAATAAACGATCATCATGGAACATGTTTTAATGGGCAGGGCATAAAAAATGCCGGGTCTAATATTCAGTTCATGCATCAAGCAGAGACTGAAAACTAAATCTAAACACAAAAAGCGAAACAGACTGTGACAACTTTTTTGGCAGCTGTCAATCATTGTACAATTGCAGCCACATCCTGGACTAAAATGTGGAACAGGAACTCGGTAGTATCTCCTGTGAATTTAACAAGTTCTAAAAAGTGTGTTATTCATGACTCACCTACGGAAGCCCTGAAATGCAAGGAAGAAAAATATATTTTGAGGATGTCACATTATCTGAATCTGACTTTTTTTCTCTCAACTTTTTGCCATGAAAGGCAAAAAAAAAAGTGAGAGGAAACTTAAACTTTTCTGTTTTAGAAAAGTATCTTGTACAATCAAAAAATACATAAAAATATATATATTTTACCTAATTAAAAATCTTTTTTCTTCAATAGTTGTTTTAAGGTTTGTAATAGTGTCATTACAAGTGAAAAAAACAAACACTGTAAAAAACAATTTTGACATAAATTGAAATTCTACTGTTACCACAAAGATGCAAATAAAATGTGTGAACTGAACATCTGAATACGTTTTTATACCCAGCTGGTTACAGCATCATAAAATAAAATTAGGAAGCCTATTATTTGTCTGAAATTTATTTATTCCTTCAGTAATTTCTCAACAACTTCCAGGTACCAACACGGTAGTTGTTTTATGCTCACGATCCTTAAAGCAAGTTGCTTCTTGCATTGAAAACTTCCTCCAAAGCTTTTTGTTAAAACATGAAGTGCAATAAACCCGAAGTGGATCACGTTTTATTTGGCATTCCTGCTGCTGCACTTAATTGACTCATCAGTATGAGTCACTGTTTGCAGGGATTCACTCTCCATTATTGTCTTGTTCTTTTCCCATGTACCTCCCTGAGGATCTGCACGCTGGAGGGAGAACTGCGTTAGTGCTCAGCCATAGAACGTGATCGCAGACAGATCCGACTCAATTTGGTAACAAAAGACAAGAATTAGCTGCCTGTTGAATCAGTAATAGTCTCTTTTCCCTCTTTACACACACACACAGTCATTTCCAACAGAACTGTTCTACAAAGGTGATGCAAAATGATTAACCAGATAGAAAACCAATACTTTAATATATCAAATATCTTTAAATCTTTTCATCTGACTGCATTTAAACTTGATGCTGGTGTGATTAAAATGGACCCAATTAAGATTAACTAGAAATGTAATAAATGAAGGTGGATATCATTTTCTTTTTTTTTTTTGCCAAAATATTTTGTTAAAGTTTTACCAATATAAACATAAAATACAACAAAGCAAAGAACAGTGCCTGTTTCAGTTTTGAGCAACCTATTGTCAATATTTACCAACAAATAATATGTTTACAACTTATCAAGAATAGAAAACGATTATAGTATAAAGTAAATAAATAACGGATATCCTTTTCAAGAGAATGAGAATGACATAAGCCGAATACTGTATGTGATGTTTTTTAGTCAGTCTCTTTTTCAACACCTCTCCTGTTTCACAGTCCTCGTAAACAGAATGAAATAATAAATTCTATAAATCAAGAGTGTCTGTTTTTGATTTAAAACTATTTATTTATGTGTTAATTTATGAAAATTAAAGTATAAAAGTGTCGATCCTGTGATGATTTAGTTTATCTCTGTCCCATGTGATGTGGCTTCATACACAAACATTGTATTTGACTGTTTCTTGTCTTTTAACTGTTTTACTACATATTGCACATCATTCCTATTGAAAGCACATTGGGTTGCTGTATGTATGAAATGGGCTATTGAAATAAAGTTTGATTTGATTTGATTCAGATGTATAAAGACAGTAACATCCCTCAGGACGGTTTGAAGGTAGAGTAATTTACATTTGATGCTCACAGCTTCATTTTGCACAATAAGATGCATTAATGTAGAAAAATATAAAAACAAGGAAGGAAGTTCTGTCCTGAGTAAATAAGGATCAACGTCATCAAACCAAGACTTGAGGTTGGAAACCCACATTTCTCCTGAAATGTTTTTTGGGGATTTTCTTGTATTGCAGATGTTCCCTGTGTCACGCAGGAAACAATTGGAACTCAGTAACGAATTCCCGGAGCTTCTTGGAAATTGTTCATCTCCACAGTGAAGATATTTTTATTTTGTTTACAAATACAGTGAAATAAGATTTTATTCACTATATATTGTGTATTCAAAAGCATTTTTCTTTTAACGAAATGCAAAATAAAGCGAGTAGCTCGTGCTTGATAGATATTTTATTTACTTTCCTAGTAAGATGTTTATAATTACCTTTTGTAATTGCACACCGAGTAACCCTACAGTCTTAAATTCACACAGGCATCAGCTGAGTTTCATGAAGGGACTAAACAAGTCGATGGTCTTTAGGTGCAAGTTGTTTGTGGTTGTAGGTAAGATTTCCTTATTGAGGGTAAAACCCCAAACACTGAGAACTTTCAGCTTTACTTTTTAACATCTGGACTAGTTTTTGTATAAGATGATGGTCAAAACCAGTAGGATGTCAAGCAGATGTCCATTCTTTATTTAATGAGAGTGCTATGCAGGTGGAATGCAAGTGTTTTATGTGGATTCAGAGTGAAATGTAGAACTAAAACTGAAGCGTTCCAGAAGACTCAGCGAGCTTCAGTCCTCAGAACCACATGTTTTAGATGTTTTCCTGCTCAGACACACATTGTTCACAGGATTGTTTTATCTTCTCAGCACATCATCAAGTTTATCTATATAAATACGTTATATCGAAGCAGGAAGCATTTAAAACATATAGAACCGTGGGTCAAGAGTTCAGAGTGTGGAGACGTTCTTTATCATTTAAGCTTTAAGATGCCTATAAACTCTTAACAATTTCATGTTCCCAACATTGTGGTACAGTTTGGGGACGGTCCCTTAAGCTGGATTCATACTAATGCAACTCCGACATGTCTGAGACACGCACTGTCATGATACAACATCGTATGGGCTCTCCAACTACCTCGGATGGCGGGTTGGAGTCACGCTCTATTTTCTAACTTTCCGACGGCCGCGTCGGATGACGCACGTCTGTGATTGGTCAGCCAAACAACCCAACATCATTTCCGGCACGACGTAGCTTCCCTTTAGTAAACAGCGCGAGTGTTGACAGTCTTAAAGAAAATTTTTCCGCATTAAAAGAGGTCTGAAGGGCAGCAGTGGCGATGCCGGTGGCTGTAAAGTTCCCGCTTTTTATTTGTTCCTCTCATGGTTGGAACCACACAAAAACCACCGGGAGACCTCTAAGTAAGGAACGCGCCTCCTGCTGTCCTGGCGGAGAATTTCTTTGCAACAGGGTTGGAGTAGTATGAACAGAAACTGTCTCCAACAGTACGCCGCCGTGTCGGAGCACATCTGCCTTTGCGTTAGTATGAATCCAGCTTTACTGAGTGTACAAAGCAGGTTCGTAAAGACATGAACCGGTTTGGTGTGGAGGAATTTGACCAATCGTCACTGAGTCCGACCAACTCATGTAGCATCAGAGTCTGACCTTCTGTTCCCATAAACCATGTGGACAGCCGTCCCTGAAGAACTGAATTTAAAACGAAGGCCAACATCATTTTAAACTCTGTTGATTGAGAATGGGATGTCACTCAAGCTCCTGTGTGTGAAGGCAGATGAATATAGTATCAATTAGAATGAAGGTCCTTCAGAACTGATGGACCCATCTGCTCTGTGTGAACATCAAATTATAAACTCCGATGAGAAAAAAAATAATTCAAAGCTTTAACAATACATGTATTACAGTTTATATCATGTCCTGTGTTGCCCATAACGATACAATTTAAAAGGTTTTTTTTTTGAAAGCCTTGTTGAAAATTCAAGTTTAATTGAAGGAGAATAAAACTGAATCAGTCTGTGACGGATTATAATGGTTCCGTCCAAATTTAAGCCATGTTTGTTTTCAAGCATCGACCCATGGGAGCAAAAAGAAATAAAGACTGGACAAGAAATCAGCTGTTACAAATAACCTTTTGTTGTCTCAGTGTTGTCTGAGAATCTGCATTCTCCAATGTTTTCATGACTTTTATTCTTTGTGGTGAGCCGTCGTCTCCTCTCTGTTTCAGTATAGCTTTTAACAATTAGCATTTGATTGTTGTCAGTTGCTGCAATTACAAAAAAAAAAAAAAAGTGTTTGCATAACCCCCCAATTTCTGCTCTGGTTGAATGCTCATAGTTCTTTTGTGCAGGAGTTGTGCAAGTGGATAAAAACAAGTGACCATAAATCACTCATCTTCTGTTTTGTTTGTGCTTTTAAAACTGCTTGAAGAGAAGATTTACTCAGTGTGTTGGAACAAACAATTTTTGGCTTTGATATTTTCCATATGCTAATCACCCGCTGCATATTTTGTCTCATGCTGCAGAAAGCAAAGATTTTATTTCTTTGTTTTTTTTCTCTCTTTTTTTGCCCATGTGTCTGTTCATTAGCTAAATATCCAAATCACTAGATGGATTATAATGAAACACACACTGGATGTAAAACTACTGCTGATTATTTTATAGACTGAGTTAGATTTAAGATGGCTGCCGCACTTAACATTAATAGCTATTTTGGGGATGTTAAATATATAAATATATGAAGCAGAATTGTGAGAGTCATCCGCAACACTTACTCTGAGATCTGGGAGTTATTTTATTTTATTTTATTTACATATTTTGGCTCAACAGCAATAAGAGACAGTTTGTCTAAACTAATTTCCACAGTAATTAATCAAATGTCTTTACAACATGCTGCTTTGTGATATTATTTGAGTTGCTGAGCATAAAATGGAAAGAAATATTAAACAAGATTGTCGCTTTACTGCTGCAGTTAAATATTTTCCTTTTTTTCTTATTGTAATCAGAGTTTATGGTGCAACAAATGAGATCAGCTGAGGCGCCTCAGCAATTATATGACCCGTCCTTGGAGAGCAGTAACCTTTTTTCTTTTTTGTGACAAACCTCCTATTTAAGAATTGCAGAGAGTCTCCTGGAAAGCAGTAAATGTTCGATGATGGGGATCATTTTCTTTTTATGTGATGAAAGAAGCAAATTCCAAAGAAAATAAGAAACTCTGTTTATATGGCGTGTCGTCGTCAGCAGCAGCGAGGTGCTTATGAAGAGGTGAAATCACAGGTCAGAGGAAAGAGGGAGTGACAGGTTTCCATGGTAACGAGCGATGATGAGGACAGGGACTTCAGACATTGTTGCAATAACAAATAACCTGCTCCAAGCTCCAAGATGAGAAGGATGTTAAATAAAAATCTCGTAAGTTACAGTGTCAAATTTTACAACAAAATGTTTTATTCACACAATGTTATCTGATTTGTGCATGTGGAGTTTTTAGAGTTATAGGTCAGATGTTCTTGCTTTTGGGTTTTGTTGTTTAGAAATCTCCTTTTTTCTGAAATGTTATTTTGATCTTATTGTGTTAGTTTATCCAGTTCTTTGCACCTCAGTTTCATGGGTTTTTATTCCTTTGCCACATCTGATCACTTTCCTTCTGATTAGTCTCTTCCCCTGTCCTCACTCAGGAATCACCTGTCCTCAGTATAAATACTCGTCGGTAGCTTCATGTCTCTTGTCAGTTGCTAACCTGTTTATATTTCCTGTGTCTTGAATATTATCTGGATTTCTGTAAATTATTGTTTTTTTTTTGCTGCCTCATCAGCTTTTTGTTGTTAAAAGTAATTTAACTGACTCAAGTCTTTGAGTTCTGTCTGCACCTGCGGATTGACTGAAAAACTGCAGAAAATAGGAGGATTTTCCAGAATCGCAACTGTGGGAGTTTTTTTTTTTTTTGAAGCATTCTTGTCAGATTAGATTAGGACTAATCCCATCAATGTCGCTAACACCACCTATTAAATCCACCTTTGACTCAACAACATGATTTATTTAAGACAGCATTGATTTTACTTCACAGGATAATCACTTGATGGATTTCTCTGGTATTCCACCTGGACTAAGTGGAAATCACTTCGGCTGAAGCCATCAGAGGTAAATAACTCAGTTTTCTCTCAAACAACATAAACCTGCAGTTAAACATTCTTAATGCGTCATACGATTTTTTTACTTCAATTTCTGTGTTTGGTTATTTGTCGACTAATTATTTTCTGACACAATCCAGCTGAAGCTGAATTGTTTTAAATTGACAGTATAATAGCCAGATATCAGGGTGTTAAATACCAGTAGGTGTATACCTCACTGACATCCACCCACAGTTCATCTACCTGTTCTGTTACCTGAATCCAAAACAAAACAGACGTGGCAATCAGTCATTATGAAGCAGGTGAAAGCCTCCAGGGACAGATGGGTGATTTCACTTGTGCTTGAAAAAGACAAAAAACCTGAATAGATCTGGTAAAATGAGCCGTCAATCAGTATTTTGTCACTGGGATGATTAGACAAATTTATTGTATTAGATCAAAGAGAGACATTTGACTGCATCTGCAATCAATTTTATAAGAGGATTTAAAAATAAACAGATTAAAACTAATTTATTCTGGTCAGATTTGACATTAAAACAAAGTAGTAACAGTTCAGCCAATACATGCCTAATCTGCTGTGAATTTAAGTTCTATCGTCGCCTTATATGTTAATAAAAGTAGATTTTTTTTTTTTAACCTTTGTAAAATCCAGGTAGTGTTTATGTAACGTTAAAAGTGTTTATTTCTGATGAGATGTTAGAATAATACCCACTGACGTTTTAATATGATAATATATTGAACATTGCTGATATTTGTTTTTACAGTACCAGTTTAAGATGAGTCAAAATTTAAAGCCTGATTAAATAGTGATGATAAAAATGATTGGCACTTGCCACCTGCGAGCTGACGTTCCACCTATTTAAGGTTCTACAAAGCAAATTTTTGAGGAAAGTACATACTGTGTTAAAGAGGTAGAACTATTTAAAACTTAGAAACAAGTTTGTTAAGTGACGTTGAAATTAGGGATGTCCAGATCCGATCATGTGATCGGAAATCGGGCTCGATCACGTAGTTTCAGACTCGATCGGAATCGGACGTTACCTCCCGATCAGGACTCGGACATGTATGTATATATATTCTTATTAGTTTTAAACGCATATACACCTTTTCGTGTGACGTCAGTATCCGGGACAGTTCCCCATGCAACCCGCAGCCACCATTTTAAGGGGGGATGCGTTTCCATGACGACCGACCGTAACGTGTGTGAAAATGTGAATGTTAACAGTCCTGTAGTCTACACAGTGGAGAAGATGAGGTCTTATAAAAGCCTCGATGCGGTAAGCTTTTTTAATTGGCTCAGTGGATGTTGTGTTGAGAATGTTGCCACGTTAGCTCCACTAGCTTTGCTAGCTGTGTTAGCATGAGTTCCGGTGTTGGGGATTTAATATGACTATAAACTATGATATTATCTTAAACTGGTTCATGGAGTGGAGGTGATCACTTACTGCATGCAGTAGACAGCCCATGATCATGTCACTCTTTCTGCAGTGTCTGCTGTTCTGATTAGCTTATTTAATTACATAAGGTTTTATTTAATAACGTAGCTAATGTCCGTCCACCAGTTTGTGTGCGTTCAGACTGTTTGCGTGCTCACAGTACAGAAATGCGCTCTCGTCATGTTCGTTTTTACACATAGGTAACAACTTCATAACTCTCCACCGTGAAGAAGCCCAGGGGAAACTCCAGGACGCGCTGGAGTGGCCGCAAACGGCTGTCCCAGTCCCAGGACTGCTGGCTGTCCTGTCCCTGCAGCTAAATATTAAATAGGGTAAATTAAATACAACATAGGGAACATCGTGGATCTGTTTATTTGCTCCTTTTTATTCATTTTTTAAATGTATTATAGATCGGATCGGGACTCGGTATCGGCAGATACTCAAAATCAAATGAGTCAGACTCGGACTTGAGGGCAAAAAATCTTGATCGGGACATCCCTAGTTGAAATAGCACAATAGAAATAATGTTGATCATTTTCTTGGAAGAAATATGACTCATGTTTAACTATCCCAGAAGTAATCCAGCAACTAATAAAATCTAGTTTTTCGAGCTTCAAAGTCTTCTTACATATGAGTTCATCAAAACCCAGAAAGACAGTCTCAAACTTCACAGTTCACAGTGTGATACAGCAAAGAGTTAAAACATCTTCTCAGGTTGCAGCTTCTATTGTTTCCAGCAAAGGTCTTGGAGGGGTAAAATAATGAGGGATGAAGATGCTACGGGTGCATCTAGCATTACAGAGAAGTGCTCCCCTGAGCGAACAGGACATGTGCAAGTCAGAGGGCAAACTCAGACCTAATGACTTCAGGAAAAGTCATTCAATTCACCCTGAAGTCAGAAACTCCTAAATTTGAAAAATAAACCCAAAGGAGATACGTGCAAATATAAAATGAGAAATGATTGCTTTTGTTTGTGATGTGCATTTGAGCTAAATGTTTATAGATAGAAATTTATCTGTCATAAAAAAGACCGGCTGTACAAAGATTTCCTAATCAGGTGTGCTAATGTGGCTTCACCTCTGGGAAATCACAGGCTTTTTGTTCTCACCGTCTCTGTAAGAGGATTTCGAACAAACTCCTCTGAAAGGGAACGTGGAGGTTATCAGATGACTGCAGTGATTCTCCTGTGAGAATTTCCTGCCAACTGACTCCTAATAAGGTCTCTGCAGAAACAATTAGATATCAGCCATGCAGGACATATAGGAAACTGAAACCTCATGCAAATTTGATTTGCGTCTGTTTCGTGCTGCTGAATCACGGGACAGTTTGCGATGCTGCTCCTGAGAATTGAAAGTGGTGCATAATGCAACTTGATGCTGAAAAGGAAAAAAAAGTCAGCGTAACATGTTTTTTTAATTGCCGGCATCAACTTGTGTTTGCATATTTTTGTTGTTGTTCCTCTGTTTTGTTCGTCTGCAGCGCTTCTCCGATCCTCCGTTTGAAGCTGAAATCAATCAGAAATTTAGATGATGTTTTTCCCTGCAATTCATATCAGCCAGTCTCACACACTGACTGGATTACTGCTGCATCTTTGGAAGCTCGTTTGTAAATAAGATGACAAATTCATCATAAGAACTTATAACCTAGCAGCATGTCTCCAGTCTTGTTGTGTGGAGAAGGAAAAACAAAGCAGTTCCTTGGATTTGACTGTTTTTTGGGTGCTTAAAGGTTGTCTGTTCTTCTAAAGCAGCAGTGCAAAGTGAAATATGTCAGTGAAGACTGATTCAAATCAATATTCTTTGACATTTGCAATAAGGCACAGGGCAGCAGGGGTGAGACTGGAGCACATCGAGTACAAAGGATGAGATTTAGAGAGGGCTGAAAGGACCCCGGTGTGACCATTAGCTTTTTCAGACGCCCTGCGGAGCTCACAGATTGGGAGGCTGGCGAGGCACTGCGGGCTTTTTATTTAGGAGACGCCACAGGAGACCCACATGAATAACTCAAGCAGGGAACAGAGGATAATGGCAGGTTTCACTCCTCAGTGCAAATCTCAGTGGGTGTCAAAGAAAATAAGGCTTAGTGATGCCTGTGATTTGGGGGGCAAATCACTGCATTTTTTTTCTTTGCACCAAACGCCCCTCCTTTAGTCCTGCCCAGTTGGATTCAGTCCTGGTAGGAACATGAGTAGTTTTGACTGTAATGTAATCTCTCTCAAAGTGAGAAATTCATGCATCATTTGGACTGTAAATACATTACTTACAGAAAGAAAACAAAGCTTATTCTATTAGAGCTCCAGTGAGATTTATTTATTTTGAACACAAATATACTTTTGCTTTTTTTTTTGCAATATAATGAGACTAATTTTGTTCTGATAAATGTAAATGATTATTTTAGAAGAAATCAGTCCATTTTTTCATCAGTAACATGTTCAATTGAAACAAAATTAAATACTGAAAGTGTTATTTATTTAGTTTTTATAGCTATGACTGTTAAAACTTGTGTCATTAGGCTGTGATTAGCCAGACATTTAAATTCCAGGGGAAAAAAATGCAAATTTTCAATTTAAATCCCACTGGATTGTTTATTGTGTAAGAATTGTGAATAAATTGCCACACAGATTTTCTTGTTGCAGTTTAATGAGAAAATCCTTTAATTTGTTCAGTTCATTCACAATTTTGCTGGAAGTTTTGCACATTTTTCAAAATCCGAGCAACATGAGCATCAGAGTTCTCCTAAACATTTCGAGACTTTTGGAAAATCTCTCTCGCAAACGCATCAGCAAATTGCCGCCAACAGTCGCCGTACCTTGAGAGAAGTGTGATTTCTCCATGTTCCAGTAAGAGAAAGGTCACTTTCATCAGATTCTTTCATCTGATGCAACAAGATGATGGTTCAGAAAAACCTTTGTTCTCAGTGAAAGTGATTGCATCTCAGAGAGAAAGGGACTATTTCTTTTAATACCTGCTCTGTCTAATCCAAGAGCTCGAGCAGCAAAAGGGAGTCATGGCTGAGAATATTGATTTTGGCTGAGCAGACGCTTCATCACTGTAACCACGAGCGACAGATCTCTGAGCACGCGCTTCACCTCAGTGACTTTAGAGAATGACATTTAACAGTAAATAATAAAGGGATTAAAGCAAGTAGATTAATATTTGGATATTATTTTGATGCTGTCATCACTGGACTGCAACGTATTACTCAATATGAAGGTGGCTACAAGGCAACAGCTCGTGGGACTGAATGATAATGACGTCTTATAAACCTGCAGCTTCATGTCCTGTTGTTGGCACTTATTATTACAGCTTGTGGCTATATATTCACACCAGAAAGCAGAAAAATAATGGATTCAATCCAAACAGATACTTTATTTCAGTTTGCACAGGTATTTGTTTTCAAATGAATCCAGTTCTTTGTGTGCAGGACTGTTGAGGCTACAATATTTCACTCTCTCCAGTGAAACATTGGAGATAATCAATACGACACGCCAAACAATAGAACACAATGATTTGAGTTTAATACCCTTGGCTCGAGAATCACTAATGTTCCTGTTGCCCGAAAATTGATCTTCACCACGCCGGAGTGACTCAAACTGAAATGCGCCGAATGACGAGGTTTAGAAGTACACCGCTTACGCGCAGTGTGACATCGGCTTTTAATCACGACTCATGATTAGTCAGAGTATTTCTACTCGGAATAAACTGGATTAAAATGATAAAACTATTTATTGTAAGGCTGAATAGAATCTATATTCAATCAATTCTGCTGTGCGGTGGCGGTTCCATTGGGCTAGCTTAAAGGTTTAAATTGTTTTATATGAGGGATGTTCAAAGCAACACACACAGTTTATCAGATTATTGTTCTAGCTGCATTTCTTATTCTGGATAAACATCATGTATCACACCCGGTGCTCTGAACTGTAATAAAGTTGTGAAATAAGATGCAGACATTTGTTGGAAGAGTTAAATCCAACATGTAATTAATTAACCATGTCCCAGAGCCAGAGGCTGAAGATGACAACCACAGTTTAGAGCTTCTATTACAGGGTGTTGAGTTGCGGAAGGGTGGCTGGGGGGGTCTGGGGGGGTGGGGGCTCATCTCATCTCAGGAATCTCTCTCCATCAAATCAGATACATGATAAATATTCAATGACACGTGGGCTTATGGGTAACAACGAGCTCCATTTCCCTAAACGTGATGGAAGTTGGGCTGGATGAAGCAACGTAATACAGATCCTCAAACCCAAGCGCGAGTCTGCACCGACACCCCTGCGGGATTTACCCTCTGATCTCCAAAACCATAGACGCCAGTGTCAGTAAACGATCCCTGCAGCACACTCCTCTCCTTACAGGTAAAAGCACAGCGAATCGGCACTAATTCACACACACGGTGAGGAACGTGTGATGTTAGACCAGCAGATGTTAAATATTTAAGATCCTGATGTTATTATCTGATCTGCTGCACTCTGCCTGTCAGCCTCAAAGCAAAGCGTTAATGTTCCTTATGTTTGCTTGTGCAGTTACTCAAATCACTCCGCAACGTAATGATCAGTGGAACGAATTACTGTCAGCTATCACCTTCCTTTGGAACATCAGCTAACATGAGGAAATTGTTCTGTGATCCTTCAGGCTACAAAACAGGTAACAGAAGAAACTCAAATTATTTTCATGAAAGACTATGAATCTGAAAGACTCCAAACACGTGCTTCATACGCTGGTGAGATTGAAGAGGGGTGAACTCTGCAGCCCTGTGACCTCAATTAATTCATCAGACGGTGCGAGTTGACAGGTGGTCACACTCTCTACGACACAAAACCAGCTGCACTGACGAAGACCACATGGTCTCACGTCTTAATGCAAAATCTAAATTTTATGTCTATTACAGATTTGCAGCAGGAGCAGCTGTATGTGAGTGTTGCTGGATAATCAAAGCAGCCATGATTAGAATTTTAATGAAAACAAACATTCGCCATGTTTTATTCTGTTATTTGCTTGTTGTTTCTCTTCTGCATTATGCTGAAGGTCAGATAAAAATATTTTCTTTTGAATAAAAGAACAACTTTAATCTTATTGGAGAGTCGTGGATGAAAGAGTTTGAGTACTGACCAACTTATCAGTGGAAGCAGAGTCAGAGAAAGTCGGGCGTTCGCTCCGATTTGTTCTTTTAAATATTTGAAAAGTGTCCTTCAGGATTTACCTCAAGTTCTGAAAGAATCGTTTTAAAAGTTCTTTTCACTTTTAAACATTGATTGTAAAAGGGAAATAAGGGAAACTTTTCACATCAACTGTCAATCATCTTTAAATAAACTTACAAAGAGGAAATAAAACAACTTTTCCGGGAAGTATTTACAGCTGCTTTCAGGTTGAGCTGTGCAGCTTTTTGATTCTTTTGAACCACTAACCAGAGGAGAAAGTTTCCAAAATTAAAACTCACTGGACACAAATCTTCTGGCACATTCAGAGTTCTGGTTGTCAAACAGTTCAACATGTCTTAATCCTGTTAAAGTAGATCACTTACATCCTGCATTACACCAAGTCAATAGAGATACATGTAATGTCATTGCCTTTGAAAAAGAAAGATTGCCCTGAAGATACTTTAAGTGGTATAAGTTTCACTCTATTGATGGAGCCCAAAGAAGACGATGAGGCTTATACTGTGTCTCTGGTGGGACATTTAACGGAGGGAAACGGACTCTATGAATACTTCATGGGCTTTTGAGGTGCACGTTTACACCATCCATAACCTGTTTATCCTGCTGAAAACAGAGTGAATGATGTGATTTAAAGTATCAGGGCTGTAGAAACTGCACATTTCTTTAAAAAGTAAAATAAAAAAAAAATAAAAAAAAGATTCTTGCCGGTCCATCTTCTCCAAAGACTGAAAATTTTCAAGTCGCCACCATGACAATTAACGGGTTTCCATGGCAACCATGCACCACAAGGTCATGGTGAAGACGGATCGAGTTTCTGTAATTGAACTCCAGCAATAACCAACAAATTGATGGGATTTAAATTTAATTACACACTAATTAGTTGCAGCTACAAGCAGTCAGAGGGCAGAGGATTAAACATGGAGTGAAGGCTGAATGTCAATCATCTTCCTTCACAGTAAGAAAAATAAGATCATCCCTCTCAGTGATGCTTCTAATGTAGCTGGAACTAACTGATAACACAGTTAAGCAGTTTAGCCCGGATGTTTAACCTCTTTACTGGGACAAGAAGCAGCTTCAGAGTTTCTTTGTAAAACTGATATTCATTTATAAAACAAATGAAGGTGGAATATTAATTCTATAAACTAAGAGAATGAGCAACTATATTTTTGGATTATCATTTTTTTGTTTTATGCAAAATGTCAGTAACTTTTAGTCAAAATTTGGAACATTTGAGCGACTCACCATTAGCACTTGTATTCTTAATCGAATATCAGCAGACAACAATCTGTGTCCTTCTGTCAAGGTTCTTTAAAGAAAGTTACATGGAAACGTTAACACACAATAGATGCACGTTTTCTCCAACACACCTGATTTAAATCTGTGTGTGTGTTTACCATGATGAACAGGTAACTCAATTAGTTGTGCTGAAACAGAGAGACAACTAAAAAGTTTATAGATTTACAGCTACAATCTGATTATAGATATTTTGAGATATTTTTCCAGAACAGGTTTGATGACATTAAAATTGATTTTCAGGAAGAATTTTCCATTTTTAAAGCATCAAAGCGATGCCGTTAAATGTACTTGTTGCTGCGATTGTATGAGTTCAAACATTTCCATCACCTTCAATGATCATGTTGCCTCTTATACCTGCTTTATTTTTAGGAGCTTGTCCTGCAGTTAGAAACACAGATAGTTCTGCTCCAGCAAACAGTGTGAAACAGCCAGAAGTCACGAGCCACACAAGGAGGAAAAAGAAAACAAAAAAACAAGCAAATAGTGTATAAGCCACGTGGCTCCTGTTGTTTGAAGTTTTCAGCATGAGACAAAGTATAAAGAAAATTGATGGAAAATTACCCATTTTTTTCTGATACTTTGAAGCAAAGTAGGAACGAGCCACGGCCTTTCATCTACAGGCTCAAGCTTTTGTCTTCTGGGAACTTCTGCAGTTTAAAATAATAGTTAATAAATAGTTTTATTTTGTTCTGCAACAGACAGGGGAAAGGGTTTTAACTAGGGCTGGGACTTTAACGCGTTAATTAAGATTAATTAATTACACAAAAATAATGCGTTAATTTTTTTAACGCATTTTAATAGCACTTATTTAAGCACCGCAGAACATCTCTCATGAGTTTCAGCGGACCGATTATACTGGAGCACCTACCAGCGTTCATTATTTAGAACAACAAACCACAGTGAACATGAAGAAGCGACCGCTTTGATTGGCCCCGTGGATGGGAAGTTTTGTTATAAAAAATGACTGGATGGAAGCGTGGATAAGAGCATGTGTGCAAGCTATGCAGCAAGGAATTTGCACATCACCGCAGCACATCGGGCCTGAAGTATCACCTCAATGTTAAACATATAGCAGCTAGCGTGGACGTTAGCCCGACTCCGAGTACAAGTGTAGACATTTTCTACACTTAATGCACTGGTCTGTTGGACTTGGTTGAACAAAAATAAACAATATTTTGTTGCTTAAGCTAATGTGTATTCAGTCATGATTCAATGGTATACTAAAAATCCGTTTGAAAAAAATTCTCACTGTTCTCTGGTCAAATATTTATATGCGATTAAAATGCGATTAATTTTGATTAATTAATTACAAAGCCTCCAATTAATTAGATTAAAATTTTTAATCGAGTCCCGGCCCTAGTTTTAACACATCAGGCAAACTGAAGTATTTCAGTGTTAACATTCACTCCAAACTAAGACGTTTCATCATTTTATTGATAATGAATGCATGTAATAAAACACTTGCAGAAACAGTCAGTCATTCTGTGACTTTTATTCTTTGTAGTGCAAATGCAAGTAACTGCAATCTCTTGTATAAAGAGGCAATAGTTTGCTTCAAAGAGATAACTGTCAAATTACAAAATAAAATATTTAATTATTTCCGCCTGCAAAAAAAAAAGTCTTCAAAAGTAAAACCTATCATAAATTAAGGAAATCGATTGCCTCATTTAAACCCCTAAAAGCCTGTAATCATGATGGATATGAGGTAGCTCCTGAGTTAGCTGGAGACCACCAGCCTTCCTCTGTTTGTGACATTTCCAGTAAACCTTAATGAAACAAGGGTGTTATTGTTCTGCTGACGCTTCTTACAGACTGGGATTTCTCAGTTTGCTCAACTTAAAGTACTTTCAAATGCAAATGACTTGTTAATGCACTTCCCCAGACTTAGAAAGTTTAATGATGTGAAACAAACATGGTCTCATTTGCATAGATTAGCATGTTAACAGCCTCTGCTGCATCACCTTCCTGAAATCCCACTGTTACTGCAAAGCTGAGTCACATCAGCATTTACAGTCAAGAACTATGGAACTGTATTAGATTCAAGATGAAAACTGACCGATATCAACAACAATAAAATGTCCTGAATGTCATAAACAACAAACACACACCACAAGGAATAATAAAGACATTAATATTATAATGAAAGGATACAGACCAGATCTCTGCCATCAACCAGCTTCCATATACAACACACCTATAGATTAAAACATATTTAGTATTTACATTAGAATCTTTACTGTAATAATCTCTAAAACATATTTATTTTGTATTTACAATAGAATCTACACTGTAATAAATTATTTCAGACAGAATCTAATGTAGGCAGATGTTCCACTATCATGATCTTCTATAGCTACACATCAAAATGTTTTATCTCCAATAATTAAATGTTATTTAAGGATAAATCAACTCCAGTAATCAGCTAGTTCTTGTTTCTGTGGGTGACAAATGACTGTATATTACCAAGAAACAAGTGCAGCTTTGTTCTTTGAATCACAATAAAACTGATGTAATCATCATTTTATTGTAGGATTTTTTTTTTTATGTGATAGGTATGAACATCAGAATGTCTTTTAAAATCTAAAGTGTCTATTTTGACAGTCAGTTAAATTATAATTAAATATCAATCTGTTGTTCAAACTCCTTCCACATGGGAAACATAAATGGATCAGCTTCTTTCTGAAGACCGGCTATTATGTGATATTAATCCGCGCGCCCATTCTATTGGTGCAGTGGCTTTGCTTCCTTTGTTTATCATTTCTATGAGCGCAGGATTCAAGATGGCACTGGAACGGCATAAACAATAGAGTATCTAAATGGCCAGATTAAAAAAATAACGGATTTGAACTGATTTTAAACCGATTTAGGGTTGGCGAACGCAGGCCCAACCCACTCTCGTTTATTGGCGTTTAGGTGTTTGCCGTGTGAATCAAAAATCTCCGAGACGAATCCGAATCGCAAAAAAGTACCACTGATGACGAGTAAAACACATCTCACAGAATAAATAAGGCCCCAATTGCAAAAAACGGGTGTTCTCCTTTAAGTATAAAGGTGTTGTAGATTAAACAAGACCAAAAACAAGACCAAAAAGAATATCACAACCTCTTACCTGTTCAGTAAATAATGATCCTGATATTATTGGCTTTAAAGTCGCCACAATAAAGTTCACTGTAAATCTGAACTGTGTCCACTCTAACAAACTAAGTAATAATGTACACGTGTTTAATCCAGTACAGAAAACCAGCCTAGTCTTGATAACCATTGTGAATAAAATCAACTCTGAGGCAGAAAGAAAGCCATCTGAAACCCGGGGCAGGATCATAAAGCTATGGTTCTTATCTCCCTACAAGAGAAAAAAGAAATAGATGGAGGTATTTGTCCATGAGGGGCTGCTTGCTTTGATACGCCTTTGCAATAAATCTGTCTGCAGTCTTCAAAGAGACAATACACTCTCTGTGGAACATATTCTGTCAGCGGGAACTTCCATCGAGCTTTGTCTGAGTCACAGACTCGAAGTCTTTAATTGTTTTTTTTACAACGTTTGTCTGATAACAGATTCTGATGGCTGAGTATCTTGTGTTTATCCTCTTTGTTGTGTCCAGCTAACTGAATCATTAT
>SSNP01000085.1:738404-774586 GCA_006937955.1 Pachypanchax playfairii
GATTTGAACTGATTTTAAACCGATTTAGGGTTGGCGAACGCAGGCCCAACCCACTCTCGTTTATTGGCGTTTAGGTGTTTGCCGTGTGAATCAAAAATCTCCGAGACGAATCCGAATCGCAAAAAAGTACCACTGATGACGAGTAAAACACATCTCACAGAATAAATAAGGCCCCAATTGCAAAAAACGGGTGTTCTCCTTTAAGTATAAAGGTGTTGTAGATTAAACAAGACCAAAAAGAATATCACAACCTCTTACCTGTTCAGTAAATAATGATCCTGATATTATTGGCTTTAAAGTCGCCACAATAAAGTTCACTGTAAATCTGAACTGTGTCCACTCTAACAAACTAAGTAATAATGTACACGTGTTTAATCCAGCACAGAAAACCAGCCTAGTCTTGATAACCATTGTGAATAAAATCAACTCTGAGGCAGAAAGAAAGCCATCTGAAACCCGGGGCAGGATCATAAAGCTATGGTTCTTATCTCCCTACAAGAGAAAAAAGAAATAGATGGAGGTATTTGTCCATGAGGGGCTGCTTGCTTTGATACGCCTTTGCAATAAATCTGTCTGCAGTCTTCAAAGAGACAATACACTCTCTGTGGAACATATTCTGTCAGCGGGAACTTCCATCGAGCTTTGTCTGAGTCACAGACTCGAATTCTTTAATTGTTTTTTTTACAACGTTTGTCTGATAACAGATTCTGATGGCTGAGTATCTTGTGTTTATCCTCTTTGTTGTGTCCAGCTAACTGAATCATTATTCTTTACTGTGTCAGGAACAGGGAGAAAGCAGCGTCGCAAATCAATCACATCCGTTCACCCACTAAAAAACCAACACACTGACTTTACAAAAGAGAAAGAAAGAAGCTATTTTCAGGTTTGGCACACACTGTGATAAGGAGTAAATATTCAAGAAACACATTGGCTTTAGGTTCACTAATTACTTTCCAAATTGACCCATTTATCTTAATCTGAAAGGCTTCAAGATAAGACAACAGTATTGGTTAGGAGTGCAGAGGACTCTTTGTTATGGGTGAACAATGGAAGAATCCATGAGGGGCTATTAGAAAATGTATCAGTACTGTTGTAAAAGCAGATGAGACAAGTAGCTTTCAGAATGCAGGTATACCTGCTGAAATACATCAAAGTATTTCAAACCATGTCCTAAAGTCATATCTGTGTACTGCAGAAATGGACTATGAGATAAGTTTAAAGTGTGTGTGTTTAGGCATCAAACTAATTAGAACTAAATGTATAAGAAACACGCAGCAGCCAGATAAGAACTATAGAAATCAAAATCCAATTTTTTTTAGTCAGGAAAATGTTTCATTCATTTGCATGGAGGGGGCGGGACTTAAGCACCACTAGTCTCTGTCTGCAGCATGTTTTGTTTCATCACGGCTCAGAGTAATAAACAGGGATACTGGGGAGTCTTCTCTATTATCAGAACTTGTGAATTTATGGAGAATCCATAATGGCCGCCAAAGCGGGAACAAAATAAACAAACGCCTGCGTCATTGAGAAGTTACGCTGTCTTTGAACTTATCTAGGTCTTCAATTACACACTAGATCTTCCTAAAATTCAACACACTGGTGTACAATGGTGTCAGCTACATAGTCTAACTTAATAGAGCTGAATAAGGCAGTGAGTTAGCAGAAGAGACAGCAGGACAGCTGAGGACATGAGAATGTGTATTGTACAGACAATTGTCAACAGAATTTGCCATAAGGCCTGAAAGTCACTGCAACATCCTGTTATTTACAATATGTGGAAGGTATTGGTGTAAAAGTAAAACATGATTGACAATGAAGAAACAGAAACACTGATATACGTTAAGTAATTGCACCCATGTGTTTACAGCACATTTGTGTACCAGTAATCAGCGTTTCATTCATATATATGTATATATATATATGTATATATATATATATATATATACATATATATATATATATATAATTTCACTTCACACAACAGGTGCTGATGGATGATGAATAATCTCAGCTTTCTGGGTTAATTAGGTTTTTGCTATTGTTGTCAAGTTTTCATCAATATAACCTCAGGCGTTGTTCTGTCTTGATGTTCAGAGCTGTCATCTGAAGATTTTTCAGTCCAGGATCAAAACATGAATAACATCAATTGTTTCAATGATCCATTTATAATAATAATAACACTAATAATAAAAATACTTGTTCAAAAACAAGGTGAAGGTTTTCTGTATTTCATACAAGCTGCATGTGCTTTTCTCTTCAAGGTACTTGCTTGGAAGTGTTCTGAATGTTGTAATAAAAGGGAGAAATAGAGCGCGTTGGTACTGATGTCAAACAGATTCTGAGTTGTGTTGCTATTTTAGACAGATTTTTTTAAAGCAAACAATTGTAGAACAGGCTCATTTTCTGTTGTTCATGAGCGGCCGTAGCCTAAAGGGGAAGGACGTCGTCCTCTGATCAGAAGATGAGCTTTTAAATGTGTCCTTGGGCAAGATACTGAACGTGTGTGTAACATATTTGGCCAATAAATAAATCTTAAACCTTTTAAATCAACAAAATCAGGTTGAGTAGAAGCTTGTTTATCCACCTCATCCTGCCGAAGAGTTCTGAAATAATTCTGTGACAACCCCAACTCAAAAAACAGGAGTATTTCAGAGAGGCAGAGTGTCTCCGATGTAAAGATGGGCAGAGGTCACCAATCTATGAACTGCATCTAAAAATTCTAGAATAATTTGAGAAAAATGTTTCTACAGTGTAAAATTGTCAGTAATTTAAAGATGCCACTATCTACAGCGAATTTGATCATCGATTTAAAAAAATGTGAACAAATTTCTACGTGTAAGGTCAAAGGTCAGAACTGGAGGTTTGTGATTTACAAACTGAGGCAGGCGTTAAAAAAACTGGCCTGAGTCTCTATTGAACATACGTGGGTTAAAGAACATTTCCAACCAACATCTTCTCTGGACCAAAAAATCATTTAAAAAGGTTCAAAGGGATCATTCAGCTTGTTATCATCAGATAGTTCTAAGACCTGATGGTATGGGGGGGGTTGCATTAGTGCCCATTGCGTGAGCAGCTTACACATCTGGAAAGGCTCCATTAATGTTGAGTACTATCTGATCAACAACTCTCTCAGGGAAGATGTTGCATATTTCAGTCTCTATTTTTACCCTAAATGTTATAAAACAAGTATAAAAAATATATAAATAAATAGAAATAGATCACATTTTGCACATGTCCCCCAGGAGAGACATTGTTCATTATTTCTAATCATAAAACCCTGGAATCAATGCAACCTTTACATGGAAATCCAAAGAATTTCACTAAACCTCCAGTGATTCCAGATCCAAATGTTGCCTCTGGGTGATGACAAGCTCATTAAAGACTTTCTCCTCTTGTGTGACAGCGGCCATTTGTTTAGACAGTGTACCTGTTCTCCAGTCACCTCCGATGTAATAAATCAAACCATAGAAGTGCTGGAAGAGACACCTGACAAATGACTACATACACCTGCCTCAAATATATTTTGTCTGTAGAAGAATGATCCATTAAGATTGTCTTATCATTAATCTCAGATAAGACACAAATATGTAAGATATAATCAATAGAGCACAGATTTGGTTTTAATTGACGATGAGCAACAGATTCTGATCGGATTTATTAAAAATGTATTTAACATTATTAAATGGGTCTGAGATTATACAAGTAAAAACGCAATGAATACATTTGTTTTTAAAGGAAAAAAACTGTATTTACAGTATTTCACAGGATTGTGTTGATTCATGTTGCTCTAACTTTGCTGTTACATGTTTAAATATTATTTGATATACTTTGCAAAAATGACTCATTCGATGCTTTACAAACACTCTGATCCCATAAAGTAGGCGGGACTTTTAGAGTCACGCTTTTAGTTTTCAGACTCAGGCTCCAAAAACACAAATACAACTTCTCTTTTGTACAAAGGGGACAGTAACCAGTCGTTTGTTTTTATACATGTTGGTGTTTCGTTCCTAACAAAAAATATGCAACTATATGACCACGGAGAACTAATATCTGTGAAAGCACTGGCTCATGAACCTTTTCCCTTCAAAAGTTGGTTAGTGATAGATGAGAAATGATTTGCGCTTGAGTTCTAGGGGTTTGATTCAGCTGTTTAAATGTTCTTAAACTGTCAAATTCCATCTATCCTGCTAATTTCTTCATTCTCAAGTCACTTTGGATAAAAAAAGAAAAATCCTGCTTTTATTCTTGAAATGTGACCCTTTATAAATAAGAATGAAATAAAAACAAACGTTAGCTGCATCATAAACATGTCGCTCTTTACGTTTTGTGTGGCTGCATCATCACCATGACGATCAGACATGAAACTAGGGGCTGTTATTGCTGTCTGTATTTCACTTCCATCATGCTGCAGTCTCTCTTTTGGCTGTATCACATGTCGACTGCTCAGGATGTGGTGCAACAATTAATCCTCAGATTGATTCACTTCCTATTGAATTGCCCCTAAACTCAAGCTGTAATTCAACCTGTCCTGGTTAATCCTAGACTCTGCTTCACTCAAACAACTTATAGATAGAAGATGAAGCAAGTGTTTACGCATCAGTTTTAGTTTCACTGTTTTTGTGTCATAGAAGAAAGCATCCGTAGCAGTAGCTGTAGTTCAATATTTCTACTTTTAATAGCTTTTAAACTTGATTTTTTAACTTTAATTTTTTTTTTTTTTGGACGGGGATGTGGATTTGCATTTTCAGTTTCAATATTATGAATTACAGCATCTTTAAGCTAATTTTCACTGTCTTACTGAATTTCTGGAGAAAATGCAGTTAACAGGTTTCCACTGTTGCTTTAGAGCAAGAAGGTCTTCGGTTTGATTCCTCGCTGGACATTTCTGGATTTTGATTATTCTCCGTGTACATGCATCATTTTTCTCTGGATGCTCCAGTTTCTCTCTTTTTAGTAAATAAATGCATGTTAGGTTAATTGACAGTTATTGGTCCAGGTGCAGACGCAGATTGACCGTCAGGAAGGAATCCCGGTGGCCTGGCTGCCGAAGTGGCCCGCTGGTGACTGGGTCAGGTGGAGCTTTATTCTTAGGATGCATTCGCACTGGCCCTGTTTAGTCCGCTTGAATCAAACTTTAGTTCGTTTGCACAGAAAGTCTGGTTTGTTTGGGGAGGTGTGAACGGGCAACCGAACTCTGATTCGAACCAAATAATCAAACTCTAGTCCGCCTAAAAACGTGGGTCTCGGTTCGATTGAAACGAACTCTGGTGCGGTTTGATTGCATGTGTGAACGCCACTGCACTGGGACCGAACCAAAAGCAGGAAACGGACTATATATTGTGTAGCCGTCTCCGCTGCCTTGTGTAGTTCACAGATTCGGCTTTTCCAGATCAATAACTTATCAGCGGAACGTTGCTTTTACGGAACCGACACCTCAGTGCGATCACGGTGACGTAGACTACGAGTAAGAAAATACGATTATATACAGTATGTGTGCTGCACATTTACCAGTTTAATAGTAGATTAAATATATTTTTTGTTTATGTGATTTAAGTACAGGTTATTAGAAGAGAAGAAAATATTTATTTCATAGAGGAAAGAAACAGAACAAGCTGTGTGTGGATGCATGTGTAGCTTTTGTTTTATTATTTTACACATCAATAGGTATAGAACCGAACTCATTCTTGGTGTTTTGCAATAACTGGGTGGTGGTGGCCTGGGATGATATCAAAATTATTGAATTATTGTCTCAGTCCGCCTCGTCCAGGTGTGACTGTGAATGCAGATTTAAATCTGTGATGTTGACTTGGAGAGGACGTCAGGTCTCTCGTGACCCTTGTGCAGAAGTCAGAATAGCAAATGGATGCATGTATAAAATATTCCTGACTAAAGAGCATGTGTGGAATCAGTCCTAAGTCTTTACTTGACTTTGGGGAGAACAGAAATTCTTCTTCATGTCATGAGTTTGTTGACCAGCTGCAAACACCTGGTTCTGTTTAAAGGTCAAGGCCATCTGAAAACCAGTTCTTCTCAGTAATCAGGCTGCATTTTTGGAGTTTTATATCAGTCTTCTTTCAGTGCAATTATTTTATATGACTATGTTGGAGGAAAAAAAAAACCTAGCAGTGATTTTCTTTCACGAATCAGTAAATACAATCTTCTGCTCCGATTTTGAAAGTAAAGAGGAGTTCACCGAGCAGCAACAGACAAGGATGTGATGAATATTTCAAGTGAGAGGAAGAATCACGTTTCTTTTGTTCTATCAAGACAAAACGTATTGAATTCAGACGAGCTGATGCTGCAGAATTTGGGACATGCTTTTGCAGGCTTGGATTGCCTGCGATCACATTTCCACTGATAAAGTGATGGAACAGCATTTTCATTTCATATCACTACTGGGAGATAATATATTTATATTAAAAGGCTCTCAGTGCAATTGATCTGTCCTCGGGGAATTGAAAAAGGAGCTTAATAAGCTTTATGGGCAGCACCTTTTTAGACCCTGTTTGTAATGATCATAGTGCAGCAGTATAGGGCTCTGGGGGCTGCTTTGAAATCGTGAGAACAAATATTTCACGACTGGGAAATTTGTGTTGGCTTTAGCCGACTATATAGTTGAAACCACCGAGTCCTGCGGACAGTGTGCCGTGAACATCAGTGTGCAACATGAGACGGTTACAATACTAATCCTCTTCAAAGGCTATGTGCTTGTCACAAGCCCTTTTTAAAAGCCCGCTCTCCCAGTGAGAGAGAGTGCCACAGGGAAAAGCATCAAGCTGCACTTTGATCTGCCAGGTCTATCACTTTTGATAACAACCCACTGAAGCAAATCAGCTAAACCTTGTCATTCAAGAAGCACGCTGGGCTCTGTGGCATGTTAATTGATGCAAACTGCTGGAAGCTCAAACTGAACTGCAAGAAGCTGAAATCATGTATTTGTATGTTTATAGATCTTTTTTTGAGAAAACATATACTCCTTTGAACACGTTTAACCAAATCTGGACTGTCAGATCTTTGAAGCTCCTTGTTATAAGAAGCTGTTTGCAAAAACATACAGATGAAAATGACTCGACTATTCAATTCGTTGATGTCCATCACCTATCTTTTAAGGTGCAAGACTTAATGAAGCTGTATCATGTTCCTCTTCTTCAGTATTTAGCTTGTGACAGATACAAACAAATCCCATTGCTTTGCAGCTTCTGTGCAAGTCGTCTTCTTTGCAGTAATCTCAAAAATCAAAGGTCTGAATCACAGCATCTCTTATTTCTTCAGTCAGTGCAAACAGGTTTTGTTGGGTAAATACAGGAAGTTATAGGCTGCTGCAGTGGCTCTGCTCTTAAAATAACTCACCTGTGTTCCCCTTTTCCTGTTTGAAGAGAAAAGCTTGTATTGATTTCTGCTGCAGACGGTACAAGCAAACATTTCTCTTTGATGTGTTTGGCCATTTAAGTTTTTCTTTTAGCTCCATGTCTCATTACAGGCTGAGTCTTGTGACACTAGAGAGAGGTATAAACCACTCTGCAGCTCTACATACATTATGATGTGTACACTGTTGGATGAGTAATTATTTGATCCCCTGCTGATTTAGAAAGTTTGCTCATTTACAATGAAATGAACAGGCTGTAGTTTTCATGGTAGTTTCATTTTAATAGGGATGGAGACAGAATATCAACCAAAAACATCTAAATGATGCAAAAGAGGTGTAGGACAATGTGATGTATTTAAAAAAAACTGAAGAAACCAAATAATTAGCATGACATAGTTGCCGATTCATCACAGGCATCTGGAACTAGCATCAAACTCTGACTTTTTTTATGCAAGTCAGAAGAGCTAAAAATAAGAACCAAGTTAAGTAAAGATTTTAACATCAATTCTAAAATTAACACGTAACCAGTGCAAAAAAAAACATAGAACAGGAGTGTTAAAAGTTCTTTGCCTCATTCCTGTTAAACATCTTGTGGCAGAGTTGATCAACTGAAGGTGATAAAGGGCTTTTTTGTTGATAATGTGTTGCAATAATCTAGGAGGAAATAAAAGCACAAAAACCCATCTGAAGTTCCTGCTTTGATGCCAATCTTCATGGTTTAGAAATATTTCTTAAGTGATAAAAGTAGTTTTGGACCAGTTTTTTAGAGTAGCTTTCCAGAGACAGTGATTGGTCAAAAACAACACTTAAATTCTTGAAGTGTGACTTGATAGCAACTTTTAAACGATCAGTTTGTGCCTGATCAGAGAAACCATGGTCACTGAAGCGATGGTCCGACGCTCAATCTTCAGAGTTTAACTGAAGCAAACTATTTTAAACCAGTTAGCAAGTTCTGATACACAATTAAGCACGTCAGGTAGTTTGAGTTCTTCAGTCTGTGAAGGAGCAGTACAGCTAAATATTGTTGGAAACTAAATGGTTGGAGATATTATGAAATATATCTAAAATCTGTCCAAGTTGATGTATATAACGCTAAAAAAAGAGATGGACCCAAAACAGATCCTTGTGGTACTCCGAGTATCAGATGAGTTACATCTAGGTTGTTTGGACACTGAAACTTCTGTTTGAAAGTTCAAATCTGAGCTGCTCTAAAACTGTTCCAGAGTCTGTGCATGAGGATGGTGTAATTTGTTAAGTCCTTACAAGGACACTTCAAGCACAGCAGTTTCTGTTGAATGGATTTTATTAAGACCACGTGGATGTTTAGGAAAAAGATCAACTGTTCGAGAAAGCATAACTGTTTGTTGGCCACTGCTTTTTAATTTAGGTTTTTCAAATAAAAGGATAAATAGTCTGGGGAGATGTCAACACGGCTCGAAGAGGGTTTTATATGTTTTAACAAGAAAAGTGTAAAGAAGGAAGAAGAAACTGAATAAGTAATAAAAGGGTGTGAAACATTTGCAACATGAGTTGTTACAAAAAGACTTTAAGAATACAAGTATGAGATCAACAGAAATCTTATTTACTCAAACAAATTTGAGTTTTTTGGTTAAAGGGAATAAGTTCAGCAAATTAAGCATTTCTGGAGTTTATCACCTCATTTAGAAAACCCACGTCTCAGTTTGAATAAAGAAAAACAGGGAAAATAAATTGGTATTCATGTGATGTTCTTCACTCTGGGTTTACCTAGAGAAATAAACATTTACTGCTCATTCTCCTCTTCATAATGAGAGCCCGCCGAGTCAATCAGGACAAAACTAACATACTGGGAAATGGGGGACGTTTCTCTGCTGAGGCCTGAAAATTTAAATACTCCTGAAGATGTTGACTCATTTAAATGAGATTGATGTTCCTCTCACGCTGCAGTGGAGTCTTCAGACACTTGAAAGATTATCTGCGATTCCAACAGAGCACACCCACAACCCTGGGTACAATTTGGTATAATTTCCTGCTGCCGTTAGTACTGTGAAGAGCTCCAGGCTGTGTTTGGATGGTTTTGTTAGAAAACAATACATCAGTTGCTGTTTTCACCACAGCTTAAATCTAAAGTTTCAGCCCCAAAGACACATTTGGACAGTCAAATTGCACGTCGCTTTATAATTGTTTTGTGTTTTTGCAGTGATTAGCATCTCTCTGCAGTAATTAATTTTCCTTTTGAATGAGTTTGAAATCATTGAGTGGTTTATCGTAGCTTCATGGTGATTTTGCATCGCTGTGATTATTATGAAAGAGTTTGTGAATGTTTAATACGTCTATGTACTCACTTTGGTTCCCCTCTTTTTCCATTTTGTAAACCATTTTATATCCAAATTTATAATGGGGAAAAATGGAAAATGTATCAAATGCAAAAAAAGCTAAGCAACTATCTTTGTTTTCATTTTTAACTTGAGTTAAACATGAGCACAAACCTGCAAGTAGGCAAAATGCACTTCTAAGTTTTGTGTCTTTTGATTCTTTGGAATTAAATAAAAAATAAGTTTTTGTTTTTTTCTCACAAGTGACCTCAAATAAAAGCATTTAAGTCTGAGCACATACCGTCGACTATGATTACTAAAGCTGTGAAGAGGCATGAATCAGCTATTGTAAACCGGAATGAGAGTGATGAGGCTGCAGAATGAGACAAATAACTGTGAACATGAGATGCATCAGACTCTGATCAATAGTCAGCTTATGACAGTGATGGACTGCAGGAATTGCAGAGAAATTGGAGAGACAATTGAGTTAAAAATACACACCCTCACCTTTCTTTCAAGGTCAGTTTAAGCAGTTTTGATTGACTGATTGTTTCAAAGATGTTCCATGAATAAAAACTCTGAGTACATTGGATAAAATCTTAGGTTATCACCCATACAGTTAACCTATCTCCATTTCCTTTTTTATTTTAAATTTAAGCCAAACTTTGATTTTACAGATGCTGCCATGTTGTATTTTTGGAGTCAGGGTCTTGACGTGGGGCTGAAAGTCCTTCAACCACACAATGGTGTATAAGTAGTTAATCCATAATTACAATTAAACCTGTTGCAAATGAAAAAAAAAATAGTTGTACTTTTATTTTTTCATGTTTTAATGGAGAAAGTCAGACTTAGAACGTATGCAGCCAGCCACTGGGGCTGTTTGTTCTGTTCTGCTTTGCGTTCCTTGTCCAAATATAGAATCTGTGTTTTGCATCACATGGTCTTTTTTCTTTTGTGCTAAAGATGAAGGTTCTAAGTCATTAGGCTCTCCATGATCAGGCACTGGTCTTCATTAAGGAACCTTTAAGCCCTCACACCCCAGATAGATCCCTCAGGTCCAGTGGCCATCTGCTAACACATCCAAATCCAAGGGAGTGTTTGCAGCAGCGACCTCATCGATGCCAAAACTATAACTTATTTTTATCAAAAAGCTGGAACTCATTTTATTAAACGTATGAAAGTTGCTTCATAGTTAAAAATTTACTTGCCTTAACAAATTAAAATTTGCAAACAGCATGTTATATTTACTCAGCTTATCTTTATTTGATATAATGTGTTTGATCTGTAACACTTCAAGAGGCCATTTCATACACATTTCAGGACTTTGTGGTTATTTCTTAAGTATTAACCAGTAATATGAAACATTTTCTATCTAAAAAACGTCAGGAAACACTGATTAACAGACCTTTCAATCTGTCTGCATTAAAATTCGGGTGGTTCCGGCTCCTTCCATCAGGCTTCGTCAGCAGCTCGTTCATATTCATTATTCGAATTTGCTGGACTCAGATTGGCTAACAAACTAGCCTATGAGAGCAAGGTATACTGTTTCCTGCCCCGCTGCGCATGGCAACACCAGACATTCTCGCTTCCTGTTTGCTATGTCTTATGCTACAGCTTTTTAGCAGCAGCATGCTAGGCGTGGTTTCAACTGCAGGAGCTGCCGAATACTAACGAACAAAGAAGTTGTGACGAAACAGATACAGGCCGTTCCAACATGGGTTTTATCGCTACCTGCGTAGTTTGAGAGATTAAAACTGAAAGAGAAGTTGTTGACCTGTTTTCACACCCACTATGAAGGTAAGAACACCTGTGGAGCTAAAATATTCAACAGAAACCTCAGAAAAACTGTTTTTAATGGAAGGGCCTGTTTAAGTGTGACATAAAAAAAGCAAAAATAAATATGTAAGGGGGCAAATGCTTTTCGTAAGATGTTTAAAAGACAACTAATTTTGTAGGAAAACAATAATTTGGTTTAAGACTGAGCAGAATTGAAAAAGCCACAACCAATTACACAAAACAGGAAATCAATACCCAACAATTGCTGTGCCTTGAGCCAACACCTGGAATTACAGAAATAGAAGCGTGATTGAATCTACACTTGCCTCTGAGCTAAACAGGCAATAATACTCACTGGCTTTGAAAGAACAGAAGACGTGAGCTGCTTGACCACAGCGGCTTTCTCACATTTTGCTCAAGGCAAAGTGAGAATAATATCTCTGCAAAACTGAAACCATAACATAATACTCTCATGCAGAAGGTAACAGACACCTTCAGTTAAAACACACGCCGCAGCGAAGCGAAAAGAAATACAGCTCATTAAATTCAGCAGAACATTTTCAACGGAAGGTTGCATCAGTCAGACAGAAACGGATTCAGGTGGAGAGATCGTTTTATTCTGCACGACTTAGTGGGTGATCCAACACAGCAAGAGGAATCTCATGCAGAACAGTGCTGCACGTTGCTGGTGATACTAAAGGGCGTCGATTCTGTGAACCATTAATTCTCCTCACACAAATTAATCTGAGTGTATGACTCTGCCACACACCGCTAACCCCCACCCACCAATGTGTTCTTAACAAGTATATCCCAGCATACAGCCGCATTCTGGCACCTCAGCTGAGCACCAAGGCCAGAGGTGGAAAAAGCCAAAACGCTGGAAAAATATTCTCCATCAGATGTTGAACTCATGCAAAGTACAGTGAATGTGGCCGTCTAGCCTGAAAGGAGTCGTAAATACCGCAAACACATGTCAAACCTTCATATTTTTTGCCACATCTGAGCAGCAGACAGCAGTGTGTTGACAACATTACAACCTTCACATGCGTTTTTTTTTTTTTTTTACAGTGTCAAATCATCTTACTCTTTATTATAAGGCGTTTTTTTGCTCGACATTGAGATTTCGATATGTAAAGCAGATTAGTAGTTTTAAAGACACACACAGATGTTGGCAAACTTAAAAGGATATTTTGGCCATTCTGTGTGTTTGAGTAAAAGTTCTAAATTATGAATATATGAGCTGTAGAGGGCTTCCTCCACAGCCTCCAACTGGACTGATGAAAGTGGATTGCTGCTGTATTAAAATGTCCCCAATCGCCCACATCTCAGCAGAACATGTGAATATCATGTGCATCAGCGTCAGCTTTGCATTACACAGTGATTTTAGCAGATATATTGAGATGTTGTGGTAAAATCTAGTTTTTATCAGCTGAGACAACTTGCAAAGGTTCTATCAAATGAACACTTTGAAATTTTGATTCATGCATTTATCACCACACGTCTTGATTACTGCAGTTCTCTGTACTTTTGGTGTTGCTCAGTCTGTTTACAGTTAGTACAGAACGCAGCTGCACGTCTTTTAGCTGGTATCAGAAAGTGAGATCACATAACTCCTGTTGTAGCATCACTGCACTGGCTGCCTGTTCATTTTAGAATTCATTAGAAAATGATTTTATTTGTGTTCAAATCTTTAAATGGTCCTTCCTACCTCTCTGAGCTTTTACATGTTCATTCCCCCACGTGGTCCCTCAGGTCAGCTGACCAGCTGCTCCTGGATGTACCACAAGTAAAGCGTAAACTCAGGGGGGGGGAGCTTTTTCTGTGGCAGACCCAAGACTGTGGAATTCCTTGCCACTGTAGATTAGACAGGCATCCTTACTAGCCATTTTTAAAAACCCACTTATTTCGCTTTTAACTCTGCATGAGAGGTTTTTATGATTTAGTGTTTTTAGATTGTTTTATTTCAAGTTTATTTGTTATTTTTGGTCTTATATTTTATTTATTTTATTGTTATTTTTACTGCTTTTGTTGTTTGAGTTTTATATTGTTGTATTCAATGTACAGCACTCAGTTTTGGTTGTTTTTAAGTGCTATATAAATAAAGTTGGCTTGGCTATGTTTCCTCTGTAAAGGACCCCTGGAAAAAAAAACTAATTAAAATAAATATATAAAAACTAAAAAGTTTAGTTTTGATGGAAACCTCAAACGAATGGAAACAACATAGAAAAAATAAATTAGATTGAGTTCCAGTGCTGATAAATAAGCAGAGTTTATTAATTCTGCTCCCGTGCTGTGGGCTGTAAACTAGATCCATCGACGAGTCTCAGATAAACTTTGTGAGTGTTAAAAATCTAAAACAACCTGAACTTAGTTACAGCAAATAAACAGCATTCTGTAAACCTTTACACAGATGTCGCTTTTTATGTTATGCAATGTTTATGTTTATGTTATTTTCACCTGAGCCAGGAGGTTGTTTTCATCAGGGTTTGTTAGTTTGTTAGTAATATAACTCATACAGTTCTGGATGGATTTTGATGTTCCTTCTAAAGCTCTGGAGCTCAATCCAGAAGAAGACCACCATTACTGAAAAAGGGATTTTCATCAACAACTACTGAACTAATAATAATATTA
The DNA here is from genome assembly GCA_006937955.1 of Pachypanchax playfairii. Lineage (NCBI taxonomy): Eukaryota > Metazoa > Chordata > Actinopteri > Cyprinodontiformes > Aplocheilidae > Pachypanchax > Pachypanchax playfairii. Next base: position 752,472 of record SSNP01000085.1, read on the forward strand.
ATGTCAATCCAGTTGCTAAATGTGTTTTCATGGTCAATGAATCTGATAATATCGATGCAACAAAAGCAAGACTGTTATTTTTGGTGTAAATCACAATATTTGAGGAACTGAAGTGCTTGATGGAGATCTGAGCTCTACAAGCACTTTGTTTGCAAAGAATTTGATGTTTTTTCTCAGTTGAAAGTCAACCTTCCCACACAGATTTTGGATATTAATTAGTTTTCTGTGGGATCATAGCAGGAAGTTTTTTGTACATGTGACTGACTCCAACTGCAGTATTCATGTTTTTTACTCAGACGGTGTCTTTGTGACTGCGATGTAGTTATAATTGTTCTTGAACAACGATACATGCTCAGACACAACGGCTGCAGTAAAAAAACTTCCACACAAAGTTATTGTTAAGTTTTGATTGTTCTGATTCTTTTTTGTTGTTTAATAAAATATAACAGAACTAAGCTGCTGACTCCTGCTCGACAACTGTCCATAAATAATGTCTTATTTATGATCAGTTTGTGTTCCAAACTTCAAAAATGCACAAAAACTTTCTTTAATTTTAGACTCTTGAGTCGATGCTGAGAGTAAAAACAACAACATTTTAAAGTTTGTCTCCAGTGAGGAATGCTAACAACAGTAATGAGTTATTATTGAGGAAGATGAAGAGATCTGAGCACAAATTAGCACATTAAAGTTCACAAAACTTAAAAGCTCTTCATGTGAAAATTCTGCTCTGATTTTTTTTTTTTAAATCAAGATTAATTGCTTTTGCTCTGAAGATTAACAGGAAACTCTGCTGGACCCCGAGGATGTGACAGAGAAATAGCTCATGACTGAAGAAAATCAGCAGAAAAACCTTCTGAAAGACAAAGATGGAGCATTTTTATGCTCATACACCCGATTTTACACTTAGAATTTAATCTAAATGTGAATGCAAGATTCGTTTGATGTCATGAGGCGTTAAGCTGCAGAAAACAGGTGGTACTGTTTATCTGACTTAATAAAATACTTGAGTTTTCAGGCCTGGACTGAGGTAAGGTTGGTGGTTTGGGTTGCTCCGGCCGGTCCCTGGGTTTAGTTCCGCTCCACACAGGGGTCAGACGACCAGAGAGCTGTAATTACATTTGGCTCCCACTTCCACAACAGGATTAGGTTATTGTTGGACAAGAGGCCCATATAATTGTCCCTGATTACCACTCGCTATTTCAGTGTAGAAAAAAATGTCAGTCTGCTTTTCAGACACCCTTTTGGTCTGTAATCCCTCCACAGCCTGCGTTGACTGTAATGCCCCAGTCTCCCTCCAAACCTCAGAGCAATGTGGAACATTATTCATGTCTGTTATAGTCAGATTCCTTCATGGAAAAGTGCGTTAGTTGTACTAAAGGTATATATTTAAATGATCTTGCGTGCACTTCTTCTCATCACTAAAACTACATTTAACTACCAGCATTAAAAAGAAGGTAAAACGACAATGATTTACTTTTTTGTGTAAATAAACATAAAATAAACCTCTTAATAAATAAGTTCTTACATGCATTTTGTTTTAGTTGGTATGGGATGTATTGTATATACGCACAGTTGCATTACACCTGTGTTTGAGTCCCTTCCCCCTGCACGCACAGGTGACTAAAAGTTACTTTATTTTGAAAGGCAATAAACTTTTCCTGCACTTTCTGCTGCCGATTCTTATGTGATTCTACTTGTTTGTTGGTTTTTTTATTATAAAAAAACATCAAAGTTGAATGAAAATGTTTAAAAGTTGATCTTGTTTAATGATACCAAACAGTAACAGAAGGATTTATTCTACAGGAAAAAGAGTTGAGCTACGTTTGATGCAAAATATTACAAAACACCTTGAATGTCAGCAAAGCCGTAAAACCGTGCAGTACATTTCGCTGTAACAGTAAAAAAGCAGATTCATATAATTAATAAATACTGTATATTCCTTTGTGTTCAGAGGATCAATAAAAATCACCAGTTCATGCTCCAGTAAAGTAAAATCAGCCCAGATTTAAAAAGCAACTGTTTTAACAACAATTTGAACCACCTTGTTAAAATTTGTTTCTTCTTGATTTTATATTAAATATGTAATATTTTTACTTTTTGAACCTTCTCTAAAATCTTCAACTTGATTTTTATCACTATTTTTGTCCATTTCAAGCTGTTTAGCTTCCTTTTGCATGGAGGATAAAATAAATGTCCTATGAAAGATTTATGCCAGAAATCCCTTTTTTTTTTTTTTTTTTTGACGGGGAGTATTTTTTTTGGCTTTGTTCAGGTCACCTGCTGAGGATAATGTGAATGACCCAGTGGGTCTATTTATCTTCCAATTTGTTCTGCAGTTTGTCTGGTCGCTGTGAGGTTCCTTTCGCTGTCTGTGAAGCTCACTGAACTGCCTAAGTGTGTGAAAAAAAGAAGATTTATCTGCACATCTGTGTGGTGCTCAGGGCTCTTAGTCACACAGTGTATTTTAACACTTCATATCATCAAAACTCCACCAACTGCTGAAAAATACTCCGTTTCACGGGTCCTTTTCACAGAAAATTGCGCTGGCAATTGGATTTTTATCTTTTGCTCTCCTCTGATTTTGACTCATACGTTCACAAAATAGAAATAGTTGCGTGTGTTCCACTTCTAGCCCAAATCTTTCACCCAAAATGCCATGGCACCTTCATTTCCTGCCAGGCTCTCCTTCTGACCTTTCACACACTAAACTCCATGAATGGACAATAGCGCCTTCGCTTGGGCCACAGCTAAGCCTACAGCTGGAGCGCACAGCGAGGCTTCCTTGGCCTGAGGGCATTCGAACAGCTGAGAAAGATCACTGAACTGCCATGGGGATTTTTCATGTTTTTTTCTCTTTCTGGTGTTGGGGGGGCAGTGCTTGGGGAATCACAGATGTGAGGGATGAAAAGTGGCCTTTAGACAATATAAGAGGATCAAGAGTTGGACCTGTTTATGAGATGCAGTGAAAAAGTGGTTTTTTAACAGGTGCTGGGGGAGTGGGGGGGTCTGCTGGACTTCAGTAGACTGAACTCCTGTTAGGCCTCGGGCTATTTTTGATCTGCTAACGGAAGCAAAGGACTGAAGCCGTTACTGTGAAACTGAATGTTTTCTCCTGCTGAATTTTTACAAATTACACATTTTTGGAGAAGAAAATATAAAACTGTCTGAAAATAATAATAAGAAGTTTAATTAGGGAACTTTTTGACTTAATTAGCCTTCAGTTTTAGGACAGATTATTTCTGTTCTCTACTGAATCTATTTATTCACCAAAAAATGGGTTAATTACAGGCAGTAATGATTCAAGAAACTAAATATAGTGACAAAGCTTGTTTGCTGTGACCTGAACTTTCTAAATGTATTTTCACTCCAAACAAGTTATTGAATAAACTTTATGCAAAGTAAACTAACTGAACCATGGAAATGTCCTTTTTTAGGTGGAAAACTCATATTTCTAGCAGCATGTTTAATAAAAACGCTCTTCTTTAGACTTTAGAGAAATGATGGACCTGTCCTGAGCTGTTGAGATTATAACAAAAAGGAAGCTGGTCCAAGTTTCATGATTTTTGAAGCCAGAAATAATTTTAGTTGGATGACAGTGAAACAAACATCTAGTTAGCGCCTAACTTGCTAATGCTGTAGTTCATTAAAGTGTAACTGAACCACAAAACAACTTTTTTTTTCTGCGTATAAACTGTATTATTGGGTCTTTACTAATGCAATCTTTCAGTTTCTGGGCATTTTTTGACATTTTCATCTAAACTTGTTTAATTCTACACTTTTTGGTCTAAAATATCTTAGTGCTGCCCTCTTATGGTTGGAGTGGGGCTACTGCATTTGAAATTTGTGATTGGCTGAAAGCAGTACATCTTTCCCCATGTCTGTCACAGGCATCGTCTCTAAGACACGCCCCGTGACATTGGGCACAAAACCATCTCTCAGACACACTCACCGGCTTTGGGCATCGTTGACTCAGCGCCATGAGCCAGCGGCTTGAATTGATACGACTCGGGGTCACTGGGCTCCATAAAGCCTCCCTCTACCTCCGGTGACAGCGGAGGAGGGAAATCAGTCACAAAACTGCCAACGTCGCTTCCGTCACTGTCCGTGTTTCAGTGTCAGATTGAGCTAGCTGTCACTGTCCTCCTGACCACACCCCCACAAATCCCCCGTTCCACTCATCCTCCACACTTAGCCATGCCCCTCCGTGCCTCCTGGCAAAGCCCAATTTGGTAGAATTTTTCAAATGTTGTCTGGGGGCGGGGTCATGCTTTTTCATGGGGTTCAGTCACTATTTCTTAGTGAACTTGAAATTCTTGCACAATTAAACTAAAGCCAGATGTTTATTGGGGTTTTTTATCTTTTCTACATGCAACAGTGTAAAAACGGTCATTAATAGATACATAGTTTATATATTTGACATACGATGGCTGTGCTGCATCTTTTCCCTCAGCGAAAAGTCGTCACTGTTTGGTGATTAGCAGCTCGTTTAAAGTGGTGATGTTCCCCCTAAAGGGTTTCTAATTAGTTGAGAAAATCAATTAGGATTAAATTACACCCAACATCTCTTATCTTCACTTGCCAGGGAGATTTTTGGGTAGTTTGTGTCGCAGGGCAAGTGCAGGCAAAATACATAAATGCTAATGAGAAGCTCGGGTGAAAAGTCGCTGTTTGAATCAACCCGCAACAGTAGAAAAGATACACTTGATTAAAATTCTGCCATCACCATTATCATCATTATCACAAGGCTTTTCTTTTCTTCCAGTACTGTAATGACATGCTGTCCAAGAAGCCATTTACTCTAACCAGCCAGGCTACATGGCAGAGTCGCCCAAATACTTGGCGGCGCCCCCACTTTGCCTCCAAATGAGTTTTCATTAGCATAATGGTGTGAGCCGCCGCTTACTGATTTCTTTTAATCAACCCCGGAGTCTGAGGTAATTAGTAACAGACGACTAATGAATACTCTTAGCTTTGTCTGACTTATTGTCAGCTCGTTTGAGTCTAAAAGGAATATCAGTGGCAGCCGAAACATGACAAATGTATTAACATCTTGGGATTGTAGGTGACTTGAATCTGGCTAAATTCAGAGCGTTTTCATTTTCACGCCTCAGCAGCTGCCTTCAGCACATAAAAGCTCATTGGATCGCAGGTTTGATATCAACCTAATCTTACATTCTGCAAAAAAAAAGAAACTATTTTAGAAAATTGACATTCGCAACACGGTTTCCATTTCTAAGTACGTCTTCACAGCTTTGTTATTCCACAGGACATGTGATGATTGGAGTTCTGAAAGGTAATATCCTGCAATGCCGAGACATGGAGAGAAAGACTCAGAGATTCTGCAGAGAGGGAAAAAAGGTTGTTAACATTCATAGATAAGGGGGGAAAAAAGGAAGGTGAATCAACTGCAGAATACATTACAAAGCATCAGTGGTCACAAGGACAAGAAAGGTCAATCTGCAAATCGGATCACAATGTACACCAGAAAATTGGATTTTAAGCCACGGAACGTGCGATTTTAAATCCACACATCAAATCTGTGATCTTTCTTCATATCAGTGTCCAAACATACCCACACGCAGTCATGTTTAATACAACTGTAGAACATGTGTGAGGGTTTACTCAGACACGCCACCTCACACGACTGCTCGGACCTTTGATGGAGAAGATTTTGTGTTTCCATGCTTGCAGTTCATCATTAATTATCATCAAACTCATCATTTAAGGAGTTTGTTTACATGCAGCATTTTTTTCTCGTGGTTTTGTTTCTTTTCAGTCTGAGAAAACTGCTGTTGAAATAAAAATGTGTCACGTGAGAATGTTCAGTCTGCTCATTGGTCAGAGGTGTCGGGGGCGGGAGTAACCAAACTAAATACAGGTGGTGTGTTATGAGTTAAAATAATTTTTTTTAAGACCAATATGAATCTTGAATGTATTTTGAGAAGACTTCAGAACATCTTTATAATTTCGAAGACTGATCAGGAAGAAGAAGCAACCATTGAGAATCTACAACAACATGCTAACGTTCACCATGTAAAACCAAAGGTTGATGCTTCACCTGCTCCCAGAACACACAGCACACCTGGCTGCAGATATACTGTATGTTTGACTCAGACTAACAATGTACACGTGGTAGTTATTCAAGACGGGCACACGCAGAAACCAGATCTCATTTAAAACTGCATTGAGACCACCTCCTCCAAAGCATCTGAGTATGTTTCACTCTCAGAAATAGAGGTACAAGACAAGAACATTTTTGTACCTATAGGTAATTTTTTTTTTTTATGTTCCCTTAAAAGTACAATACTGGTCATTAAAACAGTCAGAAATACCTCTTAGAGTGTTCAAATTAATATAAAGTACAAATTTGTACCATTTCATCTGCACCTGCAACCCTGGCCAAGGCTGGTTAATCTCCCTTTTATTTAGTTTCATCCATCATTTTCAATATTGTAATATTATGTTTCTGAATGTTGGTTTTAGACTTCAAAATGTGGCATAATTTTACTGTTTTAGTGGAACAACTTCATAAGGTACAAAAATGGACCTGGACTACAGGGTACACCCCCACCAACAGGAATATGTACCCTTCTTGTCGCTGGGGGTGTATCCGGTATTATGTAAACCATAATATTGAAAATGATGGATGAAACTTAATAAAATGGAGATTAACCAGCCTTGGCCAGGGTTGCAGGTGCAGATGAAATGGTACAAATTTGTACTTTATATTAATTTGAACCCTCAGAGGGGCATTTCCGACCTTTTAAAAGACCAATATTGTACTTTTGAGGGAACATTTTAAAACAATTTACCTATAGGTACAAAAATGTTCTTGTCTCGTACCTTTATTTTTGACAGTGTTGATTTAAATGGACTGAGACCCTGCAGGGAGGGTCTGAGCATGACGCTGTCCTCGGCTTAGAGCAGCTCGATCAGACACGTTCCTTCAACATAACTTCATCAGGATGTGTTTCAGCAGGACTGCAAATTACCAGTGATGTTTAATCACGGATTGATAAGAACAATAGTTACCCAGGAAACCAGACTAACACACGTTTACCTCCCAGACAAGCAACCTCACAAACATCATTCTTTGTCATGCTGTTTGCTTTGAGTCCTACTGTTTCTTAAAACACACACACAGAAAGCTCATAGTGGAAGGATCATTTTTATAAAAACTTTCCTTCTGTTGACCTCTGACCCCGGCTGTAAACATACATTCTCTGAGTTATAATGATCCAAGATTAGGTTTGCACATAAACCCCACCCAACCTCTTGTCCTTCCTTTCCGGGGAAATGGCCTTTCAACACAAGCTGGGAGGCTGGGTTTACATATGTGTGTGTATAAATATACATATATACATGAAGAGGTACCACGCCCTGCAGCTGTGCACCTGGAACTGCTCCCATTCCAGCATGGCAGTGAACCCACACACCTGTTCACACCTGAGGCCTGCGCCTCTGGTCTGCCATCTCCTTTGCCTGCTTTTGTTACATCCATCAACTCACGAGGCTGACACAAGCTCGAAAAAAAAAAAAAAAAACAGGTTGGGAGGGAAAAAGTGGTGTGAGGACTCGGTGATCCATCTGAGTCATGTCAGGTATGTAGCAGTCAAAACAGTGTTAAAGACACACTGTCTAAATGATCAGATCATTTTACTTTTACAGCAGTCAGTTAAACCAACATCTAACACATCACAACGGATTCCAGACAAATTCTAGACTGGTTTTGTTTTTCTAAATTCTAATTTTTATAAAAGCTTTTTATGCTGAAAACATAAAATGTAATGTTGTGACATTGAACTGCATTTTTAACTTGATCTAAGTCTTGAATGGAACGTATAAAAATAAGTGACTGAACATTTATAGAATCATTTTCATTAATTTTTGGCTCAATAAAATAAACCGTTTAGCTTGTCTGGTTGTTAAGTGGTCTTGTCATTAAGCTCAGTGGGTTTCTGTGGTTAACCCTGTTGCTTTACGGCACAAAGGTTGCAGGTTCAACACCCCGAGTCAAGTTTCCATGTTCTTGTTGAGTTTCCTCCAAGTAAAATTGTGAGAATGAATCCTTGTTTGTCTTTGTGTGGTTCTGTGATGGACAGGTGACCTGTCCATGTTGTAGCCCCGCCTCTCACCCAGCTGGAAGTATATAGACAATTTTTCCAAGTAAAATCAACAAGTTAAACCTCATCCTCTACAGGTGTGCAGCTTTGAGTTGGTGTGGTTTGATTAAAGGTGAACGAAGGTTACACTCCAATAAATACACCCAAATCACACTAAACCGAGAGGAACTGCAGAAGAACAATTACTTTCATGTTAAAAGATTGAAATGATTTTAAACACTCATGAACAGAGAATGTAGCTGCATGTTTTCAAATCCTTCAGACCATCTGTTGGTGTCACATGTGTCACTTTGTAGAAACAGGACCAGCATTCTTTGCTAATGACTTGACCACCCTGAACGGATCAGGATCCCTCACGCCCGCTGACAGCTAGTCTTTGAAACCATCTGCTGTTTCTTCCTCCCGAGCAAACTGGATCATCCGAACACACAAACGCCACAAAGAAAACATCAGATAAAACTAAAAACAACTTTTCAACAGCTTCATCAGCTCGAGATGTTCGGCTTTTGTTTCCCCGTCTTCAACTTGTATTCGCTCCAATTATTTTCAACAGTTATTTGTGTTTGAACCATGTCAGCACATCGTTCTCCGTCTCCAAAATTGATGTAAATTCCATCCGTGTGATGTCACACGGTTGAAGTAAGTTGTTTTGTAATCTCAGTGTTCTGCTGTGCTTGAACTAACAAGGATGATCAACGTGAAAATTGAATAAATATAGTGGAATAAAAACCTTAGAAGCAGAAAATAGCAACTATCTGAATTATTTATACTTCATCATAATGAAATTTACCGGTTTTATAAAACTCTGTTCAGAAAACCTTTTAACCTTCTTCTCAATTTACTCCATTTTTAATTAGGAATTCTATTGTGTGCTTCAGAAAACTTTCTATTATAATGTTTTAATTGTGTATTTCAGCCTTGTACATATTCATGCTGTGACATTGTACATTTTCATGCTGAGGGACAAATAAAGGATTATTCTACTCTGTCTGCGGGATCCTCAGGTTTCGCTCCAGTTTGGCATGAATCCGTTTTTTCCTAAAGGAGTCTAATTTGATTTTCTTTAGCCTCCATGAATAATAAACTCTTTCTCTACTTTCTGTTTGTATCTAACAAAGTTTAGTTTTAGTCGGTAGAGCCTAATTAATTAGCCGTGATCATCTCAGTGGTGTTTTTCACTCCTTCAGCTTTGTTTTGGAGAACAAGTTGCCAAGCGCTGCCATGAGATTCTCAGTGTCTCCGGCTTGTTACTCGGGGACGTTAAACGCCTTCATTCTCTGAGATTATTAGTCTGTTTTTAGTTAGAAGTCCTGAAATAACACAGTTTTTAAGTCCAAATCATGTTTCTGTTGCATAAAAACCTCCAAAACTCAAAAGTAACCAACAAAAATCAACATTAATAGATTATTTTTATTATGTAACTGTTAACAGCTAAATAATTAAACTAACAGCAACAAAAACTCTTTGTTAAAAGTAATTAAACACCATCACTAACAGCTACACTATCTCAAAAATGATCCTCCAGATGTTTGCAAATATTTTTTATTATATATGCTTTTAGTTATGACACATGGATTATTCTCACTAAGATGTGTCGTGACCAGTAAAATAATATCCTGGTGCTAAAACTGTTTAAACGATGAGATCATGTCGTCACTTTTCTGATACATCTCAGGGTCAAACATGCTGAAACATTCGTCATCTTCTTTAAATACTTTCCTTGGTACAAATGAAAATTAAATTAACATTTCTTGACTGTTAAATTGATGAAAATGCCGACATTTAAATCAAGCGTTGCACATTTAGGATTTCAAAGGTCGAGCGCTAACTGAGCAGGTAAACAGCACCTTTAAATAAACAGTTACATTATTTTTAAATCAGCTCAGAAATGATTGTAACCACATGATTTACACATGCAAAGATGAACAAAAAGTGTTTTTTTCATCCTGTAGTATTAAATGTTTGAGTCTCCAGTAATGTTCTTCAGAAATATGCGGCTAGTTTTGATGTTTCTGACTGAGAAACTGAGTCAGTTTTGTGGTTTTGAAGTGAAATTTGATCACTTCCATCCAGGAAACACGACTCGGGTGTTTTACTCTCACAATCTTTACCCAACTTCTGCTGCTTCGGTGTTTGTATCGTTAAAAAAAAAAAGAACCTTAATCTCTCTTTAAGATGCAGTTTTGCTCTTTCTGAGATTCTTTCTGTACTTTTAACTCTTCTTTTGAAACAGAAGCAGCAAATTCACAGGGCGAGGTGATAAAAGTCTTACAACACCTACCTATCCACAAGGTACGCACTCGCGTGAAAACAAGTTTGTTCAAGTCTGACGGGAGAAATCTCGTCTGACTCCACCTTTTAATCTTCTTAGTGTACGATATGGAAAACCAGGCATTATATATATATATATATATATATATATAACATTAAACTCCAGATGTTGAAGGTTCTTTTAATATAAACCATAAATTATTGCCATCAACTAAAGCTGATTATCTGTGTTTGATCCCTGCTGCTTTTAGTGTTTAGTGTCATTAGAATATGGGATAAGATTTTCTCATTAAATAATTCATAAATTCACATTTACACAAAATTTAAATTAGATTAAAATGTTTTTTTGCTAATATTCTCTATGTTTTTATCAAAAAAAGGAGATTTTTAGAGGCGCAAAGGCATCATGTGGTCACAAAAACTCACAAAGTCTGAAGGAAAGGGGGCGTCAAAGGAAGCCGTGACCTTTGGCTCTGAACAAAGAAGCCCCCCCCCCCCAGACTGTGAAACCATTGAACTGAGCCTTCTTCTGAGCTTTTATATAAAGAGCATTGCTAATGTGAGTGACACGAACAGCCCAGCACAAACACCAATATCACCCAGGAAACTAACTCTCTGTGGAGCTGCCAATACGCTGTCATCACTCTTCAGCTGCACCGCTGAACCGGTCCGCTGCTCTCACGGGCTTCTTGTTGTTCAGGTGTTTTGTTCATATGTAAAACATGCACTTTGTAGTTTTCGGGTTTTTTGTAAACACAGTCTGAATGTCATATGTCCATTAAAACAATGTGTAAATCCACTTGGAGTCGCTCCACCGAGGATCTCTGTCTTCAGTTTAACATCTGTTTGACAGCCTGTCGGCTGGAACTGGGAATAAATTCTACCGAATGCGGCACAATTTGTACGTAAAGTTGGATCCCATCAGACGGTGGAACTGCAAATTGGTGCACCGATTCGATTGAATTATTAAGTGCGTCTGGTGTTCTGAAAACAAACTAGATTATATAGAAATTGATTGCAGCTTTTTATGTTTCTGGAGTTTCAGATGGATTTTGGGAAACACTCAACACGTTTAGAATGTGTTCAACCTGTACGCTCGTCTCGTGTTTGTATGATGCTCATCGGGTGTGACGGGTCTTTGTTGTGACAATTTTTATGCTTCTCATTGTGCTTAACATAATCTACCACAAACTGAAAATAATAATGATCAAAGAGGAGATATAAAAGGCGAGGCGAGGGGGGGGGGGTCACCTACACCTATTGTGAATGGTTTGATTATGATCTAGCAGCAACTCAGAGGACTGCAGTTGTTATTCCTTTGCTCCACTGAGAAGACAGAGGAGGGTTTGGTGTAAACACCTCCACCAGGCTTTCACTCTCTTTCAGTGCAGGTGAGGAACGACGACAGACTTCCTCTATATTACAACCCCCCCACCCCCACCCCCTCTCCTCCTGCACAGCAGCTATCTTTTCACCAGGTTCGGGGGGTCACACTTTTCCCACCGTGGAAACTCTTTTTCAGCTCATATACGATGGATGCATTCTGGCTTTGAATGAGAACTGTTGCTTTCAGTGTGCATTCCTCTGGGTTTCTGTTCTTACAGAGGACCAGTGAATACAAAATCAGCATCTAAATAAAACACTCGCTCTTTTTGGCACACACACACACACCCCCCCAAACCTCCTCAAACTATACCCCCCACCCCCGTCTGCCTTTCTCTGAACTGAGGAATCCATAGGAGGGTTTTTTTGAGATGTAAGCACAAGTGTGAGAACAGCAGGCTTTGAGGGAGGAAAAAAAAAAATCCTTTCCTTCACCATGAATGGGGGCGTTTCAAAAACCGGACATTTTGTCAGGAACTCTCTAAGCAACAGTCTTCATCCTCTGTCAGACCAGAACAAAAAAAACTGCAGCCGTTCAGGAGAAACAAAACTTCATTAGTGAGCAGTTTGACTGACTGTTACCGCCGTACAATATGGTTTTTTGTTTTATCGGATCAGGATAATAACTGGAACAAGCCGACACAGAAGGGCACAGTTCAGATGTTTCATCCCTGGTTGTAGCTTCGTTTTATTGTGCTGTTCAAAAACTAAAGAAGAAATCAATTGTCGACGCTTCATTTAACTCCAAAACATCAAAGACTCCGTTGGAGATGAAACAGAAAAACAGACCAAAAAAATAAAAAGAGAGAAATGTATTTAACCTTCAGTTAGACCTTGTGGATATTTCTGTTTTAAAATGTTTTTATGGATAGTTTTGCCTGTTTTGATGCAAATTGCATGAATTTTGCTTAAGATGTAAATATTTAAATTGCATTTTTTTAAAACCTGACAGTAATTTGACAGGTTAAACCATGAAGGCCCATGATGTCCATGCAAGAACCGGTTAGAACTTTTACATGATTTATAAAGTCTCATCTTGGGAAATTAAAACCCTAAAAACAACAGAATGGACACAGAAGCTACTTCAACAACATATTTATTTTCTAAAGGACAGAGCAACAACGCTTAATATCTTATGAAATGTGCATCAATCAAAACACAACCAACATGATGTCTCGTATTCTCATGTACTCGTTGTAATAACAAAATATTGTGTTATGACATGACGTAACGTGTGTCATTTGTTTTTTGAACAATAACTTGATTTGGTTGTTTTATTTTTGAGGGTTGACAAAAAACAGACACAATAAAGGTACACAAAGGCCCTGTCCCAATTCCCGCACTGCACCCTACGGTCTTCCAAGAAGTGCACATAAGGGCTCGAAGTGTGTAGTGAACAAGCGCACACAAATAGCAGTATTGGGACAGCTAGCGTTACGTCAAAGACCTTTGCCACAGCGTTTGTTCTCCATGACAACCAAAATGGCCGGTTGGATTTTAAAGGATTTTAAAACTTCAAACATTTAATTTGAATAGAATTAAGCACAGGAACCGAAGGAGGTGTATAATGGTGCGTTCACACCAGCCACTTTGTCAACGTCAAGCAACGTTGATAATGCTCCAAGTTTGACGCTTGAAAGTTGAAGCTTGTAACGCCTGCCAGTCAGAGCGTGTAGGCGTTGAAGTTCGTAACGCTGGACCGTTAAAAAGAGCGCGAAGGCGGGGCTTCCTTTGTTATCGGATGTTCTGAGCTATGGCGGATCATATAGAGAGAGTGGCTTGGCTTTATTTACTCCGTTTTGTGGATACACCCCGTTCTTCAGATGCGTTTTGAGTTTGAGGAGTTAAACCATTTGCTCTAGGAGCTACATATGGATGAGGTTTGCTTCCAGCGCTACTTCCGTCTGTCCCGCGCCCTGTTTGAAGACTTCCTGCTTCATTCAGGTACTTTACTACGATGAGACGCTCTGATTGGTTGACATGCCGCTTCAAGAGAGTCAAAAGTTCAGCTAGCTGTACTTACTGCGTTTTGAGCTTTTCGAGCGTTTCAGGCGTTGATGCTTGAAACGCTTGAAAAGCTTGAAAAGTTGTTGCTCACAAAGCGCACTCCACCATAGACTTTACATGTAAACTTGCCTCTTCTGACGTTGACGGTTGGGCGGTGTGAACGCACCATAAGACAGAATAAGTGATTAAATTGTTAGTATATCATGTCCGAAAATACATGTCAGTACCGTTATTAATTATATTTTTTATCAGATATGTGACACATCTTTCCAACAGAGAATCAATTGATTGTAATTACACATCTAGACAAAATAAAATATTGATTATTTGGATTCTACACTTGAGAAAACATTTTTTTTTTGGTCCGGATGGTCCAGATAGTTCTCTACCTTCTTCTTCCAACAAAATTCACATGCAGCAATGCATTGTGGGAAATACCCTTTGCTGAAGTCTGCACTGATGCGGGAACGTGCATTTGAAGTGCGCAAGGGCAGAAGTGCGGGTATTGGGACAATAACAAAGGATGAGGCTATATGCAGTTAGGAAATTAGATTATCCAATTAATAACTGGTTACGCGACATATAACGCTAACAGAGCTAACGGAGGATGGAAAAGTCTTATGACAGAAATATAAAGAGCTACTCAAATGGATTGTTTTCAAATTCAAGGTTAACTCTGAAATGACCCAACGAGAAGGTCACTGATGAGCTGAACGTTTACGAGAGGAAAAATAAAGACTTCCAGGGGAAACGTGACCTAGAAACATTTTAATGCTGCCATTTGGTTTAATAACAGCTCAGCTTTTCCACAACAGGGTTGCTGTTGCAGGGCTTTTTTGGATTCATGTTGCTAAAATCTCAAAAAGAAATTTAAATGTCTTTTGTCATCATTAGATAGTAATATTAACAGCAGCTCCTGTATGTAAGATGCAATCACATAAAATGTTCAGTTTTAACTTAAAAACTATTTCTTGTTTTAATCTTACAACCTCACCACTTTTTTCTCCATTCTCTGCATCATAATTTTGCCATTTCTTTATTTCATTATTTTGTAGTTCACCTGTTTATCTGAAAATCCACCGTCTCTGTCTGAAAGGAGACAAAAGAAGCATCTCTGCTGACTCTGGTTGGGTTTTCAGGAATGAATATGCACATAGGAGATCAAAGGAGGGTATTTGCACAGGCACTGCCAGGGCTGCATAATGAGGTGAATCTTTTAACATCCATACCATGAATTCATGCACAGACAGAAACAGCTGAGGGTGTCTTTTTATAAATACCAGCCAAACTGATTCTTTGCTATGTTTCTGCAGGTGTTTCATTCAGTTATGTTCCTTTTCTAAATCTGAAGACATCATTCAGTTTTGTGCATCATTACGTATGTTTTCAACACTAAACGTGCGTTTCAAACTTGATGCCCCACAGATCATGAAATTATTATGAAATGAATCTGTTTTTGGGGGCTGCATGGTGGTGCAGTTGGTAGCACCATTGCCTTGCAGCGTCCTGCGTTTGAGACTGTGCATGTGTGGGTTTTCTCCAGCAATTCCAGTTTAATCCCACAGACCAAAAACACTTGAGGTCAACTGGCAAATCCAAATTGTGTGAGTGGGTATTTGTTTATATGTGACCCTGTGATGGACTGGTGACCTGTCCAGGTGTGACACCGCCCCTCGTCCAATGACAGCTGGAATCGTCCCTAGCTTCCCATGTCTGGAATAAGAGAGTGCAGATAATGACTGAATAATGAATCTTTTTTTGTGTCCAAAAGCTGGATGAGATCAGTGCTTTGCTGCTACTCAGTTTCATAACGAATGTTTGTAAAACCTACATTCATTTTTTTTATTTAGCTTATTTGCAGCATTGCAACCAAATTCCTATTATGTCAATGTAATTTTAGTCAAACCATAACCATGAAGCAGCTGAAGGGAAAAACTCCGTATCAACAACGACGTGCTCACAAATTCCTTTAAGCTGCATGTTGCTAAGAAACTTTACTATTTTTAACGGCCCCGTTTTCAAAGCAGAAAATGTTATTTTGTTCGATTTTTTTTATTTTTTTATTAATAGAATTTGAGCTAAAATATGGACTATAACACAAAATCATCCACTGACACAAATGTGTATTTAATCATGTAATTATTCACATCAGTTTAAAGATCTTTAAAAAGCAAAATGAACAAAAATAATGTGGATTGTTCATAAAGTCTAATTTATTTCATCTCATTTTATTTCCCTCCTCTCAACAGGAAGGACTCTAAAAAAAATTATTTTCTTTATTAATTTATTTGAGTCATCATCATTAATTGGCTCAATATAAAGAGCATGTGGAGAATCCCACATTATTAATCCAATAGGATTCAAGACAGTGATTGTTATAATGGGTCAATAATTTGGTCTTTAAAGCCCTAAAGTGTGAAAAAGAGAGGTTTAGCAAATTCAAATAAATATATTTTCATAATCTTAATTAAACAATTTTATTATCTGCTAAATTTCTTAGCAATTTTGGTAATTAATCAAATCTTTGAAAAGACGGCGATGCTTTAATTAAACTAGACGAGCAGTTTAATATCCCACATGTTTGATATTTACTGTCCTCTTATTCAATGATCTTGGTGTTAAATTTGGCTGAAAACACTGAGCTGGTGGAACAGACAGCTTTTTGGGAGGTCTGTCACTTTAATTAACAGCGATGGCGAGCTTGACAGCTGTGATGGCAACAGGCGAGCCAATTGCAGGTGCTGTGTGCGACGCAGAGAGGAATGTCAGCAAGTGTCTGACGGAGGAAACCGTGAGCAGAAATAAGTTGACAGGTGGCCTGATCCCACGCCTGGCTGACAAAATGAGTTTGCCTCTGGGAGTTCTGCAGAAACAGGACCGAGTTAATGAAAAAGGCGGCGCAGAATTTGTCAACAAAAAAAAAGTTGCCAAATGTTCTTGTGCTGAAAATAAAATAAAAAGTACCTGAAATACAAGTTTAGAATGCCAGGAATAGAAGTAGTTATAAACATGTGCTTTCAGAAGAAGGTTTGTTGTTTTTCCACAAGAAAACGTTCAAACAAAAAAAAAAAAAAAACCTTTTTCATGTGGACCGGCAGTGCAACATCGAGAGTTTGGAACATCCTGGTTTTCTTTGTGTTTTGGGGTCTCAGTGGGAGCTGCTCTAAATACCTCACAACCTCTAGGAAGTAGAAAAAGAAACCCCCAGGTGCAACAACACAACTGACTGACACACATGCAAGCATGAAAACATGCAAAGAATTCCTTTTTATCTAGGACAGGCAGTTTGTAGCAGCCGTAGAGTCAGATGTCATTCAGTCTCTCCAACAAACCTTCAAGAAGAACGATATCATGTTTAAATTTAAGCTTATTTTGGGGAATCACATCAAAATGTCACATTGAAAAAGGAACAAACAGGAAACCATTTACTATTGATGAGTAAGTCGCACACAAGCAGCAGGTATTTAGCAGCTTCTAGCTTCTCTGCCAGTCTTTTCAGAATAAGAGCGTGAGTGTGATTTCTAAATGCTGTTCTTCATTCACATTTTTAATTAAGCTGTAAATTTGATCTAACTTTTTATAGGGATGCTAAGAAAAAGCAGGCTGAACAGAAGGTTTTAACTGTTAAATGTGGTAACAGAGCTAAAAGGTAAATTTAGCTTTGGATGTTACTTGTATTTGTTGTACATGTACCGTCGAGTTAATACGTGGAGAAACTGTAAGCTAGCAGTGAAAAAATAATTTATCTGTTGCTTCAGACTTAAAAGAATATGTCTGAAACATTTTTACATAGGAGTAAAAAGCTAATTTCCATCCATCTGACTCAAACCTAACACAAATTAAAAGCATCATTTTTAATCAGGCCTGTGTTGGAACCGCAGCTTGTGTATGAAGTAAACTGAACACAAATCCCACCGGATATTTTCTTGACTAAAAATGAAAAATACACCTAAGTGAAGACTCTTAATTCCTTTAATTTAGTTCCTATTTTGATGCTGCATGTTTAAATATTTGCATTTATAGTGTTAGCAGGTGAGTAGGCGGGACTTTGAGTCCTCAGTACGCTACAGAAAAAATACTACACAGCCGTGATCGTAAACGGGATATCACAGCATGACTTTTGAACAACAAAAGGCAGCAGAGAAGTGTCATTCATCTTCATGCATAGTCCGTGTAAAACATATTGTACTAACTTTAACAATTCTAATCTAATGCCAAAATGATACACAACCGAAAATTTACTTGGATTTGTGAGGTTTGAGTTTTTTTTAATGGCAGAATTTGACTCCTAAACAGATTTTCCCACCAATTCTCCAAATTCAAACCCCTCTGATGGTTTTCTACTGCAGGTAAGACACTGACCACTCATAGCTATTCCACAGAAACCCAATTGAATGAAGTTTTGACTCTGAAATGTGCAATTATGTTGGTGAAACACAAACCTGGGGAATCCATGAATTTATGTTTTTCACCATGTTTCCAGAACTTATTTTATACCATTACAAGTCAAATAAGTGTTCCAATATATAACTCAAATTAAATGATACAAAATCAAACAAATATTCAAGAAAACCAACAACGACCCATAAATAGGCACATATAGACAAAGACATGGCTTGTGTTTGCTTTTTGGGTGCGTTCATAACTCCTGCTCAGAATTATTTGTCCATTTCAGCGTGAATGTTCTCAGTGTCAGCGAAGTTTCCACCCGGTATGAAGAGCACAGCATGTCGGGGCCTGTTTCCTAAGCCTGCCAACCTGACACACATAAAGGTGCTGCACATCCAGGCTTTGTGTCAAGGCTTAGAAGAGCAGATAGGCTCTGCAGCCACAAAGAGACAAGCTGAAAACTGCTGCTTCCGTTTTCCCACACACACCCCCAACAGTTGAAACAACCGGTAAAATCCTGACGGTACGACGACGCAGGACTGTCAGATGTGCAGTGGAAGTGTCAGCAGCTCCCGCCGCCTCAAGACAAAAACAAAATCTCAAGAAAACTGAGGGAGAGATCATCCAATATGGGAAATAATTTAACTAGCCTGACAGGTTAAGGAGGTGTCCACTTATTTCTGGTTGATTCTTGACCAAAGAACAGCAAGAGCCTTCGAGTCCAATTAGTGGTGCACACTTACGCTACAACTGAGCAATTCAGAGAGCCAAACTAAGAGCAGCAGGGAAGGATTAAGAGCCTCTGAAGCGAGGCCGTAAGAACAAATTATACTGCAATGGGTTAAATATTTGGACCGAATCGTCTTTATTCAGAATCCAGCCTTCTTTTGGAACTGATTAGTGTTTTAGTCTTTGTTTTCTCAAAGCTTTCATTTACTCACTAAATAAACAGTTTTATGAAAGTTGCTTTATACTCAGTTTGATCATATATCAATCTCTCATGTGTTTGCAAGAAAAGCTTCGAAAAAAAAAAACTTTAAACGAAAAAGAAAACAGAGCATGAAAGTGACGATTAAGCAAGAATAAAGGCTGCTGTTGATGACTGTCAATATAATGGATGATTTTTATTGTCTACACTAAATAAACCCTTCTTTCTCATGTGTTTGCTCTGCTTTCAGGATTATTATTATTTTTTTTTTTTAAATAAAAGCATGAATCTAAATGCATGGATGTCAGCAGTGCTGTTACTTTGCTGTGAGACTCGTCTGTGCTCATCTCTGGATCCCTCAGCTCCCTTTTCATGCAGCCTTCATGCTTTCTGTTTCTGTCTGGATTTATTTAAACCGATCCAATTGGACGCTTGAGTTTTTTTTTTTTCCATCATTGGGAGAATAGAAAAGGCTGACAGTTTCTTGTGTGAATCGAAAGCTTCGGTTCTTTGTCAGACGGCTGCACTTTGACAGAAGACTCTCAGGTGCAAAAAGTAGAATTTAGTTGTTAAAAAAAAATGTGGGAAAAGTTGCACATGCAAAAAACAGAAAGTATTAGAGAGAATAGTAAAGAGCTTGTTTTAAATCATGTAAGACATTTAGGGATTTTAAAGAATTCAAGATGATTTAGTGTTTCTACACATTTCTTTTGTTCTATTATCGTTTAATCTTTATTTACAGCAAATTGGCAAATGGCTGTTTTTTAAATAAATAAATAAGATTTGATTTGACTGCAGCTACCTTGAGTGATATTTTCATAGAAGTTCCAAGAAAATGCCATTTTTCTGTTAGAATTCCACTGAACTGGAACATGTGACAGTTCTGCATGTGATGAAATATTCTTGCTAATGTAATGCAAATATTCAGGTCACAGTTTTGTCACAAAGTCTCCTTTCATTTTCATTTTTGTTGCAGCTATAAATGTCAAATTCTCCTTTTTGTCTTCAGACAGTCACAGCGTGGTTTTATGGGTCGCCACCGCTCCTAAAAATATCTCACATTTCTTGCAAATTCTAGCTCATGGAGTCGAAACTCATGGACGACTCTGCAACTATTTACAGTGAATGTTTGTCTCTACGTTTTGCAGACAAGAGATCAAGATTCAGGATTGTTGTACGAAGGTTTTGTCTATGACAGCCGAAATTCACACGATTTACTGCAATGCATCTCTCATCAGAACGTGTTTGTCTCGTTCGCTTTTCTGTCAAAATATCTGCAGCGAAACAAACTTGTCTGGTTCAAAACCAGTGAAGTGGACAGGTTTGGAGATTTTTGGGGGGTCAGATTTGTTCGGTTCTTAGATTTAACAGAAATGTGTAAAATTGGGATTTCAGGTTGTGTCTGCAAAGGTTGTGCACACCTCCGATGCTCTCCTGTGGACCTTAACGCAGGGAACATTTAAAGATGTCATTTTTACATCTATATGCTAAACACTATATCTGTGGTACATGTTAGTATTCAAAATGAGTCGGATTTTTGGGTTTGTTTTGGGTTTTTTTTCCCCACTCTTGATGCTTCTTATTTAACCAGTCTAAATATAATCAGTGTATCTGATGTTCGGTTGGAGTCATTCTCTGATAATCAAGCAAGTGACCCTTCTGGCCTTCACAAAGCAGCAGCGCATTAATTGTTCATCAGTTTCTAACGAGCTCTGACTGAGTTTTGCCTGCTGCCGTTCCGTATTGGTGGAAAGTCATTACTTCTGAATAAAGGGCAGAAAAATCAGTGATGAACAATGAAAATATCCCCAAACAAACCCAGATCCTCCTCACTGTACACAGAGTCCTACTGAGATGTTACAGACAGAATCTCATGGAAAACCATTAAAGTCAGAATCCAGATTTTTTTTTTTTTAAGTGGACTTATGTGAAAAAATAAAGAATTAGTCTTTCAACGTTGTTTAGTTCTTGCGGGACTGACAAGTTAACAGAAGTCTTATAAAGTTGAAGGTACTTTGCATTTTGGGTGTTTCTCATGGCGGTAAAACTACATTCAATACCACAACAATTCAAACACCATGTTCACCCGTGCTAACGCTAGCACTGCTTAGCAACTAAAAGCAAAACATTGCAAGTATTTAACTGAGACGGGCATCAGCAGATAATTAATAGTAAATGTCATCAGGGACAAAAGGACTTAATCAGGACTTCCCTCATCAGCACCTCATACCTGTAAAGATCCTTTACAAAGCTTTTATCGCGCCCAGCTTGCTGAAACATTTTTATTGATTTCTAAGCTTTAATTTTAGTTGTTGCTTTTTAACTGCCTCAGACCTTTTTACTGCTACGATTTTATGAAGTTGGCTTGAACTTTCCAGGCTTGTTCTGACAGCTGATCGTTTTTCAGCACTTTGCTAATCCCCTAAAATAGATTGCATCCAAATCACCATCTTTGTCTTTTCTCTATTCCATCACTGCTGTTTTGTCCAGATCTCTTTCAGGTGTCTTTTTGGTCAGTCCGTCTCTGTCTTTTCTAACTGACACTGACTCACCTGAGACGTTTCACAGGTAGAATTTGATACATCCTGTGCTTATCTTTCAGTCCCGTTTGTTCTTTAGTTTTGAACTTAAAGTTGCTTCTGTGTTCATGTCCATCCGTCCTGCCAGCCAGACTGATTTGTTTGAATTCTTAAATAGAAACAGAACTTGAGCTTATTTGGATGGATGCAGGAACCTGCTGGGGTGATAGCTGAGTGA
This sequence comes from Pachypanchax playfairii, assembly GCA_006937955.1. Taxonomy (NCBI): domain Eukaryota; kingdom Metazoa; phylum Chordata; class Actinopteri; order Cyprinodontiformes; family Aplocheilidae; genus Pachypanchax; species Pachypanchax playfairii. Next base: position 774,330 of record SSNP01000085.1, read on the forward strand.
AAGCATCGTTAGGAGTCAGTGTACAGATAAAGGTGACCTGCAGAGAGGAAGAGTATGAACCTTTTCCTCCAACTGGGTGAAGACAGATACATAATGTCTGATTTTCTGTTGCAGGATTTAAAGACACCACAAAATAAAATAAAAAAGTGGATTTGATGCTACATTTAACTGCAGGCTAAAATCTGAAATTAAACGTTTATAAAATGCAGAGACATTACACAAAAGCTATTATTTTTACATTGACCTCAAGGCTAAAG
>SSNP01000085.1:774967-824290 GCA_006937955.1 Pachypanchax playfairii
CTCCAAAATTAAAAATGTACTTTGGTTTTCTTTATTGCAGTTATATAAACCTCAACTAGATCCAAACAATGACTAAACCAGACCAGCTGCTGTGAAAATCAGAAGAAAATGATTCTACTGAAACTTCAGGTAAGTGAGATTGGCAGCAAACACACGGGCAGATCTCAAGGCAGGAGAAGAGGTGAATGCAGAAAGAATTTTGTCTTCAGGGGAAGTAAGTTTTGCAGCTTACCTTGTTTTTGGAGGTTTTGGAGGAGCCAGGGATAAAGGAGCTCAGGTGAGTCCAGGAGGCAGGTGAGAGGAAGAGGTGGAGAGTATGATTCAGGAGATGGGACCTGAAGGTAACTCTGAAGTTGTAGTTTTGGAGGTGCAGGTGTCGAAGCTTCAGCACAAGAACAGACTATCAAGGGATTTTTTTTTTAAGTGTTTGATTTCTTTTCTGGGATAAACTAGCGAGTCACACTGAGACTTTTATTTCTAAGGACGAGGAACGATTGTAAAAAAAATAAAATCTAGAATTAATCTCATCATTTGACCAAAATACTTGAAAAAAAACACAGAGGCCAAATCACTGATTGGAACCACAACAGTCTGAGACACGCTGAGCATTTCTGATTAACTGAATGATTGCAGGTGTGACCAGCAGCATCTGCAGAGCCCCGCCCACAGGTGAAAGCAACAGACAAGCCTCTGAGCTCACCTGCAGAGGAGGAAAAGAAAAGGGTTAGTGTTTCTCAACAGAAGACGACCTTAGCTTAAAACTCAGGCATGAAAGGATTCCAGGATTTAAATCATTAGAACTGTGTTTTTATTTCATGAGGGTTTGGACCAAATTCCTGTGAATGCTGCATCACAAAATTCAATTCAAAAGCTGTAATACAGTAAAACTGAATGAAACCTCCAGGTTTTCTCTGGATGCTAAACAAATAAAAGCTTTGTGCTAATTGGACGGATCGTGCGTCCAGGATGATAATAAAAAGAGCAGCAACCTCAGAACTTCTCACAGGCTTAATGAAACTTTGTCAGAGTTTAAAATCTTTGCACTTGATATTTAAAATAAAATGTTACTGGAAGATTTTTCCTGCTGCTAACACAGAATGCTCTAAGATTGTGCTAATTTGTTTATATTTTGAATTTTTAACCTACAACGCTGATTTACCTGGAATGTTTTTTAAAGCAGAATGAGGTCTCTCATTTAATGCCATTCATTTTCTCTTTATAGTAAGAGTGCAGCCCTTCGGATTTAAATCTACATTAAAGTGGTTTAAAGTTATTTTTGTGTTTTTATTTAAAGTTTTATAAACTCTGAAAGTTACAGTACGTGTCTGCAAGGACACGCGAGACGCAGCTACAGGTAACCCAGTTTCCTACTTTGTCATATGATGAAAATTTTACCAGCGCAGGAAACATTTCCCGCTCAGTTTGTTTTGATTGGAACACAAAAGAGGGAATGTCGATGCAGATTCATTCATTTTATTCATGTATTAGTCCTGAAAACGAACCCACACAGTTGATTAACTGCAGCTTGAAACACAGAAGTTATAAATGCATCTGTAAACAAGTCGATGATGTTTTCTGAATACATATTTCAGCTGCTTCCATCAAAATGAAACAGTTTTAAAGTGTAAAAGTCCTTCTAACCATCAGCAGATGTTAGAGGCTGCAGCAATAGACGATAAACTGGTTCAGGTTATTCTGCCATTTTAAAGTATGTTTCACATTACAGGGTGTTTTGGTAGAAATATTCATGTTTCTTTACTGAACGTGACTCCTGGATGCATCAGAAGTTTAGATAAATATTGAAAAAAACCTTTAAATTACATGTAAATAACTGTTTTTTTTTTTTAACTGAGGCTGTTCAGAAAGCATTCAGGGGAAGATATTAATAATTCATAACTTTTCCTTAATCACGACACAACACACGCTGACAACCAGTTATTACACTCAGAGTGTCATTTTTCCATCACAGATCCATGAACTTTTGGACTTGGCTTTATTTCTGCATGTGTTTTCATTAAACGTCCAGTATAAAATCTAAAGCTGTTGATTTTAAGGTTTATTTTTAGTACTGAAACCTGCTTCTTCTGGTGATGCATTCAGAGACAAGTAGAAAAACTGTCATTTCTACTTCCAGTTAGCAAAAGAAAACAAACGTTTGTTTTTTTTTTTATTTGCAGTTGAGAGAAACAAATGAAGAAATTATCTTGTTGAAAATCAAAAAGTAAAAGTCAGATGGTTTAACGTGTAATTTGATAGTTACAGTAAAGATGAGGAGGCTGGATTTTTTTACCTAAAATGTCTGAATATTTACCTTAATAAAGATGTACGCAACCCAAATTTTAATGCTAATGTTGTTTCTTCTGATTTTCATAAGACTAAATATGAGATTTTCATCACGTCTTCATGAAAGAAGGAGCAGAAAAGTGTCGTTTCCTTCTGTATTAATTACAACAAACCTTTAATGATTGTCCACATTCAAATGAGGTTAAATATGTGACAACTCTGACTTGAACTTTAATTAAAGTTACCGGAAAAAGGACCAACATACAAGTTCAGACAGAGAAGATAAAGTCAACGTTGCCTGAAGGCAACTATGACTCACAAATGTGATTTTGGCTCCAGCATTAGGATCTGTATTTTTTTTAAGGAGGCTCAAGTTTCCTTCAGTTTCACCACTTTCTTTAGAAAAGCTGCAGTGTTTGTGCTGTCAGTAAAAAATTCTCCTCATTTACTAACACCTGATTAAACAGCTGATTCTCCCTCGTCTTCGTCACAAGATTGAAGCATCTACATTTAAAGAAATTAAACTTTTAGATCTTCTTCAGCACCAACTACCTCCCTGTGAGTCCTTTCTGGCTCTGATCTCATTAACCGGATTCAGATAAAGCTGTGGGAGAAAATTATTGTATCATTTTACGTAACACACTCACAATCAATATACACCATCATTTAGCCCGGAGGTGAGGTCTACTATCTCAGATACAGAGAGAGATGATATTTTATTTTACGGCTGAGTGTTTTTCCTCTAATTAGACTCTTCAGTTACTCCAAACCCAAAGTGCTGACATTTCCACATCTCATTAAAGAACCACAACACACTTTAGGAAGATGGACCGGGCGGCCGTGGGTGGATAATAGGTCTGACGACACACTGGTACAACCCTTCTGTCTGCGCTGACAATGGAGGCGTTTTAGGAGCTGCTAATGGGAAATAGTTCCTCATCTTTAGGCCTGCTGAGGGGAGAACATACATCTTAATGAGTTTGAGAATAATCCGCTGAATGTCACTCTTCAACACTGTTCAACAGACTATAAATATTTCAGTGAAAGGATCTTTTTCTGGGTCCGCAGCAGCAAATTTGAGGAAAAAAAATGAGGCTCTTGGATGAATCTCGACTCATGATAACGCTTCAGAGCTCAGAATAAAACACCAGTTTTTATTAAAGTCTTTATTTGATGGTGCTCATATTTTCTGTAATAATAAAGAGGAACTGGAGTATTAAGATGTGAAATAGTGTAAGAAGGGGGATTAGTGGGGGCCGGTATCTTGGCAGGGGAAGTGTAAAGTCAATGTGTGTGGTCAGAATAATGATAGAAAGGAGCTGAAAAGCAGCTGTAATTCATGAAAAACCAGCTCAAGCACTGTGTCATAATATTTTATATTTTCTTTCTAGACTAGTCTCAAATTAAAAATAAAATTTTTTTAGCAATTTTCCAACAAAAAAACACTTAATATTGTGATCATCAGTATATGTATATAATAAATACAGGATGCATCTCTGCTTATTTCCGTTGTTCCAAAGTGAAGCCATGCATTTCCACTTAAGTCCCGCCCACTCACTTTCACACAATTGTGTTGTTTTTATAGCATCACATAACTAATTACACACAGATGTATTAGAAAAATAAGAATTAGAAAACACAGGAGTAAGGTAAGTTTAATTACGGGAAGTATTTTGGTCAGAAAAAGGCTCATTTCGCTCACATAAAAGGGGCGGGGCTTAAAACATACTGAAACCAGCCACTAGAGGGTGCTACCAGATTTTCTTTGCATTTCTAGTGATTATACGTTTGAGTGGTTGGTATCAGAACTTTCCCCAAGTAGTTTCTTAACAGTAAGATGAAGTGATGAAAAGTCTTTTTTGGGCTACTAACACCTGCACCAGCCTTTGAAAAAAGACATGACAAAAGAGCGGGGGCAGCGTGAAGCCCCTGCAGCGTGAAGCCCCTGCAGCTGTGCATACATGACAACACTGCAGGACACCAGTAAAGTTCAACAACCCAACAGAAGAAGACAAAACACAAGAAGAATTCAAGACCAGCTGCTTATTTCACAAAAACCAGAATCCTCAGAGTCATTCTTAAACGTGTCCATGTTACAGGACGGCATGCAGGACTCACCCTGAGGATCAGCTCGTTGCACGTTTCTGCATCAGTATAAACATTTTCTACACGACTCTAAAATGGCTAAGCTGAAAGGAAGCTGTTCAATATCAAACAATTACATTTTTATAATATTCAGCAAGAAAATGGAGAGCTGTTAATACAGCTGTGACAGAAAAGAATTAAAGGAAGTATTAATTAAAACAATATTCATTTAGTCTGACTCATTATTGCAACACACAAATACACACACAGTTCCAGTTGATCAGTGGGTGAAATTCTGTTGTCTCTATGAAATGCAACACAAAACACGGTGCTAATTGTGATGACGCTGGAGACAAATGAAGGCACAATGCCAACATTTTCATTATTTCCTCAGCGATGAGTTAAACCTCATCTAATTTGACATTCATAAACTAAATATACAGACAGACGGCGTGTGTCTGTGCACAATTTCAGTAGCAGGAAATTAAAAAAGGCAGCTGTTGTGTGGAGATAAGCCTCAGTTTTCGTGCATGTATTCATCCCATCTTGCATGCAAATGAAATTGTGCTTTTAAAAAAAACAACAAAAAAAAAAACATGTCAGCTGCAAAATCTTGAGGGTCGCTCACAATCTAATCCAGCTATTAATGTTTGTCCCTAAAATGTGTTCTGATGTGTGAGATCAGTTCTGTTTAGCAGAAGTTGAACTAACTCCTGTGTGGGAACTTTTTTAATATAATTCTCTCTGGATTACAGTCTGACTTCAGAAAGAAAAGACAAAAAGAAAATGGAGCAAACGTCTTCTGCACAAACTCAGAAATAAGATACTGAAACTGGAGTTTATGCATTTTAGTCTCTTCCTCAGTGAGCGTGAACAAAATGATTTACAAGCTCCATCCATCCATCCATCCATCTATCATCCATCATCCATCCATCCATCCATCCATCTATCATCCATCATCCATCCATCCATCCATCCATCCATCCATCCATCCATCCATCCATCTATCATCCATCATCCATCATCCATCATCCATCATCCATCATCCATCCATCCATCCATCTATCATCCATCATCCATCCATCCATCCATCCATCCATCCATCCATCCATCCATCCATCATCCATCCATCCATCCATCCATCCATCCATCCATCAATCATCCATCAATCAACCATCCATCCATCCATCATCCATCATCCATCCATCCATCCATCCATCCATCATTCAACCATCCATCCACCCATCCATCAATCATCCATCATTCAACCATCCATCATCCATCCATCCATCAATCATCCATCCATCAATCATCCATCCATCCATCAATCATCCATCATCCATCCATCCATCCATCCATCCATCATCCATCCATCCATCCATCCATCCATCCATCCATCAATCATCATTCAACCATCCATCCATCCATCCATCAATCATCCATCATTCAACCATCCATCATCCATCCATCCATCAATCATCCATCCATCAATCATCCATCATCCATCCATCCATCCATCTATCATCCATCATCCATCATCCATCATCCATCATCCATCATCTATCATCCATCATCCATCCATCCACCCATCCATCCATCCATCCACCCATCCATCAATCATCCATCCATCAATCATCCATCCATCCATCAATCATCCATCATCCATCCATCCATCAATCATCCATCATTCAACCATCCATCATCCATCCATCCATCCATCCATCTTCCATCATCCATCATCCATCATCCATCATCCATCATCCATCCATCCATCCATCCATCCATCCATCTATCATCCATCATCCATCCATCCATCCATCTATCATCCATCATCCATCATCCATCCATCCATCCATCCATCTATCATCCATCATCCATCATCCATCCATCCATCCATCTATCATCCATCATCCATCATCCATCATCCATCATCCATCATCCATCATCCATCATCCATCCTCTATCATCAATCATCCATCCATCCATCAATCATCCATCATCCATCCATCCATCAATCATCCATCATTCAACCATCCATCATCCATCCATCCGTCAATCATCCATCATTCAACCATCCATCCATCCATCATCCATCATCCATCCATCCATCCATCCATCATTCAACCATCCATCCACCCATCCATCATCCATCCATCCGTCAATCATCCATCATCCATCAATCCATCCATCATTCAACCATCCATCCACCCATCCATCATTCAACCATCCATCATTCAACCATCCATCCACCCATCCATCATTCAACCATCCATCATCCACCCATCATCTATCAATCCATCATTCAACCATCCATCATCCATCCATCCATCATTCAACCATCCATTATCCACCCATCATCTATCAATCCATCATTCAACCATCCATCATCCACCCATCCATCATTCAACCATCCATCATCTATCCATCCATCCATCCACCCATCATCTATCCATCCATCATTCAACCATCCATCATCCATCCATCCATCATTCAGCCATCAATCAATCAATCATCCATCCATCCATCCATCATCCAACCATCCATCCACCAATCCATCCATAAATCCATAATTCATCCATCTATCCATTCATCCATAAATCATTTATTTATTCATCCATCCACCATCAATCCATCCATCATCCACCCATCCATCCATAAATCCATCATCCAACCATCCATCATTCATTAATTAATTAATTCATTCATTCATTCATTCATTCATTCATTATAAACTTTCTGCAGGATCAAAGACCCCGTTGACTCACATTATTTCCTTCAGTTTCAGAAAACACAGAACTGAATTCTGATTTTATTGCTAGAAGGTGACTGTTTTTTTGTTTATAATAAACAGATTTAGTTTTTTCATTGTAAATCATGGGCAGTTTAAGCAGATCTGTTGCATTTACTTGCAGCATGTGCACCAGCTGTGTTTGAAATGAGGGGCCTGCCTCCAGCACATCTAAACCCATTCTTTTCTCACTGTGGTGTCACTCTTTCATGTTCTTCTCTTACATCAATGTAAAATACGCTGCCTCTCCGCGGCCCTCCGGGGAGGGCAGGCCTGAGTGGATTTACAGAGGTCAGTTTGCTCTAAAGGATGATGCAAGAGCACCTCTCTGTTCAGTAGCTCTGTGTAAAAAACAGCGACTGGACTGAAAGAAGTTGAATTCACAAGCTCATTACAGGCAATGGCAGGTTGTGATTAGCTCGCCATGAAAGAGTCAGACTACAGAAAGCTGCAAAATCTGTGATGTGTAGACTCCAGAAGTGACGAGGGGGTTGTGATTGTATTTTCCTGCATGTAGTTTGATCCTAAAACACAGGTGCAACCCTCTCTCTGATACCCCCCCCCCCTCACAGCTGCAAAGTGTTTGTCCATGTGACCCTTCATTAAATCCTGATTGTTGTGGATTTTCAGGGCAGAAGCTGGGGGTGTATCCAGTGAAATGAAGGCGAAACAGCAACAGAGGTGTGAATGCAGTGAAGGGTGCAGAAACTTTTCACTCATCCAAAAGCAATCAGAATGTGATCTGATTGGATGCGACCAGTATCTGGTTTGGGGTTGAACTTATTGGGAAAATAACTGACTGAAGTAATAAAATTCAGCTCATTTCTGTCGGGCTTTTCAAAGCAGCTGCGACCATATGTGCATGCGCAGATCCCCCCCCTTTTTTTTATTTTCTCTAAAGAATCTGAGCACAAAATTATTAGAACAAGAGCCGGGTTGTGGAGTGGGGGGCGTTTGGGATTTGGGGGCTTCCATGCAGCGTCACGCCGAGTCGATCATTGTTTCTCTCACACTTTCTAACAAACCGTTTCACAGGATCCAGACAGCGGATCGTTCTGTGCGCAGCGGCAGCAGCAGCGGGTTTTAACCCTTAGGGCGCTTTTCTCTCCCAGTCTGCGTCGACACAAACTCCCAATTTGGATTCTGCACGCGGATGAGAACCAATTACAGGACTTAATCTCTCATAATGTCCCTTTTCCGATCAACTGAGGTGAAATGGGTTTAAAAAATGGCCAGGGAGACCCGAGAAGTGTCTGTTTAAGATTTTTTTTTTTTTTTAAAGAGAGAGTTTGATTTGGAAGAAACGGATCATGCACCGACTGGTGGATTTTACACTCAGAGAGCCGCTGAGTGCGTCTGATTTGGGATTACTGTGACACTCTGGTTTCTTAAGGAGAATTTTCCTTTTTAAATAATTGCTTTTTTAAAGGAGTCTCCTTCTTCTCGCTCCTGGTCGCTGTCCTCCGGGTTCCTGGAGAACTCCAGAGTCTGGGAGAGCCCATGCAGCCGCAAAGGTCTGTTCCACGCTTCTTTTTAAAATCTGAGTTGAATTCACATGAATATTCCTCAGTTTATAGACATCACCAGTCTCCTTTTAGGTCATAAGTAAATCATTATGATCGTCTTGAGAGCCTAAACACTAAATATCAGCACAATTTTAGATTATTGGGGAGAAAAGCTGCCGTTTTTAACTCATAGCAAGGTCAAGATTTATCTCAGCACCTCCCAAGCAAAGGAGGTCACTTGAATGTGACATGCAGTCAAATGATGATCTCCTTCACGCGCCTGCAGGATGCAGATTTTCACCTGTTAAATCCAACCTGTCTGACAGCTCCAATTAGGCCAATCACCGGGGCAGCTTGCCTTTAATGACAGCTTCGCTTGTCCTCACAAAGCCATGTGCGTTTGTGTCATGGTTTGAGGTTTCATGGCTTTAACAAGCGCCATCTGTTGGAGGTAATAAAAAAAAAAGAGACAGCTCTGAAAATGCTGGTTCAGTTTGACACTGACAGCATGTGTTTTTCTTATTGGCACATAAAACTGTCTTTCTGAAGGAACATCCTGTAACAGGTGATTTAAAAAAAATAACTCTTGGGATATTAAATCATCTAACTGTTAGAACATGATTGTGTTGATATCTAATGAGTAATCAAGCATGACTGAAAGTGATACGTGGGTTAATTAAAGACAAGAATTCCCAGAATATATCTATCTATCTATCTATCTATCTATCTATCTATCTATCTATCTATCCATCCATCCATCCATCTCACAGCTTCTCATTGGAATCATTCTACTGTGATGCATACAAAAACAAACTTAACTGAATCTTCTGATTTCCCAATATATAGGCTACTAATCAATATTTCCAAATAAGGCTGCGTGCAGTTGATCAGTGTTGTTGCCTCGCAGTGAGAAGGTGCATAATTTGTAAAGACAACCTGTGAAGAAACAACCTAAATGACAGATATTTAGTATTTTCTTAACAGCTTTAACTCTGACCATTTTTCATGTAATTAAACAAGCTGCAGTTAATTGTGCACAAGCAAGTGATTTACTGCAGGTGAGTGTCTTTGTGCACCATTTATCCTGCTCTTGATACCCAGCAGTCCACAAACACTTAACAAAATTATACATCAAAGACTTCCAGGTGTGAAGAATATGATTTAATTTAAGTTCAGCTCAGCCACAGTCCTGAAAAATATTCCATAATTTATCAAAAACATTTCAGCAAAGCAGCTCATAGACCTTTCAGCTGCGCTCATTCATTTCAGATGTGAAAGCTTGGCATATTACTGTTGGAAGTGACTCTACACGAGGCCACCCCTGTTGAAAACATGTGCAGGCTCAGACCTCATTGTACGAGAACATATCCATCACCCGTGAGGGGGGACAGCAGCCACAAAAGACGCTCACCACTGTGTGGAAAAATACTGTACGGCCAGCCTCAACCTGAGCACGCAGCCATCCGTCAGCTTGTGTTTCAAGTGAAATGGCAACGAAAGGCACCAGTTATGTAGCACTGGTGAAATTTTAATCAAAAGAGGGAGTGTTCAGTCAAGTCTACTGGAAATAATACTTAAATCCAGAGCAAAGACAGCTCAAGTCTCCTGTTCTTTTCACTAGTATGTTAAAAAAACATAATTTCAGCCAAATATGGCCAAAAATAATTAACACCAGTGTCTCTAAAAGTAAAGCCAAGTATGTGGACTCACCAGTACTTTTGTTTTGGACATTAATTTATAGCATGATCCTGTTGAATATTATGCTAAAAACATAAAAAGAGATGAAACGTTTAGAAGATTGAGTTATTTTAAAAGCAAATTGTGAGTAAAAAGTGAAAATCTTTTAATTGTGCTAAACGTGAGGTTTTAATATTTTTTGTTTTTTGCATGACTTCTCCAGTATTTAATTACATTTAATTATTTCCTAGATTATATGAATGATACTAAGGTGTTTATGCATGCTTTTAAATAAATGGACATATAGCTAGTTAATAATTGATTATTTCTAAGGGTTGAAAGGTTTTGAGAAGGTGTGTCTTATAGGCTATAAACTACAAATGAACAAAATATGGCCTGAGGGCCAAAAATGACCCTTAGATATCCTCCATCAGGTCCATCAGATCCTCAGAACCAAACAACTTCAATGCAGGAATCCATTAGAAATCAATAGTGTTTGATGTGTAAAATTAAAGCTTTTGGGTGGAACTAGACCAAGTTATATTTGTAAAGTGCATGTATGTACTAAAACAGCTGGAATAAAGTTGTGTACAGCATTAACAACAAGGTGACAAACAGTATGTTTGATAAACTAAGAGTGAAAATATGTTTTCAAAACATTATCATGAATTATGAAAGAAAGCGAAGCCTTTAGGAGACGAGCGCCCCCCAGTGGTTGGCTGCATTATAAAGTCCCGCCCCCTCCAGGTAAATTAATGGGAGATTTTCCCACTAATTTTTTTTTAACCATGCTTCTAGTTGCTAACAATGCCACACAGTTATCATCAACATAAAACGTTTAAAAAAACATCAGAATATCTTTTATTAAAGCAGTTTAATATGTTTATTTTTAATAAAATGGCCTAGTCCTCCTGAACCAAAATGTCGCCCAATTCTTGGAAGTTTGTGATGAATAAATAAACCTGTTCATTTCTTACATATACTCAGACACAGTTTAACAGTTTTCTATCTTTCTAACTTACATTACATTGTTGTAACATTGTTTCGTGGAGTTTGTTCTGCTACTTTGTAGCCTGTTAAAAGTCGTAACAGTTCTGCAGATTGAGGTGTAATATGAGATTTAGAAAAGAAGAAGGAGGAGGAGGAGAAGGGGGGGGGGGGTTAGGACCGAACAGGCAGCCGTGATTGGTGGAGTGTGTCCGGCTAGTCCGCAGGAGGGGGCACCTCCTCCTCACTCCCCAGGAGGAACGGAGGAGCTCCGCTGCCCGCAGACCCGGAGCTGCTCCTAACCGTTAGTGTTAGCTTAAACATCGGACCGTTAGTGTTAGCTTAAACACCGAGCAGAGTAACAAAGCAGCTGAAGGGATGAGAGAACCGTGAACTGCTTTTTGACTTGTTTTTTCCTCGACGGCTCTGATTAACTTTCCTACTGTTTTGCTTATTTCCCCCAAATTTAATGTGACCGCCAGGGAGAGGAGTGAAGTGCGACCCCGAGCTGGATGGATGGTTATGGGGAAAAGAGGGAGACCCTCGGCGCTTGAAGTGTGCAGAGTCCTCGCTGTGTTTTTCTCACTTTTCCCCTCCGGTAAGACACACGAACAGAGTTTCACTCAAATCTTTGTGAAATCAGCACATTCACTCAGCACACAGACTCGGACATGATCCAGTTTTAAGCTCCAGAAAGTCACTTTTTCTTATCTGCGTCGCCACTTATATTAGATACAAAATCCAACCAAATGCCTCTTTTGAGGCATTTTTTACAAAGTTGATTAAAATAGACTAAAAACAATAAAACTATTAATTTTAAACACAGTTTGGAAAATAATCCACTTTCAAATGAGTTGTTGATTGATTTTGTGCGTTTTTGGTTGTTTTTCTAACAACTTATTGGAAAAATAAGTTGAAGCTGCTGCAGTTCAGTCACCCTGTTTTGTTTGGATGATCCTTCATTTCTCATTTAGCTTCTTTCAGTATCTTTTTTTCTAAATTGTATGTTTTTTTGGCCATTCAACTCTGAGAATCCAGCATCTTTCTTTTTTTTTTGAGCAGGGTGAGATTATTTTAAAATCTGAATAACCTCTTTTGAGTCAAACCCAACTTTTTGTCTTTAAATGGTATAAAAACTAATTTGACTTCTTATGGATTACACTTGTAATATAGTAAGTATGTACAATAATCCAACAATTTCTATCTCTATCATTCTGGTCTGATAGGAGTTGTTTATTAAGTATCGGATTACATATTTCTAAAATTTAGTAATCTGGTTCTCTTCGTGCTGGTGGGAACGTTGAAGTGATCACGTGCTGATGGTTGAAATTAGGATGAGTTGATTTCCATTCGTCACATGCTAAGTGGTGTTGGGTTGTTTTTTTGGGGGGACTTCAACTTTCTTCTTTGGGTTTTTGTTGAAATAGCCTGCAGATAAACACTGTATCAGTCCAAGGTGATGCTAAACGCGGTGTTGCCGTGAAGCATCCTGGGAAATGTCTGAAGAACTTTTGTGCAAAGATGTGGCATAGAAGCTGGTTGACGGTGGAGATTAAAATCCTAAATGTCTTTTATTCTGAAAATAAAGAGCTGCTGTGGTGCTTGTATTTATTTTACTTTTTTAGCATTCATATATACATTTTTGTAATTTATTGTTGACTGAATGTGAAAAGATACAGAAACATTTTTACTGCATTTTGTCTGCTTTATATGGTCGTCTTGAAAAGAGTTCTTATTCTCGTCAAGCGTGCGAGTTTTTGCGTATCATGTTTCTGAATGACACAGTTACCTTATTGACTCTGTAATTTGTCCCTCACAGTGAGTCTGCAGTGCAAGATCAACAAGTGTAGCTCTGAGTATTTGGCCTCCCCCCTTCACTCTGGACCCAAGAAGGACACCTGCACGGCGTTGCGGGTGTACTACAGCTGTGTGGTCCGAACGGCACGTTCCTGCAGGGGTGACCTGTCGTATCACGCCACCCAGCATGGCATAGAGGACCTCATGAATCAAAACAACTGCTCCAGGGACGGACCCACATCCCAACCGCGCGCCCGGACCCCGCTCCCTCCTCCTCCTCCGGTGCTGACCGACAGCCAGGAGCACTCCGATGGTCCTGAAGTGTGCCACTATGAGCGCAGTCTTCTTCGCAACACGGCACCGCCCAACTACACCCACTGTGGTTTCTTCGGGGACCCCCACCTGCGGACCTTTGGCGACGACTTTCAGACGTGTAAAGTGGAAGGAGCCTGGCCCCTCATCCACAACAAGTTCCTGTCTGTGCAGGTGACCAACTCTCCTGTGCTGCCTGGTTCTTTAGCCACCGCCACGAGCAAGGTGAGGATCCGTCTGCATAACACTCGCGTACAGATGAAGGCCCGGGCCTTTTAAGCAAAAATACAAGGATAATTACTCAGTCTGTCTTCTAATGTTTCCCACTAACACAACCATAGAAAACCCTTAACGTCACATATCTTACAGGTTTATTTCACTCGGTCATTCAAGCTACTGATTTATTCTATTTTTCTTAACGGACTAGTTGTAGCAACCACTTTATGACGTGGGCCAGTCGTCAAGTTCCTGTCAGATGAAGGTGGAGACAAGGACACTCTGGTAGTAACGGTGCGGCTCACCCATGGTCATAGTCTTTGTAATCCTTTCAAAATAAAACTGTGATATGCTGAAAAATGCTCCCCTGTCTGCAGAGCATTGCAGTGGTTAGGACATGACTTTGCTCATTGGCACCACCTTGTGGTCGCGTTACCAGGTGCTGAGATAAAAACAAACATTTGAAAATACACGTGTCCAATATTAAACTAATTTCTTTCACGATAAAGTCAAATCAAAGAGGCTCTGCAGTCGGCCTGTCATGTTTCTAATCACAATGTCAAAATAATCATCTTTATTTAAAATGTATAAACACAACAGTCATCTAGCATTAGGATTCACATCGTCACAGCGCTGTCCGACTCTACTTTAGGGCGTTTTAATGAAATCATCAGTCACAATGTAATTTTTGCTCAAACGCCTAAAAGATAAATCAACATTGCTTTGTTTATTTCCAGTCAGTGTCTGTTTCTTAGAAGGAATGAGTGAGTTACAAGCTGATACTGGAACAGTGTTATGAAAATAATTCCACAGCTGGAAAATCTCACACATCTGTGTGACCGTTAATCATCTTCATGTTGAGGAACTGACCTGCGATATGAAACCAGAAAATACTCGAGCTGATATTCAATATTCCTGAAAAATGCAACACGTTCTTAAATTTGAGAAGCTGAAACTGGGTTATTGGGGGGTATTTGCATAAAAAAGGTTAAATTGTGACTTACTGCTTAACAACTGACTTCTGGCTTAAAAAACTCACACTGATCTGGGATTTACATTTCTGTTTCTGTTTCTCAGCTCGTATTTTTGGTTTGTGTGCGAGTCTCTTCTTTCATGTGGGCTGCTTTTGAATCAAATCGTGGGTTCTGCTTTAGATGGGTTCCTTAATATCGGACCGACCCGGCACGATCACTAATGGATCTGGATGAGCCTCATGCGAGACACGTCGGAGCAGAACGGCATCAGACGTGAACAAAGAGGCTCGGCTGCTCTGACTGCACTCAGTGACTGAGTAAAACGCTTGTTTCTTTATCGGCGGGACTCACGTGATCGTCACTGTTTTGTTTAATGGTACGGCGGTTAGCTCAGACGTCTCGCAGAACAATCTGACCCAGATTTGGCCGAGCGAACGTGAAGTACTTAGAAGGAGGTTAATGACATTGGAAGAAACTGTAATTTTCTGTAATCAAGGTTCCTTAATGACTCTTATTAAGCATTTGTGTTATTTAGCTTTTAAAGTCATTACATTTTTATATTGTTATTCTTGGATCCAAATGAGACAGTTTTTTTGGGGGGGTTGAGCAGATCATTTTGAACAAACAAGAAAAACAAAGTGACACCTGTGCAAATAAAACCTCTCGGGTAAAAAGACGTGGGTAGTTTCTCACTGACGCTTCATTCCGACGCAGCTCGTCTTTTATTGTGTTTGAGACCCGGGCGAGGCTGAAGGATCGAGGCCGGTGTCACAGTGAACAGAGTGTTCATGTCCTCTGACACTGGCTCACTGGTGTCCTGTGAAACCAAGCTCACAGAGTCCGGAGCAGTCCCGCTTAATTAGCTGCAGAGTATCTGGCTGTGTCCCGGCCCCACGCCACTCCCCTGAGCATATGAACATAGTTGTGGGGGTTCACAGGCAGGTTCTTCAGCACTATGAATAGATCGTCTTTGTGTCTGCAAACTGAGGCCTGATTTTACACGACCAGGACTCGTGTTTTTTGAGGGCGTTTACTTTGGCCTCCCCCATGGCGAGCCAGCCCTGTAATGTGACACCTGGGGGGGGGGGGGATCAGCACAAACTTGTTCTTAGTCCAGAAGTTAAAGCACTTTCATGTTTATTGAGCTGTTATTGGGAGTTTTTCGGCTGATTGCACAAAGTGTGTAAACATTCTGACGTCTGATGTTTTCTGTCTCGTCCTGCAGCTGACAATCATCTTTAAGGACTTCCGGGAGTGTGTGGAGCAGAAGACGTACCACGCCGAGACGGACGAGCTGCCCGCTGCGTTTGCAGATGGCTCCAGAAACGGAGGCGACCCGAACGGAGCCAACACCCTGCGCGTTGTGGAGAAGGTTCCCGGGCAGCATGTGGAGATTCAGGCCAGGTACATCGGGACGACCATCGTGGTCCGGCAGGTGGGCCGCTACCTGACCTTTGCAGTTCGGATGCCTGAGGAGGTGGTGAACTCAGTGGAGGAGGGCGATAACCAGGACTTAGACCTGTGCCTTCACGGCTGTCCCGCCAACCAGCGCATCGATTTTCGGAACTTTAAAGCCCGAACGGCGGAGGCTCAGACCGCAGGAAGGACCAGGACTGGCTCAACCACGCACAGCTTCACTTACAAGTCTGCAAAGGCCAAGTGCAAAGAGCGGCTCCCGGTGGAGGATCTGTACTTCCAGTCCTGCGTGTTTGACCTCCTGTCCTCTGGAGACATAAACTTCACCATGGCGGCGTACTACGCCTTCGAGGATGTAAAAATGCTCCACTCAAACAGCAAGCGGTACCACATCTATGAAAAAGATGCTCTGAGCAGCGCCGAGGGCCGAGAGTTACCGCTGCTCTTCCTCCTCAACGTCCTGGTCGTCTTGTTGTGGACCGAGTGCTGCTCACTTCACCTGTAGTTCCATCGCCGCAGCCTCTTCATGTCAGTGAGTGTCAAAGTACCATCATTTACTGGCCTCTCGCTTCTGCTCCGCCTCCGCCTGGCGACTCGCCTGTAGACATGTCAGCTCCAAGTCTCAGCCCAGTGAGTTCATCCACCTGTCATCACCTGTATTCGGCTGGTCCTAATCTTCCAACAGAGCAGCAGCGAGAGAGCTCGGCTGTCCCGGAGCTCTGGACATCCACCTGGGAATAAATCCCTCATTCACACTGCGGCTGCGTGCCCGTGGGAACGCCAGACGCGTTGATCTTTAGCAGAAATGAGGGTTTGCTGATCCTCCCTTCTGATCCGTACACTGGTGGCGAGCCAGAGAAGCTGTCTGTGGCTCATGCGGCCAAGCAGAAGGACCTTTTGTTAACCTTCTAGGCCAGAAGCTGCTCTACATTTGATTCACTTCCAGGTTTGGAAAAGCCCGAGTCTTTTTGGAGGAAGCAGCCAGCCAAAAGGATGTCAGAGCAGCGTCTCCAGCTGTCTGCCTTGGAGATTAATGGCTCATATTGTTACACTGTGTGTATGTGTATGTGTGTGTGTGCATTAGTACAATATGTGTGCAGAATCCAGCATCTGTGGTTAATTTGGTGTGTTTGAGAGTGCAGGAGTTTATATATATTTGGCGGAGAACTTCTCGTGTCTCTGTGTTGCAGGAACGAGTAGAACCCTGCGTTTGCACGTGACATTTAAGAACTTGGTTTCTCCTCGTTCCAGCTGACGTGTCCATCAGTATTTCAACTTTTGTTTTGTGAATGTAGCGAACGCCAGAGCAGAAGAACAAAGCGTCCTGGAGCTCCAGCATTCTGAGAGCGTAGATCAAACCAACACAGATTAGAATCCATGTTTGGCGTTCAGACTCTCGATCACCTCTGCTCTGTCCAGCGTTTCCCTCACGACGGCCCTGTTGAGTCTCAGATACGTCTGGAAAACGTCCTTCATTCGTCACCACAGAACTCGCTCTCTTGCCAACGTTTGCCAGATGACTTTTCATCGCGTAGCTTGAAACATGAGGTTGTAAATAAATGCTGTATGTGAGCAGATGCAGGATCTCCTCTGCAGGTCTCGCGTTTTGGGTTTTTAGCTGCAGTTTCCGTCAGTGTGCGAGTCGTCCGCGTGTGGTTTCTGGTCATTTATCGATTACACTGAAGCAGGCGGAGTCAACGCGCAGGTTTAGCAGCAGCAGCGTTCAGAAACAACAAACAAGATTGTGATGTTTCAACTTGTGTTATTAGATGTTCGTGTGCGTGTTCGTGTTTGTGTGAGACCGTTTTGTGGATCTGTGTTGAGATTTTGGATTTCACCGCTTGTGTTTTGGATTTATCACTCCAGTTTTGTACAAAATGTTTCAGTCAATGTGAATCTGTTTTCTTTCAAAAAAAGGACTTTTAAAAAAAAGTTTTTTTTTTCCTTCTCAACAGCATGAACGTCTCAGAGCAAAGTGATCTGTCTGACAGCGTTAATCCTAAAAACACATTGTAAACCAACCCACCTCCCTCAAAATAAGAATGTAGGAAAAGTTTTGTGGCGTTCATGTTTTTGAGTTTAAAGCACTTTATTTTTTCTTTTTTTTTTTTTTGTTTTCCATTTAGCTCTTATTTTTGTTTTGACTTATGGTTAAAGATAAAATGGACAAACTATCTGAGTGGTAGAATCCAAACTGTGTTTTCTGTAAATCTGAAGCGGCTGTTGATGATGTAAGTTATTTATTGAATAAAAGACGACGTCTTGTCGATGAGCTGCTCCCTCTTTTGTCTCCTGCTGTTTAAGCAAATGCTTTTTTTTTTGTTTTTGGAAATCAGTGTTTCCTTTCAGATGTTTTATCGCCCCCTGCTGACAAGACGTGAAAAACAAACTCCAGAAAAAAAGAGAAACTTAATTTTTAAAAAGAAATCCGCAGAATATAAATATACATATTGTTCCTGTTTAAAGCATTTATGTAATGTTACAGGATGAGGGGGGGGGGGCTGATGTGTCTTCTGTAACTATCACAAAATCCAAGAGCAACAATTAAAACCTTCACAAGGAACTTCTGTCATCGTTAAATTACTGGATTAAACACAAAATTAAAGTTTATATAAATGTTTTTATCTGATCATATTTTAATCCACTTTGAACTCAGAAACAGAAATAATCCCGTGTTTTATTCATTAATTTAGCTGATTTAGATTCTAATTTTGAACAGTGTTACATAAATAAAGTTTTACTTACTTACACACATACCTGTTTACACTGTAACACCCAGAGGCTCGTCTGGTGGTGACGGTGGCTGATGGATCTCCATCATCATCATTGTGGACTCATCAGAGAACAAACAGCACTGAGACGCTCTGGTCCCTCGTCCACTGTAACTGTCTCCTGTGTCTCATGCTGTGGTCAGGTGGTCTTGCAGGTCGTCCTGCACGCAGATCACACTAATGTAAACGGTTTTAAATGGTCTGATGTGACACTTGGTTCCTCTCAGATCCATTTAAAGTTTCTGGAGATGAGTCATTCATCATCCGGTTCCTCTTCACAGTGAAGCGTCATCAGTGTGGGACGTGGACAAAGGACGTCCACTTCCACGTCTCTGTTTCAACCTGCTGATGACACTCTAAGCTAAGTCGCCACTTCCATCTGAGAACCACCTGTTTGAATCCTCTCAGGTCCTGTTGATCAGCTGTTAGGTGTCATCTTTGGTCACATGACATGAACAGCAGGATGCTGTTTAATACCAGTTCTGATTGAACCAGGAACTTGATTGGTCGATTCATGGATCAAACAGCTGCTGTGAATTTTGTCATTAAGCTCCTCGTTAGAGAAGAAGTACTCAAACACTTAACACGAGCATTCAACACACATCATACATTATATATGTTGTGTGTGTGTGCAGGCAGATAGAACACACAAAACACACAAATTCTTGCCAAAGTATTTTTTTTTTTTTTTTTGATAAAAAAACATTTTAGTTCAAATGTCTTTTTATCAGGAATTCAAATTCAGAAAAGAATCTAAAACATTTAGTAACACGACATCAATAAAACCTCAGATCAGATCACATGACTTGACGCAGCGTGTTGTTATTTAACAGTTTTCTAAATTACCTGATAAATAGTGAGTGATCAGACACTCGAGATGGGTTGAAATTCTTTTGACTCAAACACAATGTTTTTTTCGACATCTGGATTGCTTAAATAAAGCCAGATGTTATTATCATTTAGTGCTTGAACTCCCCCTCGTGGTGGCTGCAGGGCATTGCAGCTACATCAACAAACTGCAGATTTTAGTTTCTCATAATAAACATTCAATTATTTGCAGGTAAATAAACAAAAACAGTCTGACAGAAACAAACATTTTGTTGTGTAACAAAGTTTATTACATATGTCCAAACATATGTACAAGCACAAGTGTTTTTCCCCCTCTTTTCACAAATATAAATTATTTAGAATTTCTTACAGAACATATATTACAGGAACTATAGTTTGCTATGAGTGGGAAAAAAAAAATGGCTGCCACTAACTGGTTGACTAGAAGTGTTCGGGACAAAAATGCAGTTTATATTCAATTTCCCCCCAAAAAATCCTCAGTTTTAGGAAACAGAATTCCGCATGATTTATCAGAATGTTGAGCTTTCTATAGTTTCAAATTTAGTTGTGATTTAGTTTAGTAGTAAAAAAACAAAACAAAAAAAAGGTTTGGCACACGAGGATCAAGCGGCGTC
The DNA here is from genome assembly GCA_006937955.1 of Pachypanchax playfairii. Classification (NCBI taxonomy): domain Eukaryota; kingdom Metazoa; phylum Chordata; class Actinopteri; order Cyprinodontiformes; family Aplocheilidae; genus Pachypanchax; species Pachypanchax playfairii. The sequence goes on from SSNP01000085.1 coordinate 795,242, forward strand.
GGTGTGACGTGTGACTTACCGACAGCAGCAGCACGGCGTCTCATTAAACCACCGGAGAATAACAAAAATATTTGCAACACTTAAAATTTACGGACGAGTGTCGACGCAACCTGGAAAAACGAGTGAAGTGATGACAGAGTGAAAATACCTTCGAGTTATTCATAATACTGAAAGGTAAAATAAAGGATTGTTCAGATTTCTAGTGTTATTTAAGAACTTTAGCTAAATTCATGGTAATAAATACTATTTGGATAGCTTCCATTTCATGGGGCAGGAAGGAGTAAAGTGGTTAAAGTGAACAGACTGCAATGATCAACAGACACGACTAAACGAGTTCCGTTTCGTTGAGTTGGATAAAAGCGTGTCAGCTGTGAGTAGAAGAAGAAACAAACAGACTCGCTGGATCAAATCCACGATCCAGATCAGCTACATGACCGAAAAGTTTCAAAAGGTGCAAATATTTCATCTGTTGGACATTCCACTGTACCACAAGTCTCCCGACACTGTTAGCAACACTTAAAGCTAAACATGAAGAAAAAGAAATGTCCATGTGGCGGTTCCTCAGAGAGGAACCTCACGCCGTTCACAAGGCCGATACGTTCAGGCACTTTTAGGATTGAGATGAGTTTCCTAGTGATAGTCCACGGGACTAAACATTCAGCGTTTCACTCAGTCTGAACAGAAATAACTGATCAATCAGTTTGTTGAAATAAAGAAGCAGGTTTTTGTTTTTCCATCTTGAAGTCTGATGGAAACAAACTTCCTGCTTCAGGCTGTAAAATCACCTGCAGACAGTTTGCTGGTAAATTTCATTCATGTTGTTTCCTGCTTCTGTTTTTTTTTTTTGTTTTTTTTTCTTTACGGGGAGCTTATGACGGATGTGGCCTCCCTCTGGCGCTGGTCCTGGACTCAGATCAGTTTCTGAACCTCAGCTGGTGGACTTTATGTCTTCCTGTTGTTCCAGTTTGGATCTGCCATGACACTGGGCTCTGTGGGACGCTCCAGTGGAGAGCGGGAGTCCTGGGGAGACTTCTGAGTCTGCGGGGAACGAGGGTCCATCAGTGGAGGAGGTTTATCTGGGTGGAAGGGTCTGTTGTAGTGCTCTGGACCAGGTGGACCGGCTGGTCTGTGGTCCGGCATCCTCCTGAAGTCCTGAAAGGAACCTTCTCTTCCCTGGTGGTACGTTGGGTGGAATTCATCAGGACGTCTTCTTTTGGGGTCCGGATGCCTGAAAGGATCAACACTCAGGTTTTTAAAACTTAAAGAAAAGCCGCAGCTCTTAATCTGAAAATCTGATCCGACCAGCAGAGGAGGAAGTACAAGAACAGACTTAGTGGATCGATGTGGAGACGTGTGCAGAGGACAGAAACTACTTGGTGTCCTGCTGCCACCTAGTGGTCGTGTTTGCTTAAAAACAACAGGTGCATTAATTATTTCATTAAAGTCTCCGCCCGTCCCTAAGGGACACGCGGCTAACAGGAACTTCAGTCACTCACAGCTTCACCTGGTTTGACTGACTCACCTGTCGTAATAAGGTCGATGACCCCGGTGGTCCCGGTCGTTGCTGTACTGCTCGTACGGCCTTTTCCGAGGGGAGACGTTGTTGCGGTAACCGCCTGAGCTGCGATACGCGTCTCCGTGCGGGCGCCGATCACCGTAGTGATCCTTGTAGCGGTGAGGGTCGTACGAGTGGTGGCGGTCTCCCGGCCAGGGCTGACTGCTGTTTCCCGGGTAACTGTATTTACGGTCCCTCTGCCAGTCGCTTCGGTCTGTCGGACACATCCAGTTTTTAATGAAAAAAGAAAATGACAAATTCTCTCAGTTCAAGAAAAGAACGATGGACACGCACCGGAAGTACCAAAGTGGCGCTTGTTCGAGTTGTACAGATCTCTGTGGTGTCCGTGAGGTCCGGCTTGGGACGGGTGAGACAAAGCTTTGGAGGACAGCTGAGTTCCTGTCGAGTCCCGACTGGAACCAGAAGCTTCTGGTCGGAATGACCTGATTCTTCCCGAGACGTCCTCCTTCTTCTTCTGCTCCTTCTAGAAACATCAGAATCATTTCAGTGGCGGCGCCGCGTGGCAGCTCGCTCCATGACACGTCCTGACAGCTTACCTCTTCCTCATGTGACCTCTTCTTCTGAGCCATCTTGTAAAGCTTGTGCAGCTTCCTCGCACTGAACTCGGTGAACTTGGACACAAAGATCCAGAGGTTCCTGCCAGACAGAAGAACCAGAGTGAATCTGAGGCGGTAAACGTTCCGTCTAACTGAGCTCAGCCGTCCCGCCTTACCTTCGCCATATCTTAACATGTTCGGGGTCGCTGTAGGACTTAAGGCACTCTGTGATCCGGTCTCCGATCTTCAGCAGGCATGTGCGCGTGTGCTGCAGCTGCTCCTGGACAGACAGTCCTTCATCGGGTTTGTCCAGCTGCTTCAGCGCCTTCTTCACGGGCCTCATGCGCTCCTTACACTGCACACAAACATTCGTGTCATCGTAACGACACGACTTGAGGAGAAAAAACCAGGTTTACGACAGAAACCAGAGAAGAAACTCACAATACTGAAAGTTTCCTGGTCGAGCTCGTCGTCCTCCTTTCCTTCGATTGGAACGGGCTCAGAACCGGCTGTGATATGAACTGGACCTTGAGTTTTCTTCCCTTTGGCTCCTTTAGCCTGAAAGACAAAAGCTTCTGGTTTCTTTCTTTCTGCATCCGAGAAGTAAAATGATGAAGTTTTATTCTGAAGGCAGTCGGTTCCTTCAGGTTCTGAAATACCTTTTCTTTTCTGGGCTTTGAAGTCTTCTTCTCTTTGTCTCCGTCCTTCTCCTTTTTAGGAGTTCCTTGTTTTTCTTTGTTCTCCTTGTTGTCCTTCTTCTTTTGTCTCTTCTTCACGCTCGGCTTGTCTGTTCCGTCGTCCTGATGAAAACAACAGAGCAGCAGGAGGTGAACGTCACCGTGACTTCTACACGCGAGCTGTGACGTGTGTTACATTTTATGCTGCTGGTAAAAAACTGACCTTCACCTCGCCCTCCTCTGACGGGTTATCGGACAGCCGGGGGGACGAGATCTCGTTCCCCAGCTCGTCTTTCAGGATCTTGTTCTCCTTTTTCACTCGAGGCTTCCTCTTCTTCACTTTCACCTTGGAGGAAGAAACAAGACGAGGTTTGTGCGTTTGTTTATATACATGAAATGCCTCGTGATTACCGGCGGCGGCGTACCTCGTCTCCTGGTTTAGACGAGGCCGAGTTATCCTGCTCCTTTTTGAGCAGTTTGAGCAGATACTCGGCTCTCGCCTGCAGCTGCTTGGCCTGAGGCTTCTTGTTTGGATCGTCTGGAAGAATCTGTTGGAACATCTGGAAATGTTAGACTTTTAATACGTCTCTCGTGAGCTTTGATTCTGTGTGAAACATGGATTTGCCTTATCAGCGAGTTTGAGGTCGGGATCGGTCTTGATCAGATCCCAGTTCCCGAAGCCGTGCTCGTAGATGCCGAGCAGGAGCTGCGTGTCGTCCTGCAGATCCCATTCCACATCGAAGTGGGTGACCTTCACCCTGCACGTCAGCGTGAACCTGAAGACAGACAGTTTTAATTAGAACTGATATAATGAAGGATATGAGCTGCTCGTTCAGATTGTTGCGGGTTCGTACTTGTTCCTCTCAGTCGGGTTGGACGGTACGACTTTGTGTAGCGGCTCAAACTCCTCCTCGTGCTGGATGATGGACTTGGCATTGACCTGAACTCCTGAAATCTTGATATTGATTCCGCGTCGTTTCCCAGGACCTTTAGCTGATAAAACAACACGCGTTACTTTCAAACATGTTTTTATTTTTCCCGCGTTTCCCTAACAGGAAGTAACAAACCTTCCACCGGGTTTTCTTTGAGTTGCTCCTCGTGCTCCTGCACCGCCGTCACACAGCTGGAGTGAATCAATTCCCCAAGTCTCTTCAGGTCTGCTATGGATTTATCCACCAGCTCAGAATCGCGGGCGATGGCCTCCAACCTGAACACAAAACGTCCAAATCTGTCAGAACTAAAAAGAAAACCATCTTAACTCCTTAAAGACATTAAATTCAATCCCACCGACCGTTCAAGGGGGGATCCAAACTTCTTATACGCCTTGATGAACCTGTAGACGGAAGATGAAAACATGTTTATACACTTTCACTTTTACAGTGAAGTGAACAGAGTAGATGAACGTACCGGCGGATCTCAGCGTCTGTGAATCCCTCCACGTTGTTCTTGCGAGCTCGAGGTCGGCCTCTTTTCTTTGGCTTCTTGTCGTCGTCGCTGTCGTCTGTGTCGCTTTCTGAGCCTGAGGAGCGATGCTTCAGCTTCGAGCCCACGTCACTGTCACTATCGTTGGCTTGAGCCTAAAAAACGAAGGAGAAGCGCTCGATGCAGGAGTCGATGGGATTTAACGAACAGTAAAAATAGAAAAAAAAAAGATTTTTTACTCGTTTGTTGGAGCTCCTGCTTCGGGGCAGCATGAAGATGTCCTCCATCTCTCGCTGCTTCTCCTCTTCCTCGACTTTCCTTCGCTGATCCTCGGGAATGATGTCGTCCCATTCCCGGATGGGTCTCTCCTCAAACTCTGGAGTGGTTTCTTCCATACTGGAGAAGTTGGCGACCTGCAGGAAAGAAAAAAGAAGCTGTGACTTAGAGGGAAAAATCCAAGAATTATTTTAGTAAAAGTGTCTGAAAGAAGTTGAAATTAGTTTGTTTTATAAACAAAAAGCACCTTAAACTGTGACAGAAGTTCATCTGTAGCGCTGGAGCCTTGATCACTTTCTCTTGTTTCAGCCAACCTCAAGATCTCATCGATATCCATCTCCTGTAGGAACCAAGCAGCTGCGTTAAGTCTACCATCATTCAGCAGGATGTTCAGCAGCGTGTCATTCACACGTGATACCTGAGGTTCAGATTCTTCTCCTTCTGCCTCTTTAAAAAGTTCTTCTGCACCAAACTTGAGGATTGCTGTCAGCTCTTCCTTGTTAAAAGGATTTGAACTAAAATAACCAAAAACATCTGATTAAAAGAGATTTCAGCAAAGCGCTGAATAAAAGAGTGTTAGCTTGTACAGAGTGTTACTTTGTGTTTCCTGAGCTGTTGTCCAGAACCGTTCGGCCGGTCGTGTCCATTCTCTGAATGACCAGATGGTCTAACACCATCTTCTTCTTCGCCCTCTCGATGATGTCCTCCTCCACCGTCCCTTTAGTGACGAGTCGGTAAATATTGACCTGTAGAGAGACGAGACGGATTGACCTGGATGTCTTTTGCAGCTGGTGTCAGCAGACGGAAGTCGTACGTTACCTGTTTCTTCTGTCCGATCCTGTGAGCTCTCGCTTGAGCCTGCAGGTCGTTTTGAGGGTTCCAGTCTGAGTCAAAAATGACTACGGTGTCTGCTGAGGCCAAATTAATCCCCAACCCTCCAGCTCTGGTTGATAACAGGAAGCAGAAGTCCTACACAATAAAACAAACATGGAAAATACATATTTAAAAGAACAAAGACGCACAGCGAGTATTCCTGTAATTTCCAAAATGCAGGTTGTGAATCGATCAAGGAATTCTGGGAAATATGTTCAACAATAGTTGCTCATATATAGAAGGGATGTGAATCTAAATAAATAATTTAATTTAAGATAACAAGATGCATCAGTATTACTAAGTAATGGGATGTTTCCGTACCTCAGAACCTTCTGCATTAAAGTGGTCAAGTGCCTGTTTTCGGATTTCTCCCTTTATGGAACCGTCCAGCCGCTGAAGAGAAGAACATTCAACATGAGAAAAGGATTTCTGTGTTTTCCCGTCGGTTCCGTGCAGCTGCTTGTATTCGGACTACACGCTCAGACTGACTAACGCAAAGAGCAGAAACAATCCAAGTCGTGTGACTCGCAGAACTCCAGCAGGTCTGCAGCAGCAAATAACTTGTTGATATAAATAAACATGAAGCTCGTGTGCAACAACACTGACATCCGATCTTCATCTGAGACTAATCTACTCCATGTAACCTGTAAAAAGGCCCTTCAGGGGACAGAAACCGGGTCAAAAGCCGGTTCCCTTTTGTTTGATATGCAGTAAAAACAACATCAAATATCAGCATTTAGACTTAATATTCAACAAAGTGCTTTTATTTTGAAGGAACTATCAAACTAAACGATAGCTTTGATGTTAATCACCTGGAATGGGTATCTCTTCTTTGTCAGATACTCAGCCAGAATGTCCAACATTCGCACCATCTGGGAGAAAATTAAGACTCTATTTCCTCGTTCTCTGAGCCGGGTCAGCAGCTTGTCCAGCAGAACCAGCTTCCCGCTGCCCCTCACCAGAGCCTGAGGACAGAAAAACATCTGAAATGACTAAAAACTAGGGAGCATAATGTAGGAAGTGGATGATGTGCAGCTTGTGTTTGCTGCAGGCGGTATCCTGAGGTGACGCTCGGAGCTGAAGCAGACGTACCTGCAGGTTCTCCAGCTGGGAGTCACTTTCTCCCTCCTCGGGCTGTTTGATAAGAAAACCGTGGTTGCAGCACTTTTTAAGCTCCATCACGATGTTCAGGAAACCGGAGGAGCTGCCGCGGGTCCCTTTGGAAAGCGCTTTATAATTTCTTGTTAAAATCCACCTGGAGGACAGAGAGGCAGAGCAGCTGCTGGAACATGTTATGCTCTAAATTATTGATCGTAATATTCACCAAAGAGCCAAAACGATCGTACTTGTAGAACTGCTTCTGCTGCGCCGTCATGTCAACCCGAAGGATTTGCTCCACCTTGGCAGGGAGAGACTTCTCCACGTCCTTCTTGACTCTTCGGAGCAGGAACGGCTCGAGGACTTTGTGAAGACTCTGATAACCGTTATCTCGTCCTTTACCGTGATCATCCTCAAAATCCTCCCAGGAATCGAACCTGCGGTGCAGAAGGGATTCAAACAAACAGAAACGCTCTTATTTTAATCTCGATGACACGTCAAACCAGAACGCAGCATGTTTGATAGAAATGTGTGAAAGCGGGACGCACTTGTCGGGCATGAGGAAGTGCAACAGGGACCAGAGCTCTTTGAGGGAGTTCTGCAGAGGCGTGCCGGTGATGAGCAGTCTGTGATTGGATCTGAACTCCATTAAAGATTTGTAGAGCAGGGAGTCGTCGTTCTTCAGCCTGTGAGCCTCGTCCACTCCCAGAAAAGCCCAGTTAATATTCCCGAGGACGCCCTGAAGTCAAACGCACCGTTAGCGACTGACACAAACACCGTGCACAGAAGAGCGAGAGAAAACGAGTCCCACCTTGTCTTTGAGCAGAATCTCGTAGGTGGTCAGCAGCGCGTTAAAACGGATTCTTTTGGTTTGATGATTCACCCACTCGTAGTCTCGGATCTACAAACACAGAACTTCATGATTACATCTTGGATTCACAGTAAGATCATCTGAGTCAAGTTCAACTCACAGTTTTCCTGCTCATGACGTCACCCAGGTAAACCACCACGTTCATGTCTGGAGCCCAGGTGTCGAACTCCCTCTGCCAGGAGGTCAGCGTGGACAGAGGGACCACCAGTAAGAAGGGTCCGTAGAGCTGGTGCTGGTGGAACAGGTACGACAGGAAGGAGATGGTCTGGATGGTTTTTCCTAGTCCCATCTCATCAGCCAGGATCACACTGTTGCACCTGAGAGGAAAGAAAAACCTCGTCATCAAACCGTCTGACGGATCACAGGACGTGTTGAAGGACACGGTACCTGCACCAGGAGTGAGCCAACCAGTTCAACCCGTCCAGCTGATAATCTCTCAGTTCCAGGTTCTCATCGCCAATATACAACGGCTGTTTCTTAAGCGGAACAAATCTCGGCCGCTGCTTCAGTACCTGAAATAACAGTTTCTACAGTCAACTTACTGAGATCAGAAGAACATTCAGGTTCTGTGATGAAGGTTTAACCTTGCAGTCTTTAGAGGGGACGGTCTTGCTGGAGTTGCGGTTCATGAAACTGTCGATGCAGTGCTGAAACTTCTTTCTAACCAGAGCGCCGTCCTCCCAGCTGCACTCCGAGTACGGCAAACCCATCCACTTACACAAGTACTCGGGTTCGTTGGAGGCGGCGGCGCTCTTGTGGCTATGAGCTGTGTAACGAGGAAGCTAATTATTAGATGACCGAATGTGAAAAAAATACAGCACAGAAATAAAAAAAAAAATCAAACAGAAATATGAAAAAACACATGGTAAATTCACTTACAAGGAAAATCAGAAGATCCAGGCGTCTTTCCTGTTTTTGTAGCTGTTGATAGTAAAATGGATTTTAGAAGTACTTCCATTTATTTAAAGTCTTAAAATGATAATAAAACAGAAAAAGCAGTTTAATATTTTCCAAGGTCACATGTTACAGCTTCAAGTTTTGCTTTAAAGTTGTTTCATGAACCACCAAACTGTATCATGAACCACCAAACTGTATCATGAACCACCAAACTGTAACAACCCTGCAGCTGCTTCTTACCGATCACTCGCTCCACGAACTGAAACTGCTTCGTTAGCTCTGCTGTGAGCTCCTGCTGGCAGTTATGAAACTCTATATCCTCAGGAGACGCTTTCCTCAACCTGCAAACACAGTCCCGGTTAAACCAGAATCTCAGAGGGTCGATTCGCTCTGATAAAACGTGAATGTTAAGATTCTCACCAGGCGTTCAGCTCCTCGTTTTTCTTCTTGAAGTTGTCGAGTTTCTTCAGCCCCTTGACCTTCTGCTGCGTCAGAGAATCCATGCTCTCCCACGTGTTGTGGATGTACGACCAACCCTTCCACTTGATCAAATACTGAGTCTCTCCTTCATCCTTCTCTGGATCAATACCTTCACACGGGTCCCCGTTTTCTTCAACGGCGTACACGGTGGTGGAGGCGCCGGTGGCTGAAAGACACGGTGACTTTACAGACCTCAGTTTTTAATTTAAATGTTGATGAAACAGAGAGAATGTTTCACCTCCTTTGCTGCCGATTCTGCAGTCAACGACTTTCTCGATGGTCTCGCTGTCGTCATCCTGCTGCTCCTCGCCAGCGTCTCCCGTCATTTCAATCAGGTCATCGGAGTCTGTTTCGAAGTCGTGTTGGTCCTCCTTATAGCTGGAACACAAGATGTGTGTGTGGGGGAGGGGGGTTAAAAACAATTAACATTATTTTCTACAAATCTGTCCAATCTAGTCAAACTATTCAGAGCGTGTTGATGAAATTGGGGGTGGAGCTTATCACCTGGAGCCTCAATTTATTTTTTGTGGTCTTTTCTTAATTAAACTGAGACGTAAACACAGTTTTTATTTACTTATAAGACAAATAAATTCCATCTTTAGAGACGACTTTGATCTGTATGTTTAACTACACATAGGAGCGTAAAGCCAAACGCACCCCCTAGTGGCTGGCTGCAGTATAAATGTTAAGCCCCACCCATTTTTTGCCTTTTCCCAGGTGTTGACTCCTGTTATCACTGTTCCTACCTTGCTGCTGCTGTATGTTCAAATATTCATGTTTCTAACACGTTTAGTTCACGTAATGATGTGACATGGCGGCGCTCGTAAACGGGACATTTTGGCGTCACTTTTATACAACAGAAAAAGACGACGCATCGTCACGCAGTCTGTTGGATTACAAATTAAATCGAGGCAGACATTTCACAAAAAAAATCACCTTTTGATTTTAGTGGCCCCTCTTCTTCTCGTCTGCCTCTTTGGAGTGTCTTCCTCATCATCGTCGTCGTCATCATCATCATCATCTTCGTCTTCTTCGACCGATGACTCCTGTTTCCTCAACTTCCTTCCTTTTTGAGACTGCTGCTTCCTGCCTGAAGATTTGGTCTGAGGTCTGTGAAAATCCGAGCAGAGAAACGAAGAAGCTGCTTAAAGCTCCGGACGATTTCTCAAAAAATAAAAATAAATAAATGCAAACGGTAGATCAACTTTTCACAATGGGTCTGAATCGACCAGTTTTAACAAAGAATGAGACATATTGATAAACACAACATGGAGACCAGTGGGTAGCTGTCTGACCGCCAGGCTCGGCTACACGTCTTACCTTCTAGCAGGAAGTCGTCTGGATCTAACTTTTTTCTCTTCCTGCTCACTGTCTGAACTGTCGGATGTCTCTTCCTCCTCCTCCTCTTCATCATTTGAGTCATCATCTTTCCAGATATTTCTTATAACAAAGAAATGCCACAAGTTCACCCTCACTGCTGCTCATCCGCAATCCAAACTGCATTTAGAAGCCGGCGTTAAGGTGCTCGGCACAGATAAGCCACCGATCTGAGCGGTGAAATTTGATTTAAATGTGGAACGTCACCTGGCTGATAGGCACAAAACGAGCCCACGCTGAGACAAACAGATACCCATTTATCAACAGGAAATGATAAACAATCACAACATGAAGACAGACGTCAATACAAAAACACCACGTTATGGATCAAACGCTAAAAATAAAAATCACTCATATTTCAACGTATATGGAGTTTTGACATTAAAGTAAAATGATACAATGTGATAAAAGTCTTCGTACTCACTCCTTTTTCTTTACCCGGGAAGATTTTCGTTTTGGACTCCCGCTCTCTGAGTCGCTGCTCCCCTGTGAACAGAGCCGACGTTTCAGATTAAACCTTCAGACGCCGCTGTTTTCTGAAGAAATTCATCTTTTTCGAGGAGCATTTTTTAACGCTGTAACTTCAAAATGGTCAAAGATAAATATATATATACTGTAAAGGAGAGAAATTTAGAGTTTGACCCAAAATTTCTGACAATTAAAAAAAAGATCTAAATTGCATATTGTGGCGTCACTGAGGGCCAATTGTCACACAAAACATGGATTCTGAATATTTTACAGTCTTTTTAAACATTATTATTGCTGTAATAATTTTCTAACATTTTAAACAAAATTCAGAACAAAATTTATCATGTTTGATGCTGTTAAAAATTTTTTTTCATTTATTCAATTTGTTAATCAGTCAATTGTTAAAAGTAATTAAAGTAGTTAAAAGTAAATATCCAAGTTTATGTACATATATTGTCAAAATTCATTCATATTATTATGTACAAAGTTATTTATGTTTTTGAAGCATTAATGTTGATTCTTATTATTTTGTGTACATTAAAAACTAAAAAAAATCTTTATTTCACAATAATACCACAATCTAAATATTTCCTGATTATCATGTTTTAGTGTGTTTTAACTGTAAAACTCTGACCAGAGACGGAGCCTCATACTCCCAAAAGTTAAATATTCTCACTATGAATCCTCATCAGAGCAAATCTGATGTTAGAACTTTTCTCCTGTGAAAGTTGTTTATTCATCTTCTGTCAAACTTCATCCGATGATCCGAAACACAACAAGCTGAACGTCGCCTCCTTGTCAGGCTGTTTATTTACATCACAGCTGTTTTACTCATATTTTTATGTGAAAACATAAAAAATATTGATTTATTCTGAGATTTAAACGTGGTGGCAGATAGAAACAATAATAATTTGTTTAAATACCCGTTCAGAGACGATTAACTTGCTAAGGTAGCTGCTTGTGACATTGGCTCTTAAAGGGTTAACAGCTGCAGCATGAGCTCCAGCAGATGGCGCTACAGTCTGACCTCACTGCTCACCTCAGCTCCGATGTTGAGACGAGCAGGTTCCTGTCTGCTGCGATTCGACCTCCTGACACCGTACACATCTGGGTGTTCGTCCCACATCTGTAAACACAAATGAAATGTCATTAATATACTGATGTTAGATATTCCAACTCGATAGTTTTGTGTTTCCATCACTCAACAGATTTATCAAAACAACCCAATTTAGTCCCAAAATTAAATTATTTCATTCAGTCATCAAATTCAAACCTCCAGTGTATAAACGGTCACATTATAGATGTAAGTAATGAGATATTCACTTTTAATATTTAGAATAAACAGACACTAAGCATGTGTCTGAGAATAAATCAGAAATGAAACTTAGAATTGTAAAACGATTTATTTTCTCTTAATATGACATCCAACAATTATTTCACAGCTTTTTGAAGGATTAGTTACCTTCACGCACTGTTTGATATGATATTAGAAATAAAGACATGACTTACAGTATTTTTACATTGAGTTTAAAATATATACTTTTTTTAATGCATAAGGAACTTTTCCCCGTAATGTTATAATTTTTGCCATTATGTTGCAAAATGAAAAATCTCCATCAAAAGTTCACCCTCAAAACAAAGATAAGAGAAAAAAGTCCCAGAAGGTTAAAAGGCCCAGAGATGCAAACGTCATGCCCACCTGACCTGACAGGTGGAACTTCCACCTGTCCACCCCCCCATTACATCACCGAGCTTGGCAACATTTTGCATTTCCCACGTTAAACTCGCCCTCTGTAAGAACCTGTTGAACATCTGGCTCACGTTACCTTTTTAACATCAGCTAGACGTCCCTTCTTCCCAACCGGCTTGTCTTTGACTTCTGAAGAGGTTTGCTGTAATTTGGACCCTGCAGACTCGCTCTCTGACTCGGAGTGACTCTCCGACTCTGATGAGCTGTTTGACTCTGAGTTGTGTGACCTCTGCCTCTCGCTGCCATGTTCGCTTTCCGACTGACTTCCAGACTCCGAGGCGGAGTGATTGGATTCTTCTGAGGCTGAATTGCTGCAGGGAAAAGAAAGTAAAGATTCTTTTCATTCGTTTGTTCTTCACACAAAGCCGATGATAATATGAGCGTGGTACGATGGCAGATGCCTAAATTCCTTATAACTTCTTAAACTGAAGCACTGCATCACATGACCTTACTTGACCCCGCTGAGAGCCGGTAGCTTTATTTTTATCATAAATATCAGGCAAAGAAGTGAATGTATTTAATTTACAATAGAAACAAAGCAAGAGTACAACATGGTAATAAAATACAATGAAGGTTAAAAGCACAAATTAAACTGGGACAATATAACTGTTTTAGACAGAGTGTGATGTTTTAAAAATATGTTTGGAGATGAGATTCGAAGAGTGTAAGAGAGTCAGTATTACAGGTTCTGGGAGGGAGGAAAATCCACAGGTGAGGAGCAGAATGACTGAATGCTCTGGACCCATAGTGGGAAGGTTTAAAGAATTTTACATAATATGTGACTATTAAAAAAAAGACATATAAACTCAAGTCATTTTTCTCATTTGAGAATCAACCTCAGGTTAGTAAACACAAAAGTATTGTGTATTTAGTTTAAAACAAGCATCAAATTAAATTCAAATCATGGCTAGAAAAAAAAATACAAATATTAGATAATAAAATAACTTGAATGTAAATGCTCTAAATTTTTTTTTTAATCCGAGCTCTCTGCCTGAACTACCTCATTTATCCACATGAGGTCGCACTCAAATTAAATCTGCAGGATTTATACCTGAATCACTGCTTGAACACCGGAAAACAAAGCTTGTGCCTTTTTAACGTGAAAACTTTGAATTTACAAGGTTATCATCATCTTATCTGTGGATTATTATTTATAGTATTAATTAGTGTTTATATTTTAAATTATTGTATTTCTAAATAACTATGTACACATCCTACTAATTAAAAGAGTAATGGAAACAAAGGAACTGATTGATATATTAAATCAAAGAGAACTCAAAAGTAATCTTCGTGTACATCGGACTGAACCAGTTCTGGACGGAAGTGGCTCCTTTAAGAGAATTTACAAGTGGGTGGGACAGGGATGCGATCTTGAATAACTATTGGTTGTTGGGTTGCTGGGGGAAATCCAGCCAATCACAGCGCTGAGAGTCAACTTTTTTTTTTCTCATTATTAAAGGGCTACGAACTTCCTGTTTCTCTGTGTAGTTCTGAGTTTTAATACAGATAAGTATAGTGGACACACAATTCAAGTGCCATTTTGTGCCTGTGTGAAAATTAAAAGTTTTTTGAGAATATATCATAAAAAAACCTCAAGACTTTGTATTCAGTCTTTGATGATTTGAACACCTTCATTTTGAGTGGAAAAGAAGTTGAGCTGCACTGCAGAGGACATGTTTTAACTCTGAGCTCTAAACACTAAAATGGCTGCCACAAGATGTTAAAGACTTAAAACTACAAGTGTGATGTAACCTGCAGTGTACTCAGTGAAAAGCTGAGAGATAACTCATTTTTATTAAGCATCAAATACATTTATTGACATCTTTATCTAACAAAACAAGTCAAGAGAATCTACTTGTGCTTCAGGACATCAAGGATTAAAATAAAAAACATTTTTCAAATGGAAACTTAATTTTGATCTAATGTTTCTGTCCTGACACCATATAAATGTTGTTTATTGAAATATGTTCACTGATTCACTAGGATTAGGATTCACACACCTGATGTCAGACAAAAAACCCCTATAAAGGATCAAATTTAAAGTGAAACATGAAATATTTGTCTGCATTCATAACCATGCACATATAAAGTCATAATACCCAGGTTTATTTGAACACACTGTTTAAATCATTTAAAGTCAATCTTTCAGGACAAATCATTCCAGGAAGAGTAATTCTCCAAAAACTGCCTTTAAATCTGAAACTCCTTAAAGAATAATTCAGAAAAATTCAACAAGGCAAGAATCTGAACACTGACATAATTTAAAACAAGAGTTTAATGTCACTCTTCTTGTCAAACAAAAAATCATTTACAATCAAGATTTTAATAATTACAGAAAAACATTCTTGAACAAACTGGATTCTCTGAAACTTTTTAACTTTCTCAAAACTTTAAAAATAGCATATTGTTATGAAAATAGAGATTTAGCCACATTGAAATCAGTCATGAATGATAAAACAAAGATAAAAAACTCAATACTTGTGTGTCCACATGAATCAAAGCAGTTTAATGTTTGTAAAATAAATCCAAACGTTTAAGAAATGGTGCAATGCAGTCCCAACTTTCAAATCAAGGTCATGCAATAAAGAATATTGAACAAATCATTTCAACAAAGTACAGGATAGTAGTAGTTTCCTTGTACTCTAACAGCTACATCTTTTGGGAAATGAATGATATGTAAACACAGGCCTGAAAGCTCAGAGTCAGAAAAGGTTGGAAATCAGGGTGTGGCTTGAATTAAACAATAGCAAGGTCATTCATGACACCGAGGAACTTCTTCAAAAACCTTCTCACAGGTGATCGACCATGCTTGTAAAGGTAAACAATCAAAGCATAGAAATGAATAAGCTAAATGAAGGATAAAGGATCATACCTTGAAGCATTGCTTTGAGTCGATCCTTCATCTTCTTGCTTTTTACTTTTACTCTTCATCATCGTAGAATCCTGTAAATCTTAGATGATGATGTTCTGTCCAGGTTTTTAATGTGAAAAAGTTGGAAGAGGCATGAACTATCATAAAGTCCCTTAAGGATTGTCTTTGCTCTGATGGCAGCTCAAACCCAGACGATGCAACACGAGGGAAGATAATACTAAATCGATTAATTTAAAGATCATTATACATGTCGCTAATTTCAATAAACAGCCCAGAACAATGACAGGTATCCTCACAATAAGCTAAATATCAAGCATTTATTGTTCAGTATAGTCCACGGAAGAAGTCGCATGCCGACAATTTTAACTGCGTCATCGCATAAAGCATTAGAAAAATAACATTTACGGAGGAGAAAAATCATTAAATTTTTTCCATCACAATGTAAACATGCCAATTCAGAGTGACAAAAGGTGCTAGTCTTTAAGCTAATAGATTCTCCTTCGCTATGTCGCACTTTAAATATTTATGTATCAGTAAAAAAATACTAATAATCGTAAAGAAAAACGTGGTAAATTACAGAATAACCTTGTTTGAAGAAGCTTGTAGGCCTTTACGGTCTACACGGAGTGAGAGTGTCAGAGCAGCAGCGAGCAGCAGCAGCAGACTAAAAATGGAGGCGCGCCATGGCTGGAAAACAACGACAAGCACTCCGCCAGCACAGACGGCTCGACCAGCCTAACAAAATCAGCCAAAAACCACACTAAACCCTGATTAAAAAACCACTGTACAATCAAAATCATCGAATCCGAACAAGAAACAAGCTGAATCGGCCGACTATAAAGCAAGAAGAACGACAAGGAGCTTCCCGGAGCTCAGCCGCCATGTAGAGCTCCTTCCCTGCTCTGAAACATTTGATTGACGTTATTTCCATCTACACTCAGGTGATGCTGAAGTCCCTCCCCTTTTATTCGCTTTAAATTATACTTCTATATAAATTTACATGGATTATATACTCCAGAGCAACCATCTTAACGTTAAACCTTTTTTTATTATGAATAAAAGGTTAGACTAGTGAGGGACTGTGAAATTATATATTTTGCAGAACTGACATCACTTCCTGTTCAGACAGGAAGAAGGACAGGCAGTGGCCATTTCATAAAACTTTCCAGGCTTGGAAACCATTTGAATTCAGAACGAAACCTCTTAGATATTATTCAGACATTTATTCATAAGCTCTGTGTAAATCAGTAACACATTCAACCACCACTTTCACTCAAATCAGGAGGAAAAACCTAAATGTAAAAACAAATCCATTGATCCAGCTGGGCAGATCAATTAACGCTAAAACGTTAAACATTTTATACCAAAAACAGTTTCAGATGTTTGGCTAATAAAACAAAGCCGTTGATAAATACGAGGTCATACACTTTATTTAAAACAACATTTGAATATCAGTTGTACAAAGGCTAACTGTGTCTACGACGTCCAAAATGCAGTTAGTGTTGAAGATCCAGAGTCCATGTTGTAAAAAAAAAAAAAAAAAAGTTAAATTAAGTCCAAAAGTCCAGTCAAAAAAATTTAATCTTGTCAAAATAGCTTGTATCTTCGTGTTAAACAACGCCGTCTCCACTGCGGCAAAATCCAGCTGAGTGGGGTCTTGATAGGGTAAGAAAAAAAAAAAAAGAGAATTGTAAATTGTAAACTTACAGTGCAACTGAAATAAGAAATGGTTTACAAATCAGAATATAAAAGTAGACTAAATAACAGTTAGCTGACATGTTTAGCTAGCATTCAGTTGCAACAGAGCACTGCGCGAAACATGCTTCATTTAATCAAAATTAAAAAGCGTCGAAACTGAAGTCCAAAGTCTTCATATAATCGTAAAAGTTTAAACTCCAGAAAGACATTTACGACTTTTATACATACTGAACTGCACGCGGGGTGCGTTAGCAGAAACGACTACAACGTCACTGTTCTAATTAATTACTTCTTCAGAACATGAGAAAATATATTATGAACTAAATTTTCAGTAACTTGAGTAATCAACCCTGGGATGAACAATAAAGCTTGTCCAAGTCTTAAAGAAAAGTTAAATCCTGAACTGACCACCAGGGGTGCGATAAAAGATGTAAACAGCAGCGACAATACAAAACCTCAGTAGAACATGTAGCAACAAACAATACAAATATAACAAAATACTTCAGCATACAGTAATAATGCAATACTAATGCATGTAATTGATTTTTTTAAACAGCTTAATATAAAATAAAGAACGCGAAAGTCCAATTTTATTTGATTTTTAACTTGTCCCAAATATCAGATATTTTGGGGGAGCCAAAAGCTTGTGGCTTTCTATAACAAGAACATCAAAGAGGAAACAGTAAACATTCATAAAAACAAGTTTAGGAAAAAAATCTAAATATGATGCAGTTTTGATCACTGAACTACAATAATGAACTTTAATTTAAATATTTTTAGAGACGGAAAAACTAAAACTGAATGTGAGTTAAATGATTGAAAATTTGTTTTACAATAATTTAAGCAGAATTCATTCAAATTCAACTAAAAACAAAAGACCAGTTTTAAGTGTAATAAACATATTAGATATGACATGAAAACACACAAACAGGAGAAACTTACAGAGTTGTCTTCATTTTGGAAACTTGTCAGTCTCTCAAATCTCTGCTGTGGGAAAAAAAAAGGGCCCATTAACGATTTTTTTGCTAAACCAAAATTTAGAAGTGGTTTTATCACAAACACATAACTTTCAAACTGAAAAATTTAAGAAAACATGTTCGGGACATAAGATAAATGACTATGTTACTGAACAAGTTTAAGTACAATCGAAACGAGAAATGTGTCCTGATGAGGTCCGTGATAAAACTCCGTCCTCCCCGGGACAGGAACCGATCTTAACATGTTCAATTCTAATATTACACAAGTTATCATGTCCAAAATCTACAGAAGTCATGAACCTACACGTCTGGATGAATGAATCCTTTTGTCACAGGTTTGTCTTCCAGACTATCG
Source organism: Pachypanchax playfairii (assembly GCA_006937955.1). NCBI lineage: Eukaryota > Metazoa > Chordata > Actinopteri > Cyprinodontiformes > Aplocheilidae > Pachypanchax > Pachypanchax playfairii. The sequence goes on from SSNP01000085.1 coordinate 813,445, forward strand.
CTATAAATCCATAAGTTTGGAATTTCACCATTTGTCGTATTGCTAAAGGGGAGGAGCCTGCAGACTTTGAACGCAGCCACACAGACCTGGTTTCTGCATCAAATTGGGATTTTATCTGTAAAAAGGTGCTTACGTCTAAACAAAGACACTACCGTCTATTCCATCAGTTTTTAAATTCAGGTCTAATGCCACAGTGAAGTTTCAACACTTGAAGTTTAACCAACAGGCCTTTCAAAGCAGCAACATTTGAGAGACTAAAGGGTTTGGTGACACTAAGGCATCTCAACCACACAAAGATCCTGAGACTGGAATCTAAACTTCTTTCTTGGCTCTGGAACAGAGCCTTCTGTACTGAAGTGGCTGAACAAATAAACTGCACCAGTTCCATTTTTGTTTCCATTCATTTGAGTGAAGCTCCACAACATTCTGCTGTCAAGCTAGTTCCACTTTGTTATGTTTCACTAAACACAGTGTCTACAGTGAAAGACAACAAGAAGACGTGGCGTTTTCATGCTGTTAGTCCAACAGAAGTCCCCACAAGATGGTAGAATGCAGTATTTGGTCAGTTTGTTGGACTGTGAGGGGTTACTGTCAGGTACATTTTGCTGCCTGCATCTGTCCAGGGGGGCCTGCCAGGTTCCTTGGCGATTGGACATGTGCAGCTAAAGAGTTTGTGACTGCATAATTTGACATCAACCATTCCAGATCTACATTAAACCCCCGTTCTAATGATCACAGCAAGTCGATGACAAAAATGGCTCAAATCCCGAGCAGAGAAAGAAAGGCATCTTTGATGCCTGTTGAGGAAAATAGGTGTGAGAATATTGACGGCTCTCAACATTTAAACAGTTTGTCATCCAGAAACTTTAAGTAGACTAATGTTGATTTACACTCCTAAGAAGGTATCTGTTTGATACCCGTTTGTCTGGACAGTTTGGAAACTAGCTCACTGTCACCTCCCTCTGGACGGGCGTCAAACTGTAGAACAAGAGCTTGAATGCTGGGAAAGTTCATCACAAAAGCCTATGAATAAAAAGTTATGTCCTGCGAACCTTTGCATGTACACAGGCAAAGGAAAAGCCAACAAGGCCTTTAAATTTTTGTTTGTAAATTTGGGATGGACAAGTCTTCGTGTGCATTGCTGAGCACCCTGAAAGGTAAGCCCCTTTTACGCCAGACCTAAAAGATCTTCTTCCTGAAATGGCACAAACTATCGGGACAGAACAGGGGTTGATGTTGACCTACCATCAATGTGCCTAAGCCCCACAGAACAGAAGTCACAGATCAGATCATGTTCATACGTGTAAGCGCAGAACATGGCACAATTAGACCAACTTGGCCGGTTCATGTGGGAAGGCCCACTAAAGTTTGAACAAGAGGGTTCTCCTCTGAAGCCGTGTTGTCAAACCAGTGAAAGAGGCTGCACAGAAGCAAAGTAAAGAGGACAATTCGTATCGCCCATGAAGTGACCTCAAGAAACCGCTTCAGCAGTCCTTTCCTTAAGCTACATCAATACAAAGAGGTGGAACCACTGGACGACCAAGAGATTTGAAAGCAAGCAACGTTACAACAGTTTGCGGATGAAGTTTGGTTTCCAAGAAGAGTTCGAGCATCTTCTCAAGAGGAACTTCGTTTGCCTCACTGGTATTATGTGTAAAAATGCTTGTAACTAGTGCCAAAAAATGAGAATGTATTTGAAGGAAATTTTAGCTGGCCCAATTAAATTGTGACGCTAGTTGCTCATGATGCTAGTTTGTCAAGCGAAACCTATGTAAATTACTGCGACAGGATTTTTCTGGCATTGGTTAAACTTCTCTTGTTGCAAATGTTAAGTCTGAATAACTGACATATCAGTCATGTTGTTGCATAAAACAAAACATACCTAATTTGATTTAACACCGGTTGGTTGTAGGTTAGCTAGCTAGTTGTAAAAGGAACATTTTGAAATATACACATTTAAATTGAGTAATTCAAATATAATTCAAACAAAATCTCCAGAAGTTATTTTGTACAGTAAATTTGTACTGGGTGAGAGTTAGGGAAAATTTTGGGTATTTTCTTATGATTTTCATTACAACTAGTGTTCCAACTTAATTAAAAAACCTACACAGTATTTCCACACTTTACATATGGCATGCGTTATGCTAACGGGAACAGAAGTACAGAATGTTTATTTGTTGAAGTGAGACGTTATTTCTAAATACGTCCATTCTACATCTTACACTAGGGGGCTCTGTTTACCCTACAGTAGTAAAAACTAAAGAAAGCTTATTCGACACAGTAGAAATAATGTGTAATCTTCTAAATATTTCTTATCTTGAAATACTACTTACAAAGTTCCGCTGCAACGCGAACTTCGGACGTTCTTCGATTCATTACGGCTAACCGTCAAACCTTTAAACAGAAAACAAACAATTTAGTATACCAGCACACCCTGCTGGCAACAATGTAAACAACAGCAAAGACAAAACCGGCCTTTTTAAAATTAAAACGTACCATTTAGAATCTCTAAATCTTCTTTCCCTTTTGACAAAATCTGGGATCCATTGATAAAAGAAATCCTGCAAAAACACAAACATAATTATGACCATTGTCGTAAAAGCAATTAATAAAAACCCAACTCAAGTTGGTAGTAAAACAAGTCAAACATTTTATCTGCCTTTATTACTTAAGCAAATTTTTTGAGCCAATAAACCATTTTTAACATATTAAGAAAATACTAAAGTATTTACATATTTATTAAAGCAATTGCTTTATTTTTTGCACGTCTCAATGTTCCAAAATGCGACTACATAGGTTTTGAACAATGAGATCCATTTCAAATAGCTTACAGTCGACATTTTGTTCTGTGCAGGCTGGTACTAATCTTTTGGCTTTAAAAATAATATCTGAGATTCAAATAGCTAATAAAGAAGACTCTATTACGTGTTTGCATTACATGTGATATAAGTGTAAATCTAAACAACCTTGTCATTGGGAATAAATAAAATTATTTTTTATTATTTTAAAATACAGATATTAAAGATATCCTTAAATTCCCAAAAGTCTAATGAGATCTCTTAACATGAAAATGTGTCTTTATGTGCACTGTAGAAGAAATAGGAATGGAAAAGATTAAATGTATGTATATTTAGATGACTTCAATATTCATTCCCTCAAAGGGTTAAAAGCCAACACCCTATTTATGTATTTCGAAGTATATCTAATCTTTTATAACATACAGAATCTTTATTTGGCAAACAAGTTAAATATTGTTGTTTGTGATGTTCAAAATAAAGAAATTATGGTCAAAAGTCATATTTTTAACATTTGGCAACTTATCACAATCTACACTATTTATAAAACCTTAACTAATAAAACAAATGTTTTACTTTTAATCTTGCCACAAACTGAATCCTCAAAACTTAATTAGTGACAATGTGGAAAAAAGAATCAAATTTTTAATATTTTTTTCATTTTTAATTCGACGAAAAAGGTAAAAAATTAGTTTACCGAAAATAAAGAAAAATGCATTAAAGGTTGTTGTGTTTGTGTCAGTTGTTCTCGATACAACATGTAAAAACAGAAACATTTGCTAAATTTCTAACGTTTTAATGCATTAAATTGACACAAGGGCATCTGCCCTTTCAAGGACAAAGGAAATTTTAAATGCGTAGGTCGAAATAACTCCAAATAATTCAAGAACAAATATGGTTGTTCGCACATAAACCGAGTTAACTCAAAACAGAGGCACAAAACATGCAAAATCCATAAACTGAAAGACATTTAAAAGCAATTTATAGTCTATAAAGCGATTTTCTACTCTTCGCTGGCAACACCATGGCCATTTTTACAACACTGCGCCTAACTGTCGTTCTTTCCTCCATTTTGCCATCGTCTCCTGGCTCATGTTTTTCGACTAATATTGCAGGATTTCTCGCATGTTCTTACCCATTTCAACGGTCGTGTCTATCCCCCGTCATCTGCCTTGGTCAGCATCACCTTTTGGGGTGATTTTGGTAGTTTCGGTGGGTCTTTCCGCCGTTTTGTAGCCCCCATCATGGTGTCGGTCTGCTCCGTCGCGCTGCTCCGCTGTGTCTGTCCTCCTCTCCGCCTCCACCCGAGCTGATATCCTTTCAACGGTTCAGCCCACTTTCCTCTCAACGTCAGCCAAACTTCCTCCACAGCCCCATCCAGCTAGCAGGGACATGGAAACAACCTCAGGACTCACCAAAAACTTGTCTTAAACGACTTCCAATACTTTAAAGATATTTTAGAATCAATATAACTAATAATTTAAAGAAATCCCTGTGTTGTTTGTGTCAGAGAGTTACACAGCTAGCTTCAAAGCTACCTGAACAGAGATGTAAATGTAAAATCAGCCTGATATGAGCTGCTTTAAATAGCTCTGATTACAAGCATGGTATTTTATATTTGTCATATTTAACGTAATTAGTTGTTCTTTTTTTAAACAAACAGAACAAAAGTTTTCGTCCCAGTGGTTTTTTTGTGAAATCTCCCATTTAGGCCTTTCAAAATAAAGTTTCGTCTTGCCTCCAGAAGTGCAGATAGTTTTAAACCTCTTCATTTGGCAGGCCTGGAAATACTATGTGCATGCGCTGAGAATACATTACCAATTCCGTAATAGATTTATTAACTCTAAATTTTAATGAGTCAACATGGGATCCCAGTCAGTTAATGCTTTTACTTTGATATAAATCTTTATTACATCTTATTTTATCTTTATTTACACATGAAACATTATGAAGAAACCTAGGTATTAACTGTCTGTTAAGGCCGTCTTCCAGTGTTTCATTCAAGCCTCGTGATCTCAGGGTTTGTGAACTTTACATGGATAACAGAAGCTGGGACGTTATATTTACCTGTTCAGGTAGTATAAAAACATTTCAAAAGCAGCAGATGATCTTATCCCAGTTACTGAAACCTGAATGGGATGTACAAAACACAACATGAACAATATAAAGAGCCTGTTTAACAGGATACAAGAGCTTGTGTAAAACTCTGTTTATGTAATGTCTTATTTTCAAAGTGTACATTCATATTTACATGTATGATATGTTAGAAGCTGAATTATAGTTGTTAAAGGTTTGAATTAAAGCAAAAACAAGAATCTCAGGTACTTAAAACAAGACAAGACTGCTGGTTTTGTGACAAAATCTCCCCATTTCAGTTAATAAACCCTTAAAACTCGAGCTGGTATGAGGAAAGAAAGAAAGCTGGTCAACTTCAGCTGATCAGTCAGCACAGCCTTTGTTGAAGCGTCTGTGGAGGCCCCAGGAATGTTCTCCACCCCCCCATCATTGACCAATGAGCATGTTACTTCGCAGGACGCATGCGCCATGCAGTGGAAGATTTCTTTAAAAAGATCCTAAGCCCAGCAACAGCAGCACCCTGCAAAATCCACAAACACTTTGACATCACAAGTTGAGACAGCAAATTCATGTTTCCACTAAGTTGATGGTTCTTCTTTTGTTGAAGGTTGTCGTCCTCTTTTATTTGTCTGGAATAAGATTCACATTTAAATGATTAGGATAAAGATCTGATGATAAAACCACAGAGATCCCTTATCTGAATCACCTTAGTTTGGCCAAGTGTTGTCAAGTTTATTTATAAAGCACATTTAAAAACAACCAAGGCTGACCAAAGTGCTGTACAATGAGATGACATAAAACAGTAAACATAAACAGAATAAAATCTCTAAAAAAATACATAAAACACCTCACTAATGAAACAATCAAATTAAACCTTGTTAAAAATAATCTGATGTGAGGAGGTAAACTGTTCCATAGTCTGGGTGCAGCTACAGCAAAGGCCCTCTCTCCTTTAGTTTTTAATCTGTATTTAGGAACATCTAAAAGCATCAGATCTGCTGACCTCAAACATCTCCTGGGTCGGTAAAGGTTAAGAGGCTCTGTAAGATAGGGAGGTGCAGTACCGTTAAGAGCCTTAAAAACAAGCAGTAACATTTTAAAATCAATCCTAAAGGCGACTGGGAGCCAGTGGAGAGAACAGAGAACTGGAGGGATGGGATCTCTCTTTTTGGAAGCAGTCAGCAGACGAGCAGCAGCGTTCTGCACCAGCTGGAGACGATGCAGAGAGGAACGATCTAAACCAACATACAGGGAGTTACAGTAGTCCAGCTGGGAAAGCATGGACCACTCTTTCTAGATCGTGTCACAAAAACAAGGAATATGGCTCCAGTTCCATTTGCTCTTCTACTTGTTGCACAACTTACACCAGAAAAACAACATCTTTACTAAGAAAAGAGAAGAAGAATACAGACATGCTGTAAAGACACAGATGTGTGAGATACATCAGCAGCAGCATCGTCTGATTGGTGTTTGAAGCAGTTTACACAGAAAATATAATTGTTTATGTAAAAGAAGAATTTCTTTCTTCATGAAGGTGTTAAAGATGTTTCTGTGTCTGGTGGTTTTGGTGTTCAGGGATCTGTAGCTCCATCCTGAGGGGAGAGGAGAGGTGAGATCCTGGTGAAAAGGTCCCTGCTGATGCTGCCTGACCTTTTCCTCACTCTGGAGGAGTCCTGATCCTAGATGGAGGAGTCCAGGCTCTGGATGGAGGAGTACAGGTCCTGGATGGAGGAGTCCAGGCTCTGGATGGAGGAGTACAGGTCCTGGAGTGAGGAGTCCAGGCTCTGGATGGAGGAGTCCAGGCTCTGGATGAGGGGGACAGGTCCTGGATGGACAACTGCAGGTCCTAGATGGAGGAGTCCAGGCTCTGGATGAGGGGGACAGGTCCTGGATGGACAACTGCAGGTCCTAGATGGAGGAGTCCAGGCTCCGGATGGAGGAGTACAGGTCCTGGATGGATGAGTGAAGGTCCTGGATGAGGGGGACAGGTCCTGGATGGACAACTGCAGGTCCTAGATGGAGGAGTCCAGGCTCCGAATGGAGGAGTACAGGTCCTGGATGGATGACTGAAGGTCCTGGATGGAGGAGTACAGGTCCTGGATGGATGACTGAAGGTCCTGGATGGAGGAGTACAGGTCTTGGATGGATGACTGAAGGTCCTGGATGGAGGAGTACAGGTCCTGGATGAGGGGGACAGGTCTTGGATGGAGGAGTACAGGTCTTGGATGGAGGAGTACAGGTCTTGGATGAGGGAGACAGGTCCTTGATGGAGGGGGATAGGTCCTGGATGAGGGACATAGATCCTGGATGGAGGGGGGCAAGTCCTTGATGGAGGGGGATAGGTCCTGGATGAGGGACATAGATCCTGGATGGAGGGGGGCAAGTCCTGGGTGATGGTGGTCCACAGAGACCTGAACATGTCCACCACAGACATTGTGTGTGATGATGGGGGACGAGGTGTTGAGCTCTAAAAACAAGTAGTAATCATTTAAATACACTTGTTACATTTTATGGAACTTTTTTAAATTCATGAATTTACCAGAATGAATCATTTCTGAAGCTGGTGTAAAAAAAAAAAACTCGACTGATGTAAATATTCTTTTAAAGCAAATATCACGTCTCAGTCGGACACGTTTCATAGTGGAACGAGGACAGGAAGTTGCAGTAGGGTGTGTCTTACACGCTGCAGAGAAACAAACAGGTTTTACATTCTCAGGTGTTTCGTTTCACACGCGAGTGTCTGATAAAGGTTTTCTTTCCACAGAACTTTGACCCACATGAAACCTGGTTACCTGTGTGTTAATGATTATTAAATGGATCTGCACCGTTTAACTAACAACTTCTGAGTAGCAAGTTAATGTTAAACTATGTTGAAACACGGTTTTAGAATCATCCAAAAGAACATTATTAAATCAAATGAGTTGAAAATAAATGCAGAAGCAAGAACAGTTTGATGTTTTGCGTCTAAAATAAACACCCGGTCAATACCATTAAGTATTTATTAGAAATCATGAAGGTCAAACTGAGACTGAGTCACATGTTCTAAACTCTGGAGAAAACGACAGAACAACATTTATTGTTTTTGTTGTCGTTGTTTCGTGCTGCCACCTAGTGGCCGTGAATCAGATCAAACAGCTGTTTTATGTAGAATAAAAATAAATAAACAGAATTCACAGGAACAAACATGTGTATAAATTATAACTAATACATTTAAATATAATTTTAAATAAATTCCGTCAAGTTTGCACCCTAAGAAGTATCTCACATGCAAATTCCTACTAATATTTTGAGCTGAAATAAATGTGAAAGAAAGATAAACGTAAATAACAAAAAACATAAACAATAAAGGTGTTTAATAGAACTAGCTTCACCGGCTCATGTTTTTTGGATCTGTGGTCTTTATCAGAGTCTCATGGGAAGCTGCCCCTCTGATACACAGTCATATGTTGCCTTTAAATGCTGCTGGGAATTTGTAAACCGCTCCTTGTGGCTGTGTGTGTCCGAGCTGAGTGATCAGAGAAGCGAAAGAATTAATGTTGAGCATCAGAACACGTAGTGATTTCTAAACTTTTCCTCTTGCATAAAATAACTGAGACATTCGAGTTTGAAAACACTGTTGACGAATAAATTATCAGGACCTTGAAGGCAACACAGACTCATCTCTACAGATTTTTATCTCTTGCCATAACAACATTTGCTTTAGGAATAATTTAAAATTATTTTGATCATCCAACTAATGTTTCATGATCCAAAACTGAATCACTAAGACAATCCACCATCATCGCATTTACATTATATTTCTTACAAGAACTGATTTATTTGTATTTATTTGCCGTTGAATTTTTCTATTTCAATGTAAAAAAAAACATCTGCATTCCATCACACTGCCTCGTTTACATTTTTCTGCCACATAAACAACAAAATAAAAGCAACATACAGTTAAAATATCTAATAAAGACATTGAATCCAGCTCTAAGACTTTATCCTCTTAGTTCTATTTGGCTGCAATAGAAGGGGAAGAAATCAAATGAGTCATTGTGAGCTGGAAAAGACTGTAATTTAAAGCTCCAGCCTCAAGCTGTAACAAGAGGTAATGGGCTGGTTACAATAACCTGACATTTATTATGAAATTAATGTCAAATGGTTATGATTTATTACAAATACGGTATTAAAATGTGATCCAAGACACTTTTATCTTTATCTCAACACTACAATAAAAAAGAGTAAAAGGATAGGCTAATATAAACTATTAGTATATTTTACAGTTTAAAGAGGATACTAAAAAGTTCTTAACAGACTGCACTGAACTGATGCCCAAAATCCAAGAAAAGCCATAAACATGTAAAAAAACACTTGCAAATATAGTAATTTAAAAATAAAGGTTCTATAAAAATGGATGGAATTGCATAGCTTCATGGGTTCTCTCTATCTGCTAATTGTTTTAATGCAGGTTGAGTCGCTCCTTTAATGGGTGGTACTATCATGGTTTGGGCTTTTTGTGTTCATTTTGTGACTTTAATAAATTATTTGTTCTTTTTTTTTCCAGTCAAACCTTTCAGTGTTGGAGTCATTTCAAATGTTTTTTATTTGTTCAGTATCTTTGTCACTGTTTCCTCAGAACTTTGCACACCTGTAACTCATCTGTAATCAGCCCACGTTACCAGTTCTCATTCTGCTGTTTACTCTCAATGTTGCTTCCCTGCATGGAACTCCTTTCACTTTAGATTTTTCACAACTTTTACTGGCTTTGTTTTATTTTTAGAACATTTTCAGTTCTCTGCATCCTGATCCGCCCTCTAGCCGCATATAAAAACATTTATCAGTGTGTGTTTTGAGAGTTTGTACAGCTGGTAAGAAACATAGTACCATCAGTTTTGGAAACTGGTAACTGAAAGCACCAACATCCCGCTCTCCATGGCTCCAGCTCCAACGACATTGAAATGTCCGTGATTGACCTGAAGGCAGCACAAGCCCGTCTTAATCAGGAGGAACAGAGGGCCAGCCAGCAGAGCTCTTCTGGGGGCGGATAATCCTAATCTCCACAGTCAGGAAGGGATTCCTATCACTCACATACAGGGAGACACTTCTGGAAACGGGTTTTTGTAAGAGTACAGCTTCAACGGAAGCCCGGAGGAGCAGATCACACCGATCCAGTAGCTACAATGTGACAGCTGCGTTTCATCCTCGCTTACAGACAAACAACAACCATCTGACATTTCTTCATCCCTTCAGCACCAACATGGAGGTGACACTCCACCTGGCTCTAACTTTTCTGGCGGCGGTTCTGTGGCGGATCAGTGGCGAACCACTAACTCCTCCATCTGCGACCACGCAGTTCAATTCAACATCATCATCCTCCATCATCATCATCAGCAACAGCAGCCGCGATGAACTGAGGAGAAACGGGACAAACAGCGCTCGGATCTCCCCTCTGATGGCGCATCTTCCCACGCTGAAAAACCTGGTTGTTTTTATCTTCGTGTTAACTGCAGCTCTCATCACGTGTCTGGTCGTCAAAGTGATCAGGTGGGTCACGCGCAGCACCCTCGAACCCCGATCCAGCAGGGGTCTTAATGGAAATCTGTAATGTTTAGCTGATTTTATTCCACTGTGCACACGTTTAATTTCTAATGTTTCTGATGAAATATTAATTATAACACCATAAACTGGAGTTTTCATTAAGAAATCCACTCTGAGCAGTAGCAAAGTCACCAAATTTACTCCATCTGATCTGTTTTCCTGCAGATCTGGCAGACGAATCAGGAAAACACGGAAATATGACATTATAACTACACCTGCAGAGCGAGTGGAGATGGCTCCTCTGAATGAGGAGAACGATGATGAAGATGATTCGACACTGTTTGATGTCAAATACAGGTGAGAAACTGTGTAGTACAGCTTCACATACATCAAACTCCAAACAGGACAAAGATTCCCGTTTGTCCTGGTACATTTATTTATTTATTTATTTATTT
>SSNP01000085.1:824750-848448 GCA_006937955.1 Pachypanchax playfairii
TTTGACTAGGAATTTTTGTAGATACACACACACACACACACACACACACACACACACACACACACACACATTCACACACACACACACACACACACTCACAGAAACAATTTTACTTCAACTCTAATGTTGACTTATGGTTTCACCCTTCCGCACTTCCAATTGTTCCTTCCCTCACTCACTTCCTGAAAGGAAGACGTGACGTCCTGTTTACCTGACATTCCTGCCTTACAAGTCAGATGGGACATGGACTTGTGTATGTGTGTGTGTGTGTTCTCAGTTAGGACACATCAAACCCCGCAGACTAACTCTGACTTTCTCCTTTCCTTGCAGGTGAACCCGGTATGGCATCCCAGGACGCTCCAGTGGTTTTCCTGAGTCTCATCATCTCAGCGACTCGTGCTGCTCGTGCATTAGTTTTAATCTGTTCCAATAAGCAGCAGATTAACTTCTGATAACAGGAACTTTCATGTTCTATGTCTGGATATTGTGACAATTTGGCTGTACAGATGGAAACAAACCCTTGTTATTATTCTTACAGTATTTTGAGTTCAGGTGAAGGAAATTTGACTATAATTTCTAAAAAAAAAAAAAAGAAAAAGTTCAGTGACGAGCTCCTAATAAGGATTTAGCAGCTTTAAACTAGTGAGAATCTGTTGAGGTTGTTAAAGTGATAAATATATACATGTCAACCTTTTTAAATACAAACTGGATACTAACCACTTTATTGTGCATATTTACTGTTAAGAGCTTCAGTTTTTAAGTTTTATTTTATTGAGTTTTGTTTTATTTTTGCTGCTAAATTTGACCTAAATCTGGAGAATCCTGCCCGGATGAGTTTGAGTTATTTCTCGGTGAATGTTGTTGCTCTGAACTTTGACCTCAGCCGGTTGAATTAAAGTTATTAACAACACGCTCCGAGTGTTTCTCAGAACGATCCTGAGTTTTGGTTTCTCTGACGTAAGATGGCGAATGAACAGCTGATGTCCACTAATCTGACTTTAAATTATGGGACTGGGCTCTTTCAAATTAAATGTTGTTGTAGAAAAAATATACCAGCAGCAGCTTCCTGCTCAGTTTCTCATCAGCAGGTGATTTTCTGACTTGTTGGAATAGATGAAGGTTTTTTGTTTTGATTCATAAAGTTTCTTGTAACTGATGCTGTTGACTGCTTTCAGCATCTTTTCAGAATAAAACCTGTTTGTTTCTTATGAAGAAGTCTTAAAAAAAACAGTATGAAAGCACCAGAATGTGAAGGATCAGGGGCGTGTCCAGAGAGTTTTTAAAGGGGCCACTGACGGGTTTGGGGTGGGAACCAAAACCAAAAGCCATAAAAGGATTTTAATGTTTTAATTGACAAAAAATAACTGCAGTAAGTGAATGATGAAACTCACCTGCAGAAAATCATTTAGTTGCATCAATAACGTGCAAAAAAAAAAATCTACACAAAACTGTCATAAAATCCGGATTATATTTTAGATAAATCATGATATTTTCATCATTTCGCTCACCTCTGCATATAAATCAATCTGATTTTATTTATCAATCTTGTGGGTCATTTGGTTTCTATCAGTTTGTCTCCTGAAGTTTCTTCTCCTCGTGTTGTGTTTGTGAAACCATGGAAAAACCCTTCCCATGTAAAGATGCTAATTGTAGCCTTTTATTAGTTAAATGTCAGAAAGTTTCCCTTGTAAAATGAACCAGTCGTAGCTGTGAAGACATTACACAGACTAAGTTACGTGTGTTTTGTTTTTATTTGGAATTTTCTGGAAAAAAACAAAGTTTTACACAGATGTTCCGTGTTTTCCTCAGTTTCCGTGTCTTTACAACAAAATAAACCAACATCCTTTGAAGTCATCGTTAAAGGGAGCGGCTTGAAATGTTTCACCATTTTGATGGTTTTACATCTTGTTTTTCACAGAAAAGTCACAGAAAATTACATTCACACTGTCGTAACTGAACAGATCAAGTGTCCAGGAACTATAAATATGCTCAAGTGGCGTCCTTTAAGACAAGAAACATGCAGAGGCTAATATTCGCTGAACCTTAACAGACAAATTGCAAATGAGAAAAAGAAATCTATTAAAATACAATCAGAAGCTGAATGTCAGAAAGTTTTTTTGGAAGCTGTGGTAAACTCCAGACTCGGGGTTCATTAACTTAACAGCGCTGGTCATAAAATGTTTCTATTTTTTACCAACACCAGACACACAAATAAAAGCTTTCATTGCTTCAGACTGCTGACGTCTTTACATCAAACATTCATGTCTATTCTTAACTTAATTTGCAGCCTATTTGGGCCGCCGCGCGGGCGAACATCCCGTCAAAGCAGGGCTTTCATTGGACAGGTCACATGGCCGTGTAGGCGCGTGAGAGGCAACTTGTTTATTTCAAATGTCTCGAATTCTCCTGGTAATTCTTCTTATAAATGGGGACATTTTTTTTTTTTTTTTTTGTTGCTGTTCCTGAAAATTATTGGCAAAAACACCAAGAAGACTTCTAGAAACATTTCTCATAGTACTGGAGAGTATAAAAATATTCTCAGTCATAAAAAGTTCCCGGGTTAAAAAGTTGGAATTTTAAATTTTTTTTTGCTACGTCTAGACAAAAATGGTTACAATCCTGTTAGGAATAAACCGGCTAAACCCTAATAAAAATGGTACATTTGAATATTTTAAAAGTCCTTTAAAAGGTGGTAGATTTTGATTATAGGCAAGAAATACTTCAACATATTTAATTAAATCTACAAAACAACTAAATGCTACAGATTAGCAGTAACTTGGAGATTAAACAGTGTCACACATCGTTATAAGTGAACAAATGCTAACGAGCTACTCTTCCTCACACTCTTATTGCACTAATACTGCTGCAGCTGACTAAAAGCGCATCACGTGGCTCAAAACCAGAAACTCGTCATTCTAATAAAAACACTAAGTTCTTTCTACAAACATCCTGTAACAGTCGGAGTCTCCGGTGCAGAAACACTGTAAACATTTACACGTAAACAGCTGCTTCTGGATCTTCAGATTTTCAGACAATCAGGGTTTTGTTTTGTTTTTTTGGTTCTCCTCGCTGCCTCATTTGGCTCCAGTTATTAGACACTTAAAAAAATGCTTTACAAATTCTTTTACCACCATTAAAGGTACTTAAAGAAACTATAAATGTGTTTTAAAAAATAATTAATAAGTTAAACATCCCAAGCAAGAAAATTTGTTCAGTTTTGTTTCTCGTCCCTGATTATTTGGGTGGTTCCTGTTGTGTTGAAGAGACTCATGAGGGCCCCGAACACCGGGGTCTGCAACCCGTACGACAGCAAGAGCCATTACAAATCTAATAAAAACAATTATAAAGCTTCATTAATCCAGATGTGTGTGTGTGGAAGTGTATATTTCATTGTGACATTTGTTTTTTAATACTAGAAGTACAAACTGTGCTGCAGAGAGTGAGTGAACAAACCTGATGGCTTCATTTTAAACACATTTTAAGGACGGTGTCAGTCGTTTTCTGCTGATTTCGGTTGTGAACGGCATGTTGCAACGTACCATTTCTCTACTCTCAGTTTAAATATGATTATTACTCCTGGAGCCACTTTAGAGTGACTGAAGGGCCACGTGTGGCCCCAGAGCCGCAGGTTGCAGACCCCTTGCACTAACAGCTTTGTGTAGATGATAAATTACAGCTTTAAAACTAAAGTTGTTGTTATCGTGTGACTTTATTTTTCAGATTCCACCCTTCTGAGGCTCCTTGTTTTACTGGTACTTTCAGTTTTCGTTCATATCTGTTGAATCTGTTCGCCGTCTGTCTCGCTGCGACGTCTCCTAAAAAGACACGTCTGACTTGTCAAAAAGTATTTTCCTTTCCGAATGTCTCCTCAGGTTTTAAAACCATCTGTCGTCTTTCCGGTTGCTTGCAAATGAACCCCAGAGGGTTTGATGGTTGCCATAGAAACCTCATTAAAAGTAAAATAAACTGGTGTAATGAGTCAATTAAAGAGCCCATAATAGTTCAGTTGTTTAAGTTGTTGTTTTGTGATGAGAAAACAGTTCGAGAACATGGAGTCATATCTCTGGTTACTGGTTCTGGAGATCTTCGTGCTCCTCGCAGGTCCCAGTGTGGAGTCGGAGCGCCCCCTGTCTGTGCAAAGTGCTCAAGGTCCTGAACTCCAGAGGCATGGTGTGGGGACTTGAGCTGGAGGTGTACTCGTACTTCAGCGTGTCATAGTAGTGGTATTTGACCTGTTTGCCTCGCGGGTCGAGTGGAAACGGCCAGAAACCGTAAAGGTGGATCTCCTCACAGAAGCGAGTGGCCATGGTGTACATGAGGAGGCCGGTGGTCGGACGCTTGATGTGGACATTGTTAGTCAGCCAGTACCTGTTAGTAGAGACATCCAGTTATCTGTTAGTGGAGCCTTGAACACGTATGTGCTGCGGTGTTTTCACATGAAGTCTGATCTACTAAAAAACACCAAAACTGTTCCTCCAAA
The DNA here is from genome assembly GCA_006937955.1 of Pachypanchax playfairii. NCBI lineage: Eukaryota > Metazoa > Chordata > Actinopteri > Cyprinodontiformes > Aplocheilidae > Pachypanchax > Pachypanchax playfairii. The sequence continues at coordinate 829,231 of SSNP01000085.1, forward strand.
CACTCGAGTCCTTCAGGAACTTGATTTATTCATATCATCTGCAGCATTTCTGCCGCTGAAACAGAAAAACACCAGAAACATCTGCTTACAGCTGCTTGTTCCTGTCTTAGAGTTTTTAAAATGAACGTCTTTGTTCTGATTCGAGTTAAGATGTAAGAACATTTCAAATAATTTGTTAGTTTTTTTTTAACTTAGCGACTGATTAAACCACTAATTTCAATTCTAACAAAGTCAAACAATCTTAGCAGTTTAAACCTATACATAAAAATATCAATCCCAGTTCCAAGTGCTCGATACCACATCCGTCTATACAGCGGACACTACTCCTATCAGTCTGCTCTCATGAACAAGGAAGCTGCGTAGGTGTGAAACAACGAGGATTTTATCTAAAGACTGAGTTTATAACTCTTATTCAGGACTGCACGGTGGTGCAGTGGGTTGGGTCCTTGTGCTCAGAAACAAAACGATGGCTTCCTATTTTACACAGTCAGTCTGCTAAATTCCATAAAATTTGAATCTGGTTGGAATAAATGAAGGTCAAGAATCCGTAGGGAAGATTTAAGTCAGTGTATTACAAATAACCTGAAAACAGATCAGCTCGGACACGATCAACATGAATAAACATAAACTGTTTCATTACAGAATCCCTGCAAACAAATAAATCTACATAAAAGGCCTTTAGAAAGGAGATCGACCTGGAGTGAGGGACAATCAGTCCTCGGTGAGATTTAGATGGACAACATGAGGCCTGCCGGCTGGTTGCCTGGCAATCAGAGTGACGTTAGGACTCGCTGCATCCTGCAGTTCATCTCCGGGAGAAAGTCAGAACATCTGAGAGGTGTGTCTCTGTGGAAATCATCAACCCTCCCCCCCCCAGTTTTCCACCCTGTCAGGCTGATGTTTACCATCTGGACTGAACGGAGTGAGTGAAATTTGCTCTGGAAGGAGGTTTGTATTTGACCACAGTGTTGCGTTTGAGTGAAAAAAGGTGCAGTTGTAAATTAGATGTAGGAAGTTTGTGATCATGTTGTAAGTCAGTGTGTCTGATTGTTGGTTCGACAAACTGAGTTTGTTTAAAGAGCAAAAGTCTGAGGATGGAAATATTCTGTTGGTTGCAGTCTGTAACTTTGCCACTAGATGTCACTAAATCCTGAAAAAAACATTAAAAGTCCAATTTAATGGACACTTTTTAAAAAGTCTAACAAGAAAACTGTTAAATTAGAAAATTATTTACTATGAAAGAAACAACTTCAGATAAAAATCCCAAATGTAAGCTTCTTAAAACATCACATGGTAAAACCTTTCAACGTCTTCCAGCTCCTGTATGAACCCTGACTGCTTATTTAAAAGAAATTTGGGGTTGTAGATGAACAACCTCAGTTCAGTGAAAAAGATTAATTCTGACCAGATTAAAAAAACAATAATGTGTTGCCTTCTTAAAGAGGTCATTTCATACAAATTTCATGACTTTGTGGTTATTTCTTAACTATTAACCAGTAATATGAAACATTTTATATCTAAAAAACATCAGGAAACACTGATTAACAGACCTTTTAATCTGTCTGTATCAAAATTCAGGTTGTTCCGGCTCCTTCCGTCAGGCTGCTTCGGCAGCTCGTTCATATTCATTATTTGAATTTTCTGGACTCTGATTGGCTAACAAACTAGCCTATGAGAGCAAAGAATACTGTTTCCTGCCCCACTGTGAATGGCAACGTCAGACTTTCTCTCTTCCTGTTTGCTACGTCTTACAGCTTTTAGCAGCAGCATGCTAGGTGTGGTTTCAACTGCGGGAGCTGATGAATACTAATGAAAAAAGGAGGCTTTTTGAACTCGGGAGACCTCTGGTTTTATCACCACCTTAGTCTTAGAGACAGATGAGCAAACAAACACGAGTCTGAACTGATTTCTTGGTGAATGTAAAGATGTGTGAATGTGTGCTGCTGAGTAAAGCTGACAGCCTGACTGTCCTGCTGTTCAGCTGTTAACACAGTGTTTAAAAATAGCCACCTGGGCTGCAGATTCAGCCCAGTATGCTGCTCTCAGGTGTTCCTGTATGAGCTGGAGCACAATGGGAGCAGCAGCTGTGCTTCTTACCCTCTGACAGCATGGAGAAGGCGCAGTGATGGAAAGGCCATTCGTACGTCCACCGTGTTCAGCAGGATGAGACGAAGGGCCCACTCCACCCGATCCTCCCCTCCTTTAGCCATGAAGGCGGGGATCCACAACACGCTGCCGCTCAGGTTCCGAAGACGCTTCAGGAAACGCTCCTTCCACTCTTCTGTGACCAGGTCTTGGAAGGCCCGTTGGACCACAGAGGGGTTCATGGTCACCAGGTTGGTCCTCCGCCCCACATCCTTAGCATACTCCTCCACTGGTGCCAAGTTACACCTAAAAGTCCATAAAAGTTCTTTTAATCTTTTTTACAACACATCCAGTAACAGGGTGAGGATCGACCGAGCTCATGCACGATGATTCTTTTCATGTGAAAACTTTATTTTTACACAATATTTTATCTCCAGCTTTAAATTCTCACACTGTTAAAACAACCGAAACATTTCTTGTATTAGTTTTCACCCTTTAACTCATTGTGGTTGATGTTAATCTTCATCACCGCGGAAAGAACGGCTGGTGGCGATTCCAGCGCCGAGCTAAAACAAGCTACACCTCAAATACCGACGGCCTACTTTGTAGGAACCGCGTGAAGGCGGGCGACTATATTTAGCCGAGACATTATCTTCTCGTCTCGTATGTGAGTGTCAAAGCAAATTCTTCAGCTGCTGAAAATGACACATTTCCTGTTCTCTGCTTTCAGCCGAACTTCTGGAGTATGAAGAGTAGGACTCCTCCTCTTCATCCTCCTCATCATCATCATCATCCATCAGGGAGCTCAGATAAAATCAAGGTTTGTAACGTCAATGAGTTACACTTCTTTACAAAAACATTAAAGGGAGTGATTGTAGATAGTTTTATTAGATTCTAACCCCACAAAGAATCTGCAACTCAGCTCTAGATATATACAGTGGGGCAAAAAAGTATTTAGTCAGCCACCAATTGTGTAAGTTCTCCCACTTAAAAAGATCAGAGAGGCCTGTAATTGTCATCATAGGTATACCTCAACTATGAGAGACAAAATGAGGAAAAAAAATCCAGAAAATCACATTGTCTGATTTTTAAAGAATTTATTTGCAAATTATGGTGGAAAATAAGTATTTGGTCAATAACAAAAGTTAATCTCAATACTTTGTTATATAGCCTTTGTTGGCAATGACAGAGGTCAAACGTTTTCTGTAAGTCTTCACAAGGTTTTCACACACTGTTGCTGGTATTTTGGCCCATTCCTCCATGCAGATCTCCTCTAGAGCAGTGATGTTTTGGGGCTGACGCTGGGCAACACGGACTTTCAACTCCCTCCAGAGATTTTCTATGGGGTTGAGATCTGGAGACTGGCTAGGCCACTCCAGGACCTTGAAATGCTTCTTACGAAGCCACTCCTTCGTTGCCCGGGCGGTGTGTTTGGGATCATTGTCATGCTGAAAGACCCAGCCACGTCTCATTTTCAATGCCCTTGCTGATGGAAGGAGGTTTTCACTCAAAATCTTACGATACATGGCCCCATTCATTCTTTCCTTTACACGGATCAGTCGTCCTGGTCCCCTTGCAGAAAAACAGCCCCAAAGCATGATGTTTCCACCCCCATGCTTTACAGTAGGTATGGTGTTCTTTGGATCCAACTCAGCATTCTTTCCCCTCCAAACACGACAAGTTGAGTTTCTACCAAAAAGTTCTATTTTGGTTTCATCTGACCATATGATGTTCTCCCAATCCTCTTCTGGATCATCCAAATGCTCTCTAGCAAACCGCAGACGGGCCTGGACGTGTCCTGGCTTCAGCAGGGGGACACGTCTGGCACTGCAGGATTTGAGTCCCTGGCGGCGTAGTGTGTTACTGATGGTAGCCTTTGTTACTTNCCTTTAACTCATTGTGGTTGATGTTAATCTTCATCACCGCGGAAAGAACGGCTGGTGGCGATTCCAGCGCCGAGCTAAAACAAGCTACACCTCAAATACCGACGGCCTACTTTGTAGGAACCGCGTGAAGGCGGGCGACTATATTTAGCCGAGACATTATCTTCTCGTCTCGTATGTGAGTGTCAAAGCAAATTCCTCAGCTGCTGAAAATGACACATTTCCTGTTCTCTGCTTTCAGCCGAACTTCTGGAGTATGAAGAGTAGGACTCCTCCTCTTCATCCTCCTCATCATCATCATCATCCATCAGGGAGCTCAGATAAAATCAAGGTTTGTAACGTCAATGAGTTACACTTCTTTACAAAAACATTAAAGGGAGTGATTGTAGATAGTTTTATTAGATTCTAACCCCACAAAGAATCTGCAACTCAGCTCTAGNTCTTGTGATCATTTTGACCCCACGGGGTGAGATCTTGCGTGGAGCCCCAGATCGAGGGAGATTATCAGTGGTCTTGTATGTCTTCCATTTTCTAATAATTGCTCCCACAGTTGATTTCTTCACACCAAGCTGCTTTTACCTATTGCAGATTCAGTCTTCCCAGCCTGGTGAAGGTCTACAATTTTGTTTCTGGTGTCCTTTGACAGCTCTTTGGTCTTGGCCATAGTGGAGTTTGGAGCGTGACTGTTTGAGGTTGTGGACAGGTGTCTTTTATACTGATAACGAGTTCACACAGGTGCCATTAATACAGGTAACGAGTGGAGAACCGAGGAGCCTCTTAAAGAAGTTACAGGTCTGTGAAAGCCAGAAATCTTACTTGTTTGTAGGTGACCAAATACTTATTTTCCACCATAATTTGCAAATAAATTCTTTAAAAATCAGACAATGTGATTTTCTGGATTTTTTTTCCTCATTTTGTCTCTCATAGTTGAGGTATACCTATGATGAAAATTACAGGCCTCTCTGATCTTTTTAAGTGGGAGAACTTACACAATTGGTGGCTGACTAAATACTTTTTTGCCCCACTGTATATATATATATATATATATATAAAATATAGTGAAAATATAATACAGTGAAACCTAAATCAGATTCCTCTGTTTTTCTCCAAACAGAACGAGTCAGCGACTTCCCAGACTGTGTGCTGTTTGTAAATCAGAGCGAGTACCAGCAGAACGCCCAGTGTTTCCCTGAGAGGCACAGCGTGTTCCTGGCGGATGCAAAAAGCCTTTCAAAACCTCAGTTTCATGTATAATTACATTTAAGCTACACGTCTGATTCACAACTTTGAGTCGTTGATAAAAGCCCCGGCAGCTTTTAATGTTAAGAGTCTAAAACTGAGATTTCCAAACAACACAAAGTACCTGATGATGAAGTCGTGCGAGTCGATTTCAGGTCCGCAGCTGCTGTTCAGCAGGATCCCAGAGTTCCCCACGATGGCACACTTCCTGTGATGTTGGTTTTTCATCGGAGACACGCTTGGCAGCAGACGGTAGAGATTTTCTGAGATGTTTGTGGTGCTGTGGCGATCGAAAACATAGTGGATGATATCTCCCGGCTTCAGCGTGCCCTTAAGAATCGAGATATCTCTTTCAGGGTCGAGGAATCGGAGAATATTCCTCCTGGGAAGGAGAGGAAACATGTACACCTCATAAAAGAGTCTAATCAGCAGATCCTGGAGATGCAGGTGAGATGAAACACACCGGATGAGGTTGGACAGCGTCTTGTTGAAGGTCCAGATGTTTGATGAGGGTTTGGATGTGCTGTCGCAGCTTGGATGAGGAGCCACATGTTTGATGGTTCTTGGCGTGGCTGTTGGATACGAGTGAAGCGCGACCTTTCTAAATGACAAGAATAAACAAACACTGACATTTAGTACCATCAACACACACCTGATCTCTGCTTCTACACACCTGATCTCTGCTTCCACACACCTGATCTCTGCTTCTACACACCTGATCTCTGCTTCCACACACCTGATCTCTGCTTCCACACACCTGATCTCTGCTTCTACACACCTGATCTCTGCTTCCACACACCTGATCTCTGCATCTACACACCTGATCTCTGCTTCCACACACCTGATTGAGATGAAGGGTCGTTAACAGACTTAAGATGGACTCACTAGTATCTTTAGATTTTCACTAAGTTACCAGCAGGATATGATATGGAACATGTTGGATGATTCTATTCATTCAATCAATCCAAAGAAAAAAAAAAAAAACAAAACGATCACAACACCTCGGATCATTAACTTTAACCCCAACTGGTGCGTCAGTAATCAAGTCATCAAGTATCACTTCAGGGTAAATTAAATCTAAAAGATGCTCCATTATGAAGTGAAAAAGTCAAATTTAGCTTAAACTGACATCATTTCGTCCCACACAGGTCAGTTTAATTTACTCCTGCATTATTTATAAGCACTTTTTATCATTTATTTCAGGAAAGGTTTGTATTTCTACGTGTTGAGCAGACCTGAGTTATACAGACATGTTTAATTACAGCCAGATTTATCACCATAAATTTTTTTTTTGACACGAGGAATGCGTGAAATAAATACTTTTAATGAAAAAAAACTAACTCCCTAAATTTACAATAATCCAGTCAAGGCAGGAAACATAAAAAACTGGAGGAACACAGAACACGGTGGAACCAGGAGGATCTGACACGCTGGGGAACAGAAGATTTCTAACCCTGTAAGAACCAACCTGTCAAAAAAATAACCAGAAAAATCTGATCTTTTGGATTTGAGATATTTATGAACCCTTCTAACAAAATCCGCAAAAATTATTTGCTACGTCATGTTTATGATTTATTTTTTTGTATCAAATTTGATACATGGCCATTTTTACAGTTTAATTGTAATAAAAAGAATGAGTTACTTAATAAATATGCATTCTTTCAATAGATTATTTTTAAATATATCTTAGAATTTTGACGTTATTGTCTCAAAACATGAGCAATCATTTTCCAACCATCTTAGAAATGATCCAAACTTGAGCTGCCTGTAGTGGCATGATAATCCACCATGGGGCAGAATACATGTGTCAGATTATATACAACAGGTTTTTAAGACATTGATCATGTTGATGAGACAAACTCAGATGAGTTAAACACAAGAACTGAAATAAAAGAAGACGATAAACCTGAGAAACAGAATAAATCTAACTGGAATAATGTAAAGGAACAAGATAAACCTGAAACTTCACATCAGATTGCTGAAACCTTGTCGCAGCATCTTTCTGTCAGAAACATTAAAGAACTTAAGAACTTCTTGTTCCTCGTGTGAAATAAATCTTCCATAGTGAGACTGTGTGTGTGTGTGTGTGTGTGTGTGTAGGTGTGTGTGTGTGTAGGGTTTCAGACCTGTGCGGTTTTGGGATGAGTTGATGTGAATTCATCTTCTTTGACTGTTTAATATTTCTGGGAAGAGAAAGAGAAAAGAAATAACATTAATTTAAGAAAATCTGGATCAGGTGTGAACTCAGAGACCTTCTGAAGGTGAAAACACATCAGGGAATGATTATTTTTTTTATGTGTGAGTGAAATCTGCTGTGGCTCCATTTGCTGATGTAATGAGGAGAAATTTCCCCTTAACGGAGGCTTATTACATCCGAGGAGAAGAAACGCCGCTGAACGCATCATCCAGGATGGGGAAACACACTTCATATGCATTCAGATTTTTAAGAGTCAGACACTTTCGAGAACGTGACCTTGGCAACATCTGTTCAAATTTGCAGCCAGCTGACAGAATAATTGGAAAAGTGATAAACAGAAGAGCGCTGCCGTGGCCTTGTTCAATCATTTCACACTTCCGGTGGCCTTTAAATATTAGGCAGCGCTTATACGCAGATGTGGAATTGGTTCTGGTTCTCTTCTCCCACGGCGGATCACAAACCAATATGACCTCATTACAGCATGAGCCACAGCCGGGTAATTACATCCAAATCAAATGTTCTTGCTGAAAGAGAAATATGAGAATCAAAAGCTTAAGGCTAGAATAAAATGAAGATTTTCTTTTTTTTTTACAGAACATGTACCGGTAATAACAGAGAGGAGAACGTGGTGTTTAGGTTGGATTCTGCTTCCTTACAGGTGAAATTCAAGTGGGATGAAGTGTGTGTGACACAAAAAGATTCTGCTGCACTGCTCAGCATTTCAAAGTCTAAAAAAAAAGGAAACAGGAAAAAAAAGGAAAGCTTCTTTTGTTTCCAGTCTGTGCCCCCCCATCTGTCCCTCTCTCTTACACACACACACACACACACACACACACACACACACGCCTCTCCTTCACACACTCTTGTAGTGGAGATGTGTCCCATCATGCAGGCTGCTGCAGGACTCACAGCGTCCGAACCCCTGGAGACCCGCTGCGACTGAAACAAGTCGCGCGCACAAACTCACCATTCAACTTTAATTAGTTAAAAAAAAACATCTGATTTACTAATTTATTCATTCCACCCGCTCATTTACACCTCATGATGGAAATAACCTACTGGGCAGGAAACAATAGCAGCACCAGTAGCTACACACACACACACGCGTGCGCACACACACACATTAATTAGACAGATGAGGGTGAGTCACTTACGCAGTTTCTTTTTCCACTTCTGTGATATCATCTATAATCAGAAACACAACCAGCAGCGTTATAAAGCCGAACAGCAGCGTGCGGAAGACCAGCGGCATGGCTGAGGGGGGCGCGCGGGAGGCAGGCGCGCGGGAGGCGGGGGAGGCTGCAGCCGGGAGTCCCTCCTTTCACCGAGAACCGGCTTCCATTAACCAAACTGTCGTTTCCATGTCGAAAATCGGGAGATTCAGCTCAGTCATTTCTGTCTTTGTTCTTATCGCCGGAGTCAGAGTCACTCCCACAGGAGCTGTGGTCCATTCTGCCCCTCTCTTCCTCCTCTTCCTCCTCCTCCTCGGGATGTTGTGTGTTACTGGCTCTCCGGTGCTGCTGCCGCTGTTGTCTCTATTCCCCAGTCAAACTTTGAAAGCGTGCACCTACACAGGGAGCCGCGAGACACACGCTGTCTTAAAGGAGCACACACACACACAGAGACACCGGGGTTCAGGTGAACATGTTCGAGACTTGGGGGACAGACTAACACCAAGTGGTCTGAAACCCTCTGAGTGTTGAGGCCTACATGTGTTTGGTTCCAATAAATATGTGTGCATCAACAATCCTGATGATGATGATGATGATATGATATGATGATGATGGGTGGTAGAGCTGCAGCAGGTGTAGTTAATTCGATCCAGGGTTCAATACCCTCCATCCAGTTTGTAGCACTAGTACCTTTCATCAAGAAGGTTCTGGGTTCAAAACCAGGTCAGTATTCATAGAATGTTCCAGGCTGGATACAAACCAAACCACATCCAGAAGGTCAGGAGGGCAAGTTCAACAAGAGAATAACAGAATGGACTTAAAACTTGGCCTTTATTTCATTTTCGATCCATCTGTAAGAAAAGAGTTTTCATGGCGCCATCCAGAGGGACTCACAGAACCTCCAACTGACAGACTATTTGTTTTCAGTGTTTTTATCTAATGAAACGAGAATACAGAGAAAAAGATGTGCCGCAGCAACACACCAAGTCACAACACAGTGAACAACAGAAACCCCGAAGTAACCGGATTTATCTTTTCTGTTTGATATTTTATAAAACTGTTGAAGAATTCTCTCATTGTTTCCAAACCTAACACGGCTCTTTGTTTTTGCTTTTCTCAGCTAAATTAGTGTTTGTGTTTTGTTAGTAAAACAGTGAGAGTGCTGATCTCAGGATTTAAAACAACCCATTTTCTCCCAGCAGCTATGCAGTGGCTCCATTTCTCCTCACACATGAACTGAGTTTTATTTCAAAGCGTATGTTTATGCTGAAAAAGCTAACGGTGATATTGTCTGTATTAAAGGTTTATTTTTAACTCCCAATTTGAAATAAAGTTGTTTTAAAGCTTCAGTTTACATAATTTATTCCACAGCTTGGATTCAGGTAAATCTGGAAGAAAAAAAAAACTACAATAAACAGAAAAAGGCCAATGCTTTCTTTTTGTTTTTCATAATTTAATTGTTTTTTATTTTGGGCATCTCAGAAATTCAGGTTTTATCCATATTTTTCAAAGGACGATTACACACATATCAGCAAACAAACCTTCACACATAATTTAATATATTTTAACTGGTTGCTAATTTTGTGTGTTTCAGTTTTGTGTTTGTTTTTTGTCATATTTGTCCCCCCCCACACACAAACACTTGTACCTTATTGTTGTTGGTTTTTTTAATTGTGTATGTCTCTCTGCTTGTTCATTTAATTACCAAAACCAGAAGTGGTCTAGTGCTATGAACTTGAAAAAAGTCCAATTATCCAACAGAAAGAGTAAATTAAACTCCTGTTGTAGAGTAAAGCTCTTCTGACATCATAAGGCACCCAGGGCCACCAGTTTGTCTGCCAAACATGTCAAAATGGGGCAGACAAAAGCAAAAAAAGTAGATTAAAAGAAGTTTGTTCAAGAAGAACCTCGAGATGCTCCAGCTGCTGAAAACATTCACATACGTTAACTTCATCAACGAACGGAGAAAAGGTCAGATTTACATAAATTGAAAAGTTCAGCTGCAGCCCTGAGAGCGCACAAAGACAAAACAAATAATGATATTTACCCTGGTAATGAAATATCACCGTCTGCCACTAATTATTTATCAAAAACCCTCATGCATTCATGTTTGATCGGGCTCTTACAGAATATGTTCTAAACGTGGATGGGAAGGTTATAAATCAAAAAGATGAAAGTGAAAGAGACATTTTACTGCTTTGTTTTCTTTACTGTTTGTTGAGCGACAGTTTGTCTTAATGAAGCGCTCATTAGGCAAACTGACAGCTTCCCATTAGAAGGAAAAAAACCACCTGCCTGCAGCTGTTTCTGTCTCCAGCGGTGGATTTAGTTTTTTTGACTTTCAACAAGGACATTTAGAAGCTGCAGTTTGTGTTGAGCTGCACATCAGGAGAATCGCAGCTTTTAATGAAACTGTTCCCATAAACAGGCTTTTTGTTGTTTTGTTGAAGAGTGTTATTACACAACAATTGGATTTTTACAAGCACCTGCAGAGAGAAAGTCTCGAACAGAAACAAACCACTCTTATTATGGGGTTGTATTTGCATTCATCAGTGTTCCGAAATGACAGTGATTTATTATTTACTTGTAGCAATTATTTATTTTGGCAAAGAAAGCTTTGTGATTTAGTAACTTTTTAAAAACTACTATGATGCTTGAAGGAACCGTTTAGATAGTTTGAAGTGAGGTTCTTTGTTCGGCCTCAGTTTGGGGAAATAGAAATTAAATTTTAACAAAATGATAAGTAAACGGCTAAGAAGCGAAAAAGGCTGTTTCATAAATCTTTGAAAAGCCTTTATTTCACATTACAATACTGGTGTAGTATTTATTAGAACTTTGTTACAGAAACTGGTGAAAGAATTAGCTATCTGTTGCACTTCCTGTTTAGCATTTGTTGCTTCTGGACAGAATTTCTCAGTATTTCTGATGAAATTATGAGATAATGTGAAACAAACAACATGGTGTTGGTGTTAACCACTTTTGAGATGAGAGTTGTGATACTCGTGACTAGAAGAGTCCAGAAGTCCTGCTGCTAGCTTCAGACTCCTTTTTGCTTTTGCAAACAAACGTAGAATCCTATAACCAAGTCAAATGAAACTGGCAGCAGTGTAAAGGTTTAGAAAACATTATTTGAATCAATCCTGGAAAAGTTTTAAAGCAACAATTTTATTTTTTTATTCCTGTCGCGACTAGCCGTTAGCTAACGGTAAACAGGTCAGTCACTGACTGGCTGCAAGGCGACAGTCTGTTGGTACCTGGGAATACCGGAAATGTCGGGGATGTGATTATCTGCAAATAAATTTATTCTCTTATATAGTTTGCTCACAGAATTATCAAATGGAATCTTGCACTTTCAAGATAAAATTAAATAAATAAATAAATCACAAGCTCCTCTCTGGTATATTTTCATGTTCATTATATTTGCTCTCTGATTGGCAGGTCACTTTAAAGTTCCTCTTTTTTCTCTTTATTAAAACCAGATTATATCAGAATAAAAAACAAACCATACACACAATTTTTTTTAAATGACAAAAAATACACACTGGAATTGAATTTTCTGAAAAATAATTTATTTCCAGAATAAAATAAACAATATGTTGCCATACAAAACATAAGAAAAATGTGAAAACAGTAACTGTGGCCAGATGAGTCAAGTAATGAGTAAAACAAAGGGAATAAATTATCCGCTTTCGGATTTAGTTCCAAATCTTATAGGCCAAGTTTAAAGACATGGACAATATCTACAAATAATGAAAAATACAATAATAATCCAACATATGTATTGTGTGATAAAACACACAAACACCCCCCAAAATTAAATTATAGATAAATTATACAGCTATTTTGAGGGCAATCTAAAAAAACATCTTTGACCTAATGAACCCAAATAATTCTTTCTCATTATAATAAATTTTGAAATAAATAAAATTATTTCTTTAGATTGTATTCTTTGCCGCTTCACTCAGTGCAGAAGCCAAAAGAAAAGTACAATTTAACTGCTTTTTATTTACTCCCTTTAAAAAAAATAAATTAGGCTGAATGAATGAACGCAGAACTTAAACAAGCCAACATCCTTAAAAAAAACAAAACATGGACATACGAGAGTAGAGCCCCGTCCACACTAATCCAGATTTTTTTTTAGTTAGATCTTTTCGTTTACAAACACATTTTTTTCCATCAAAAACATTGAAAATCTGATATCACGCTTCCAGGCGGTGGGAACGTCCACATTAACAAAATATCAAAGTAAAGAAACCGTTAGCTTGGCTAAAGATTTTCTAAAAGGTTGTTGAGTTTTTTCCTTTGATACCACTTACATTTTCCACCATGTTTTATAACATTTCAGCAGATGATCAAAGTTTAATTAGGGGACATAGAAACAGCTGATACATTTCTAAAACCATTGTTTTTGACATTTCAAAATCTGTTTTTAAATATATCCAGAATAGTGTGGACGTGGGTCTTAGATTGCACCTATGAGACTAGACTTCACAGTCTGGTCTAAGCAAGTATCAAGCACAGATTCTACAATCCAGCAAAAAGAAAGATCTAATAGGCCACTATAAATAACCCAGTTTGGGTTCTCCTGGTCTCTTTTTATAAGAAACTTTCCTGCACTGAAATAAAATACAGTGACTCATCAGCTATTGTTTTGTAAACACTTGGCAACTTTAAACAACCAGAGAACCCTTCAAAACGGTTCTCTCCCATTTCTTTTAACCATAAAATCTTTATAATTTCTGAGCAACAGAACACACAGTGCTGACTGAGAAGAACCTGTTGTTTTCCCACACAGATTACTGAAGTCATGACAGAGCTAAAACAATTACTATATCTGTAGTAGCATCGTGTCCACTCACCAGTGGACTGACCTAGGCAGGGATACGGTTGTCTTCTACCACCAAGTCAACACGGGAATTCACTGGCAACACTCGACAACAGCCTGCTGATAAACATCTATGATGGACCCATTAGAGAAGCGTGTCCGAGCGCGTGTCCTCGGATGTGAACGGGCCTTTATACTGTTAACAGAAACAGAAAAATAATCCTAAGAAAGAAGGTGAATGTCCACAACCTCCTTATAAAACAGACTCCATGTTTTCACAAAACTCGTGGTCCTCTAGGTTGTATATAAATTTTGTTCTGTCCACATTTTTGGGGCCGTCACTGAGAGACGGGTAAAATTCGGACGAGCTCATGTGATCCTCATTTCCTTTGATGTATTTCTTGTAGTTCCTGCGTAAGCAGTACCACGAGGTGGAGTAGAGGAGGAAGGCCACGCCCTTTAGGATGATGGCGAGGCTCACATAGAGGTGTCTGTATTTTACGTTGTCATACAACAGGCACGCGCCCTTATCGCCACAGTCCGAGCTCCAGAAAAGGCAAGTAGAGTCGATCCCAGCACCAAAGATCAGAGGAGGGGGGATAAATCCTGCAAAACAGAGACGCTTACTATGAAAATGAACTTTATTTCAGCAAAAACTACAACAAAAGGTTTCTTCTGGTTTAAAATAACACGACACCAAAACAGCTCTTAAGACAGTTTCTAACGACTCCCTGAAATTTGAAACCTCTGTCTTTAAAAAGTCCACTGCATCCCAAATACATGCCTGAAGCTCTTTGCTTGCAGAGACCATCTATGTTCTGGTGGATTTTTTATGCTATAGTGGGTTCATCAGCCTGCATGTGTGTGTGGGTGGGGTGGTGGTGGTACACATGGAGTTCCTCAAGGCTTCATTCTTGGCCCTGTCTAGTTTTCATTGCACGCTTTACCGTTGGGGTCCATTTTTAGAAGATATCATGTCTACTGTTGTTCCACTTCTTTGCAGGTGATATTCACATTTTAGTGCCTTTAGAAAGGAAACTTTTAAAAACAAAACAAGGCTGAAATAACCTTTTATTAACCTCCAAGACTACGTGAATTACTCAAATATTATTTTAAGGGACAATAATTTTATATAATCAACCACCTGTTAAAAACCCTGGTATATTTTTGTACAGCTCATTTAAATAATTAAAGAACACTGTTTAGTTCCACCTTTTAGACTGATGCGCTATGAGTTTTTACTTTACACCAGTTTAAATAATCATAGATTTCTCATTGTTTTATTATGTGGCTGGATAAAAATTGCTGACAATCATTTTTTATTTGAAACAAGAAAATGTGAGATTTAAAAACAAGACTTAACTAGAAAATCTCTTGTAGAGATCCAGACAATGAACCAGATCCCCCCAAAATCTACTTACTTCTTCCTTGGACCATTTCTGATCTTTCCTGAAACTTTCATCAAAATCCATTCATAACTTTTTGAGTTATTTTGCTAACAGACAGACAAACAAACCCTGGTAAAAACGTCTTACCAAGCAGCCGCAGCAGAAGGAACAAAACTCCGAGTGCATATGATTTTAGTTCGGGGCTCACGGTCCTTTGAAAGAAAACCAAAACACAATGATGACGTTTATTCATTAAATGATCCAAGTTTGATCTCATTTATCAGATATAAATGTGATACCTGATTAGGACAATGACGGAAGGCGTCTGGGCCATGGCTCCCACCAGGCTGCAGACACAGATCACACATAGGAAGATAAGAAAAATCTCCTGGCAGCCCGGCATTGGACATTTCCCTGGAATGGCTGAGCTTTGCCCACTTTCAGCAGCTATACAAGCACATCCTGTCAGGTTCTGGAAACAGAAGAAAAAAGGAACGTGTCAAGTACGTCACCATGAATTAACACATGCAAAAATATAAGCTGCAACAGTAATCACAGCTGCGAGGCAGCTCTCATGAAGACCTGAGAGAGTCCCGATCGGCTGCAGCCGGCGAAGCAGGCAGACAGGTAGGTAACGCCATTGGAGCCGCAGACGGGGCTGATGGAGGAGGTGAAGCAGTGGCACTGACTGATACACTCAGCCTCCGGTTTCTCTCCCGTATTTAGTGTCCTGAAAAGAAACAAGAAGACTTAAAGTCTGAAACAACTACGTCCCAACAAAAACACTGTGCAGGTTCATTTTAACATCTTCATGGGAATCAGCGAATCTGCTCATCCCAAAATAAATGACACGATAGATCCTAAAAAAATAAAAAACCCAATGTTCAGAGGAAGAGAAGGTTTCTTCTTCAATTTAGGCTGTGAGGAAACAGAATGAGTAACTATGAACTCATGAGAATAAATAAAACATTATGTCTTTGTATGTATAAATATTTTTATAATAGAGTTTAAGTATATTGATTTTATTTTATTACAGTGTTCCCGATGTGTTCAGGCTCCATGTGATCCGTTAGAAAAGCTACAATATCCTGCAGTAATGAATCTGTTTTCAATAAGTTTGTTTTCTGACCTGTAATTTTTATTAAAAACAGACAGTGAGGGTCTCTCTTACTCGTTGCCATATGAGACGGTGACTCCCGCGACGGGACCCGTGTCACAGCCGAGGAACAGGAAGGAGATGTAGCAGGCCGTGGAGATTAGGTTGACCAGCATGGCCATCCGGATGGCCCCGAGCGCTGAAAGGTTGAGCTTCTTCACCAGCAGGCCGCCCATGAAGATCCCCAGACACGCGCATGGGATGGCTGTCATACCTTAAAAAACAAAACAAATCTGGTTAAACGCTGTACGTTTCAGCTCGATGTGCAGCCAGGTATCTGTGGCGTTAGCGTGGAGCTCAGACCTAACAGCTGGTTTGCTGAGGTGGTGGTGAGATTGAACTGCTGCTCCAGGTATTTCCCCAAAAAGGCTGCGAATCCCGCCACCACAGCAACCTCCATACAGGCTGCCAGGACAATGCAGGTGAACACGGGGTTGGACAGCAGGTGCTTTGTCACTTTGGGGATCACTGAGAATTTAAGTATAACGATAGATGAGATTTAATTATGAATATGTGTAAATCTGATAGATCTGAGTCAATCCTAATAAATAAAACTCATAGTGAGTGTATATAGGCTCACCTCTCAGCTGCTGACAGCAGGTGGCGCCGTTGGCAGGCTCATGGCTCAGCATCACCCCGTTGCTGGGCTTTGGAGTCTCGTATTCAGGGCTGAGAGGAGGAGGCAGCATCACCTGCTCACTCTCTGCTACCTCATCTTTTTCCTTCGCCGGCAGCGAATGAGGAAAGCCGAACATAAAGAGAGCCGAGCAGAACAGTAAGGCACCGCACAGGAGGAAGCCCGCCCACCAGGCGCCGATCCACCGCGGGTCGTCTGGAGTGATGTCCAGCGCATCTGCAGGAGAGGAACGAGCCGGTGAGAGCAGAAACCACAAAAAGAATAAAGAATGTTTGCACGAGAGGAATGCTGAACTCACCGGTATCGATGAAGATGAAGTCCACATAGAATTTAGTGCAGACGGAGCCGAGGATGAAGCCGCAGGCGGGTCCGAAGACCAGAGTGGAAAACAAGATTCCTGCAGAGAGCGAAACATCAGCATGAACGACCTTCATTCAGATCACAAGCAGATAAAAGACTAACCCAAATCTCTAAACCCCTTCTGATAGTGAGACCACAACAGACCCACCGCAAACTCAAAACCACCAACAGTTTCCACCGACTGCCTGCTATGAGACAATCTGCTCACATAAACCTTCTCTGTGATCAAACAACAAGATAATAAATCTTTCAGAAGTATCAACATTTAAAACCATGTTTAATCCATATTGTGACAACAGTGTCAATTAAAATCACACATTTATTCCAGTTCTGTCTGTTCAACAATCCAAATAATAAAAATACTCTAAACAAACACAGCAGGTTTAAATCTCATATTTAAGTGGCTTCTTGTTAGAAAGTAGCAGCGTGAAGCGTGATGACAAACAGGGAAGCGTTTGGGCCGCCGTGAATCGAATCACGCCAACACGCCCTGCGACGGTCACGAGGTTTACATCCAACAGATGCATGATTGGCTCCGTCGAGCAGTTAGATGATCTGATCTGAGCTGGATCTAAGATCAGAACGAGAGAACCGACGGCGGGGAGCGAGTCTGGTTCCCCGTGACTCAGTCTGCAGAGACTTAAGACTCGATTTGGGAGGGACATGTTCTCCCTGATGTTCACACCTGTGATGTATGGAAACATCAGCTCATCCAGGAGTTTTATCACGAGGACAGAGAGAGAAACTCATGTCACGTTTGAAACTATCAACATCTTCTTCAAAGTCCCTACGAAACATCTCTGTTTCCTGACCACCCACAGAGGAAGGGAGTCTACTCAATCACATACACTTCTCACGTTGTAGTTTCTTTTTCTCCCGTTGAAGGAAGTGACTCACGGATCTGTGAGGCGACACCTTCAGTATGATGTGTTAAAACTAGAAGATGAGGAAAGACGAGGACCCTTCACGCTGTGGGGCGACTGTTCTGCTTTTTCTTGTAAGAATATAACCGAAACAAGTTTGTGGTCGACAGTCACGCCAGAACGGAAATGAACACATGCGTAGATGCTTCCACATGGCGCCAGAAGAGGCCATTACCTCGTCTTTTCCAAAATTTCTACATCAAACCCAAAAATCAGAAAGTTTAGATAAATAATAATCACATCAGACACACACAGATGCACTGACAAACACGTTTAAGCACAAAACAGAATATCAAAATGCAGATTAACAGTTTTACTTAAGAAAAAAGAAAAGATGGCTGCAGTTGGGTTGTAAAAACCACATTTGCCTGAGGTGTTGCAAATGAGGCCGGTGCACTCTGTTTCCTTAGAAACTGAGTGTTGTCTGCTCACGGCAACATCACAATTGCTTTCACCACAGGAAGCCCCAAAGAGGAAACTCAGTTAGCAAAACCACCTTACTGGAGGTGATGGTCCTGCTCAGCAACCGCTGAGATGATAAATGTTTCCACGGAGATCCGTTTCAGCCTCCTGGCTGCTGTACAAAACGTCTCCTCGATGATAAAGTTGAGCCACAACACGAGCTCTTGAAAGATCTCAGATCTGAGGGAGATTGTTCTCATTATCAGCAACATGCTGCAGGAGGAACGTTTGAATAAACCGTCGTTTCTTTCAACTTTTTGCTTTTCTTCTTCAGAATATATTTGTTTCCAAATTCTAATGTTTCTGTATTAATAAATCTGATGAGGTGTGGTGTAAAACAAAAAAGAACAAAAGAATTTAGATGAAAAAAGGGAAAGAATGTTCAAATGTTTCATATGATCCTCGTATACACTTTATATCACAGACTGTTTAAAACCTATAAGGACAGTAAGTAGAACATCACATTTAGACTTATTCGAATTTTTATTTTAATAAATAGTCATAAAAATTTATTGAGGAACTTTATGTTTGAGCACTGAAAACAAAAATTTAATATAAACACGTTTTGATGAAGCTAACGTTCACAGTGTTCTGAATAAAATAAATAAAGTCCAAACCAAGACTTTTTGTACAGAAACAATTTGGGAAAAAAACTTTGATGGATTTAATGAAGTATTTGTTTTAAAACCTTAAAGGAACTCTAAGGAGGTTTAACAACAAATAAATGTATAGAACTGTACAATTTCCTCCTCATACATGTTCCAACAATGTCCTGGTCACTAGAAAGAGCCCAGGCATTTTCACCGTATTTGTGTCTCTATATGCATGTAAAATCATTTTATTAGTTATTAATAGAGCTTGATCGGGTCGAACACACACTGTACTTTCCAG
>SSNP01000085.1:848499-906977 GCA_006937955.1 Pachypanchax playfairii
CTAAAAGCTGCAGAGAGTAGCGTTTGAAGCATGGATTCTACCGAGAACAAGAGAACACACTCCAGCCTCGACCCAAACCAAGAAAAAGGAACCAAGAGTTTTTCCAGCGTTACAAAAAGGGAGAAACTTGAGTCGGATCGACGGAGGTAAAGATCAGTTCGGCATTTGAGAAGTGGAAAGTGCTGAGAGAATCTCGGTATGAGAAAAGACTTGTAGTCGGCGTCATTTTTGCTTGAAAGGTAAGAAATTATTACTAAATACGTGGGAAAAAGAGTGAGTCATCTTCTCAGGAAGAAGATCTTTGGTTGGAATGCTGAAACACCTGCTCGTTAAGCTGCGTGGGCACTGAAGAAGCAAACGCACATTCGGAGCTTGGCTGAATTACACTTGATACTTCTGTGGCCTATCCCCCAATACCCACACTGCACCCTACGGTTTTCCATGAAGTGCGCAAAAGGGTTTGAAGTGCGTAGTGAACAAGTGTGCACATATTAACAGTATTGGGACAGCGAGCGTTAAATCTGTAAATTGTGGAATACAGAACTGACTCAGCTGCGAGTGCGCGTACAGCACACGCGCCTCATGCACCAGATTACCATTAAGGCTGTTGTTACGCGTTTGGCCTGATGGGTCAATCGCTAGCCCAAACATTTCAAACTCCTTCTAGTTCCTTTAAACTAAAAGTAATGTGGAAGCACCCCTAGCGGCTGGCTGCAGTATATGCTTTAAGTCCTGCCTCTTCTATGTAAACACATATTCCTGAGTAAAAGAGAATCATTGATTCATGTGGTTCTTACTTTGCTGATGCATTTTTCAGACACAAAGTTTTTGAACATGTTTAGCTGGACCCTGGCTGTGATTTGGCAGTACTGATAAACAGGACATACAGGTTTTGCACAGCAGAAGAGGATGAGTTAACTTTGTCCTTTGCTTTTCCTTTCACACATTTCTCTTTCAGGTAATCCATCATAACTTTCTCCCTCAGACAAAAAGGTAAAAATTGTGCCTGTAATTGACACTTTTTAAGTTTCTCACAGCAGGTTTAAACAAGAAAAAACAAAACTGAAGTTAAGTACATTAAATCTCCATGAGGGCCAACACAGAGCTGGCGGTAATCTTTGAATTACGCTACTTTTCCAAACAACCTCTAAATCCCCCCCCCCCCTTCCTGAAGCCCGGTTACAAGATAAGTACAAAACAAACTCATTTGTTCATGCTGTGCTTCACTAAAGCCTTTTAGTACGCTGTGAATTATGGTCTCGAGGGAGGATGTCAGATGTAATTCAATAACAAAGCTTGCATCTAGAGCTATTGTCTCACTCTAATTTACTTAGAACCCAACAGAAATGGCTGGAGAGTCACTGTTCATGAGCTTTGTGCTCTTGAAGATTTTCATTAAGCAGCAGATGTATCACAGAGCTCCTGCACCGCAGATGAAAACATCTACTTTAGACTCAAACCTTATAGTTTACCAGAATTCTTTTATAAACAAGGTGGATCTGGTTCAGGAGGTAGGGTTGACAGCTCGAACCCTGTTCCATCCTCGTCACTGTGCCGTTGTGTCCTTGGGCTGGAGCCGTCACCGGCCCTGCCTGGCAGTGGTCAGAGGGACAGAACGGGAGCCTCGCGTCTGTCAGACTGTCCCAGGTGAGACTACATAGTAGTTTATAGATTTATCCCTTTGGAGGCCTTTAAAAGTACCAAATGAATCAAATCTACCATTCGTATTATCAACAACAACAAACATGAAAGACAAGCGGTTCTGCTTCTATCTGGTGTTTATCCACCTCTGGTATCATGGACCATTAGACAGACTTTAATGAACCCAGTAGGTCTGGACCTGAGGAGTTGGATCTCCCGTGTTGTGACGTGTTTGTGTTGTTTGGCTTCTCTTGTAAAAACATCTGAACAATCCTCGTTACACCAAACTGCATAAACCAGACTCTGTAGTCCATCACTGAACTAAAACCCCACCAGTTTTATGATTATTCACACCTTCAGGCTCATGACCAAAACACGTCACATACAAACCAGTTCAACAAAGACCCTCATGACTCTCAGGACCTCTTTAATTGTTGTACATTTAGAGCTGATTAACTTTTGGAGTCAAATCTATTGACTAATTGACATTAACATACATTGTTTACAGGCACCGAGTTTAAACCAGTTTAATGCAACGTGACACTGAGAAGAAAGATTTCTCTCTTTCTGGAAGCCACACAGTTTAAACTGACATGTTATCTGATCTTCAGCTCGTTTCCTGCTCCCGTTGAAGGGAATTCCTTCTTCTCCTTCATTAATCCTGCTCATGTCAGCTCAGTAATCCTGGGAGCCGACTGAGGGACAGCAGAGCATCGTGGGCCAACAACAGATAGCAACACTTCTACAAGTGGCCAGTCTGAAATAGAGACTGAGCTAAATGATTACTAAAGATAAACCCGAGAGCCGGCGTCTCAGCGTTTCATCTCTCCAGCCTGAGGGTAATTTTTTATGACATACAATCAATAGTAATAGTACGCTGGGAAAAATATCCCTGGTCTTTGTAGCCTCATGAAGCAAGTACAAGTTAAATTTAAAGTGACTATAAAGTTTAAACACCATAAGATTTAAGGAGCTTTTTCACAAAGCCCTCTCCTCCAGACTTCAGCTTAAGAAATCCACCGTGTTCATGTTTTACAGCATTTTTAAGACTGAAGAGCCTCGAGAGGTTTGAGGCTGAGATAAAACCCTTTCCATGTCCAATAAACTGAGCTCGTCTTACTCACATAGATGGAAATAAAAGAGTCGAACAACAACCGGAAGTCACAAATCACACCAACAAATAGACTCAACAGGCATTTTGATTAATTCCAGTCTGGCTTTTCTTCCATTATGGATCAGAATGTGATCAGCTTGAATGGATTTGGATGGTTTCCTTGGTTGTTTATTACGATCAGCTCCATCCGTCTGAGTCCACGTCCGGGGAGGTCGGCTACAGTCCCATAAACCTTTTATTTTTTAATAATAATGTCAGCTGTGGTCAAAGGAACATGAAGTTGCTTGGAGACAGTCCAGTAATCTTTAACATCTGAAATATTCCTCAGACAGTTCTGGTCTATGCTTTATCTGGTCCATGTTCAATGTGGTGCATACAATGATACTAAACCACACAAGAGCCTGTTTGTTCCTTTAAAACAGGCTGAAAGGCTGATAAACACAACTAAAGATACTACAGCCTCTTCAGGGCTGCCAAGAAATCTATTCATACTACTTTAACTTATCTAAAAATTAAAGAAACGACTGTCAATAAATAAACTGAGATGACTATAGAAATACACCAAGACCATATTCCAAACCGACCCCCCCAAGGAATGAGACATCAACTGTTGGTGTGTAACCACCGCTTTGTTTTGGGGATGTGGGAAATGACTTTTAAAAGCTTTTAGTACATTTCTCTCTCTATGTTACATCACCCACATGACAGGTCATTTCTCAGATAAGTCTGACTCTGAAACGTAAGAACATCATATGAACTGAAGGGTTCTCTTAGATTCAGTCAAACCAAAAGTCCAGATGAGACTGTCTGCAGAAACCAAACATTTTTTATTAACAGTAAACAAGAGTGTAATCCATAAACACAATGGCTACGTTTACATGCGCCAAATTTCCCCAATCTGATTAAAATCTTGGTCGATCTGAATTCCCAAATCCCTGTTTACATGGACACTAACTGAAATGATCTGATCATGCCATGAGTACACATGCACCAAGCACTCAATCAGGTTAAATGAGTTGAGCATGCGCACAGCGAGTTGTCTTTCCGGGGGAAGAAAAAAAAGTAAACAAACTCCGTCCTTTCTGCACGTCTTTCCCGCCCCATCGTGTGCTCGAGCTGACTCACGTTATCCCCAATATGGACCTTCTGCGGGTGATTACCTTTATGTTTGGGTTTTTACTGGTCGCATTAACCAAGCTAGCGGCTGAATACATATTACTACTGCTCCTCCGCCACAGGAGAGGAGAGCAGGATGACAGGATGACTGCACCAGCAGACCACTTCTGTTTACTTCCCGCCATGTTTTCTACTTGAGTCTGCGAAAGCAGAAAGACGTCACGCTGAAGTTGTACGCATGCGCAAAGGGCTCTTTTCACCCTTTCTTTCCGAATGGGTGTATACATGCACGTCTATCCGAATGAAGATCGGACAAAACCACCCCTCTCGATCGGAAGTAAATTTCTTTCGGATCAGGCTGCATCGGATCAAAACAATCTGATTGACATGTTTACATGACGTCTTTTTTATCCGACTGGGCGTTTATTCCGATTAAATGTGCCCATGTAAACGTAGCTAGTGAGTGCCCCCTGGTGGCTGGCTCCAGAACAGGTTTAAAGTCCCACCCCCTCCATGTAAATTGGACATTTTCCTGGATATAAAACAACAAACAACTCATATTTTTTCAGGTGTTAATCTGATTTTACTTTGTTATTGTAAGTTTTCATTTGTTAGGAATTATCACTTGCTAAACATGAAACTCTTGTACAAGCAGATTTTGTATAAATCACCATCTTGTCTGTAAATGTATAATTTATCATCAGAAAACCTACTTTTAAAATTTTTAATTTCAAAGTAAAAAGCTATGATCTTAGAATTTTTCTGGTTTTCCATTTGAATATTTTTTTAAACATAATAAATTTTATTCTAACTACAAATAAATATGAGCTACAAACATAAGTGAAATTTGAAAACCAATGTTTACTGAAAAACAACCTATTTCACCTAATTAAGGATGAAATTAGATAAAAAGATAAATAAACTCCTAGTTTCTCACAGATTTTTGTCTTCTCATCCTCTCTAAAAGGGAAGTAACAAAACTCTTATCTCACAATTCACAAGAAATACCTTTATCTATCAAAATCAAACTTCCACTTGTGTTCAAACAACAGCACTAACATCTTGCAGCATGTTGGTTGGAGGCTCTGCAGCATTTAACACCAACAATGTCTTTGTCTGAGGAACAATTAAAACAAAATTCACTTACGGGACATGAGCTAATAAAGACAGAATTAATCCATCAAATAAAGCAGGAAGGCTAAAGGTCTGACCAACTGGGTTTTACATAAATTCAGCTGACAGGATGAAAGCAGGTGAAAGTCATGGTCACCTCCAAGTGGGGTCTAATTTAATAAAGTACACCAGAGATTAACGGCCAATTAAGCAAAGTTTCACTGATCCAGAAGGACTAACCGCATTAGACGGAGGTTTTCACCACAGGAAGTAAAGACTTAACCCGTCTGGGTGGCTTTAAAAACTCCAGAAAAACATTAATCACTGACTGAATTGTTCAAAAGTCTTCTGTCGTGAAAAAAATATCCTCCGAAGCAGCTCATGTTTAATTTTTCATCAATCTTTCACAAAAAATACGTGAACGTCAAGAATCATCCAAACAGATATATTTTAATATCAATAAATGAGATCATAACAAAGGACATTTTATTGGTGTCTGTTTTCTGTTTGGTTGTCTGCATCTTCTAA
Organism: Pachypanchax playfairii; assembly: GCA_006937955.1. Taxonomy (NCBI): domain Eukaryota; kingdom Metazoa; phylum Chordata; class Actinopteri; order Cyprinodontiformes; family Aplocheilidae; genus Pachypanchax; species Pachypanchax playfairii. The sequence goes on from SSNP01000085.1 coordinate 854,012, forward strand.
TAACCCTGTTGACTCCACACAGTCACGACCTAAATAACATGCCGCAGCTTACAGCAGGCTCTCGACTCACATTCAAATGCCATTACATCAGGATCATCCTACTTTAACTTCCGCTTGCGTCAAATCGTCTACGATTTCAAACCAGCACATGGAAAGTCATAATCTGAAACTAAAATAACCTCGTCTTCTCTGTTTGAAGCGGAGCAGAAAGGAGTTTAAATAGTTTTCACTCAGGCCATATGGATGGTGTACACAACCTGCAGCTCGAGGACATGTTTAATGCTATTAGCTCTTTGGATGAGCAGTGGGTTTATTACAAAGCTCCGCCCAACACGAGCCTATTCAGCAGGTCTGTTTCCATGATAACTCAGTTCAAGCATTAAAATAAGGCATCAGTGATGATTCACTCATTATTCTCTGGATCTGAGTCTAGTAGATTGAGAGTAATGGAATATATTTAAGAAACATCCTCCTTTAAATGCAGCTGTGCAGAAGTTATTTACAATTTTAAAATCCCCCTCAAATGTTAGGACTGTACAAACTTACATCCTGAACGGTTTTAAAAAAGTGGTATCGTTGCATCTCTATTTAATACACTCCATGATGTTTTAGTGATTCCAGATGTTGAGGGCCTCTTCACATTGGATGATGAACCCATGATTACACCAAAAACATCTGCCACAATGAGTTCTTTTGAAGAACTCATTGTGGCAGATGAGTTCTTTTGAAGCGTTTTGGTGAGATCTTGAGAATGAACTAAACTTCTGTAGTAAGATTGTGGTGGTTTATGGTGGTGGGAGTGCATTGAGGTCCTTGGTGGGGTGGTGGAGTTCTCGGGTGTGTCATGATCTCATAGGTCATACCGGATAAAGACGATCGTGATCCATGTGTTTCATGTCCATACACAGTTCGTTGTCCCGAAACATACGTATCGCCATCGCCCACATACAGAGTGTAAAACTAATGACTCAGACTGTAACTTACTTTAGAAACAGATTTACTACTCAATACAGAAGGATGACAATAATATGATAAATGAATAAATATATACCTACAAGCCAAATTAATCAGACAAGTTCTTAGATGTTGTGAGTTTAAAAACTAAAAAGCCCCGCCCCTACCTTTAATGGAGTTGTATGAAATTTAGGGATAGTGGTAAAAATCAAGTAGAAGGGATGAACACGTTTAGGTCTCATAATCTTATAAGAACCAAGACAGAAACACCCCAATGACGTGTTTCCAATTAGTTCTGCGGTTCCACAGAATCGTCACCCAGAAACAAAATGTTCAGTAGCTAAAATTCTAAATATTTGGGATTTTTTTTATAAATTAAATTTAATGCAAAACAAACACAATCATTCATGATTCTATCAACAGAATTAAACTTTATATTAATAAATGTCAGTTATTTGAATGAATAATTAAATGTAGTAACGTAACACAGAAGTTGAAGCTGCCCCCTAGTGGCTGGCTGCAGTATAAACCTTAAGTCCCACCTCTCTGTGAAAAACAAATGGGAATAAATAATAAAAATACACCTTGGATCATTTTATTCTTGGTTTTGACTTTGTAGTTTTCACCTAGGTACTTAAAGTTCAAATATTCCTTTTAGTTTTTTGAAGCTGAAAGAACATCATTACTGTTTGTTCCAAAATTACAACACGGCAGCACTGGACATGGGACATTTTGGAAAGACAAAATAACAGAGATAGTATCTAGTTTTTATTAGTGTTGACGGTGTCAATAATGAATGAAATAAAAGTAAAACAACATCCCTTCCAGGTAGTAGAAACTCCTGATCCTCTATGTTCTTTAAACATGAACTGAAACTTAAATAATGTGTTGAATCGCTTTCTTCTTTCACATTGAAAGCGCATGCTATTTAACTGGGTGCACAGTAAGTTAATCTCTAATTCCAATCAGTGTTGTGTTAAAACTATTCCAGGAAGCAGTGAGACTCTTCATCAACTTGAACAGAACCAGTGTTAGAAGCAGTGTTTGGCAGTAGGTTTTATTTTATGGGTTTCAGTCCGTCGACTCTGAAAGTCACAGGTGCTTCTCTCTCTCTCTCTGCAAGGCAAGCGATTTTCACAGACCACGAGAATGTGGCTTTGACTGCTGTTAGAATAATGATGACGGCCTTTCTGAGCCATAAGATTACACATTGGGGCTGGGCATGTTTCCAAACAGAGCAGCGATGTGATATTGGAAGAGCAGAGGTCTTTGCCAGACTGCCAACTGTGCAAACGCCGGGTCAAGAGACGAGCAGAGACGCAGAGAGACGAGGGGAGAGGACGACGGAGAGACGGTGCGAGGGAGTCAATTCAACGGCCACACAGTGAACTGTTTGTAACCACTTCACAGCCCCCATTGTTGGGCAGCCATGTTGGTGGGAGGAAGGCAGAGGGCACAACATCAGTGCAGATAAGCTCTTAGCTGGAGAGCTGCAGCTGTTCTATTGACGACGAAGAGCGGGAGGAGGTCTGGGGCTGTTTGACAGCAGCTGGTGACGGCTTCTTCTGCAGGTGGTTTGGCCTAATTATCCGGAAAGAGATAGCGCCAGCGGCCTGTCCCCCCCCCCACCATGAGCAAAGAAGTGGGCACATGAAATTAAACTGATTGTACTGAACTATTTAGCACTGAATCAAATCCAGCTACTTCCTGAAGAAGACGATCTGAAGAATAAATAAAGTTGAAGATGAGGAAAGGATATTTTCTATTAGATCTGAAAACAACCCAAAAAGTAAATTCTATTTCTTATCTCTATTATTTTACTGAGACAAATTTAAAGATCTTTTCTGAGAACTTATATACTTGCAAACTCATGTTACTGTGATGATAATAATAAAATTGGCACTTGATAATCCTTTAATCCCCCATCAGGTGGCAGAAGACACCTCAAAGACCCACTCAGATCATCTTTTGAGCTACTTTAAAGCATCACAGTGTTCTTTAAATTAGGATTATGGTGTTTTTACCCAAAATCACAAAACCTGTGCTGTTTTCTAGGATGTAGTTTCTGCATGGCAGCAGTAGCTCATTAGCAATTCACCGCTGCACTGTGAAGAGAACTGTTAGCGCAGAGGATCGCCCCCACCCCTTGCCGTTGGTAAGAGCTTGCCGTTTACACAAGCCTTACTGCTAGCTTACAGTTAGCGGAGCAGGAGCTTGTGGCCCCGCCCAGTGGCTTTTCTATGTCACAAATCCAGTCTTTTTTAGATGCATTTTTGCATCTGCTACTTATTCACAGCGATTTGAATGCAGAAATACTCAGAAATGCAATTATGAGCTTAATTTTCCTAAGATACGTCCTCTTGCATCAGAAAAATGCCACAAGAACATGTGAACAACACGAAAAACAAGATTTTCATCGGTGTAGGTCTTTAAGGATTCAGGTTATTGTGGTAAGAACAGTTCAGTTTTTAACAGCATCATTTTATTACATATTTAAAAAAATAACACAAGTCTCTTGGATTTTCATAGGACAAATTCTACCTGAGAACTACTCATCATACTGCCTGTATAACACCTGATTTTAGTTTTTGGTCTAAATAATGAATATCATATTATTTGCTTGATATAAAACTATCCTGTATTTTTTTAAAAGTCAAGTGTTAGAAACTTGAATATTTCCCATGTTTTGTTTACAACAGCATCTATAATAAAGACCCATCAAATGGAGAACACTGTGGTGTTTATTGAAAATGGAGAACCCAACTTGGGTATTTGGAAAAGCAATTCACTTCAGAGAGCATTTAATTAGGCGCCGTTGCCTTTAACACTTTATCTTCACTGATACAGGGCTTAAGAGCTGAACATGCATCCAGTAATCCAACAGAGGGACCTCAAAGAGGTTTGGGATTTGTAGTGAATCTACGAGCGCCAGTCTTCACTCGTCCGGGGTCACGAGGCAGCGGTTGAATTATCAGATGAGGACTTCTTTCTGTGGTGGTGACTGATGACAGATCAGTTCAGATGTGCTTCCATTTGTCTTGTTTAAACTCTTTGTACTCTCGAAAAAAGAAAACAGAATGACAAAAGCTCTCAGTACGCGAGGAAGACAGAAACAAACAGCCAAATAAACAGTCCGTTTCCGTAGCAACAGCCTGCTGATGCTGCCGTGTTTCTGATCCGTCTCCTCCCACCTTCATCACTGTGCTCCTCCTTCAGAGGATGACAAAAAACATTTTAAAAATCCCCTTTTTAATCGGGAGTGACAGAGCCAGCTTGACCCAGATCGACTCTAGCAGCATGGCGGGGAAGGAAAGGTGTCATGAGCATGTTCAGGAAAAAATACGTGCCAGGATTAGTGCAGGATGCCACATGGAGCTCATGTGAGTCTGTTCAGACACACCTGCACTGTGACAGATGATAATCTGATAGAAAACAAACATGTTATGATACAATCTCTTTTGGTCCAACAGTGATGATCCATATCAAACAGAATTGTGACCCATTTACAGTCCCAACGCCTCTTCTGTCCCATGATGGTCCAAATAAATGATCAACGAGTCACTGTACCAGAAAACGCTGCCCTCAATCATTTGTTTAGGTTTCCCTCTTAAACAACGATCATTTGGAATCATCCGTTACAAAACGTTCTTCAAAACAGGCGTCAAAACAAGAGACTGACAACGCAGGAAACATAAACTAAACACTCAAATACAAATAATCAGTATTTTTAGCATCCAAAAATAATCTCACAACCAAGTTCAAACATGATGTCTCAGAGCAAATCTTTGTTCAAAATCCAAACCCATTTCAGCTACACTGAAGCGTGAAAAGTTCAGCCTGAACAAAATCTTATGATACAAAAACAAGAAAAAAAAACACAATGTGATTCAATGTTTAAAAATGGACATAAACTCATCTCCCTTCAAAGACCCACGCCGATGAAAATCATGTTTTTCGTATTGTTAACATGTTCTTGTGGCATTTTTCTGATGCGAGAGGACATATCTTAAGAAAATTAAGCTCAAAATTGCGTATGAAAAAGTGCGTTTCTGACGTAGAAAAGCCACTGGGCGGACCACAAGTTCCTGCTTCGCTAGCGGTAGCGCTAGCATAATGAGAGATCTCTCAGCAACAGTGCGGTGGGGGGAATCCTTGATGCCAACGGTTCCACCCACATCACAGAGGCAAATTGCTAATGAGCAACTGCCGCTATGCAGAAACGATATCCTAGAAAACAGTAAGAACGCGATAATCATAAAGACCACCGAGAACTTTTTCAAATAGTTTAAAAGATGATCGGGGTGGGTCTTTAAAATGAAGATGGAAGTCGTGGGTGTGAAAGTAAAGTAAAAACAAAAAGCACCTCAACTTTCTAATACAGTTGAAGCAACACTGTTTCAGATATCAGATGTAGTAAGTTTAAAAATCCTTAAAAACATCTAATAGAAGTTTTATTTCCCCTGATCCTAAATAACTTTTTATTCCTGATTTCTTTATTAGCTTGACTCCTCTACAGAAAATGCTCCCCTGTTCTACAAAATCTATTTCTTAAATTTCTTAAATTACTGTCTGCTGCAGGTAAGATACTAACAACTTATAAATACTCAAGAAAAGCCCGCTGTGCTCTCGCTTTAAGGAAAATCAGCTTTCTTTGAATCACTGGCTCTTAACAAGCGAGCTGTGAATCAATCACTGTGACTTCAGAGTAAAACGTGCTGTGGGAGCTAAGCGTAACTGAGCTGAGAGCATCCTGCGGCTCCATGCGAGGAGCGCCTCAGGGTTCAGTCGCCTCGCCGAACTGTCAACCACGAGGGGGAAAGAAGGCGAGCTCAGTTCATTACAGTGACACGCTGGAGCAGGAGACGTTTGATGAACGTCCACCGCAACGCCATCCATCACCTAGAGATAAACAAAACTGGTGTTGCTAGGCAAACTCAGCTTATGGTGGAGACAGTAAAACCCATTTAGAGTCTAATCCTTCAAGATGACATTAACATGCTCCGAGTTTAAGTAGCTTATATAAACGCCCTGCTGCAGCAGCTGCTTGGAGTCGGGAGCGCTTCAGCAGGAATGTTGACAAGGCTCTCGAGGATGCGATTGGTTTTCCCAACAAACCTGAGGCTAAATTTATCCCTGCAGAGCTCAAGCCAACATGAAATAAAGAAACATAGTGTTAGAGAGCTGCTGGGTATCTGAGTTTAAGAAATACACACTACCTGTGGTGAAATCTGAGCTGAATAAAATAAAAACAGTGATCTGAAGCATGTGATGTAGTGAAGCATGTATGTGAGTGGTTTTTCCCTGAGTGAACCGCAGCCCTGTAATTACTCATCCCTTTGCAGTCATAAAAAAGTGCTTCTAATGAAGCGCGTCGGAGTGCTTTGATGTTATAAAGATGGTTTGTCATTCAAACAGCATTAGAGTTGCAGAGTGGGTGAACTCCTCCAGACGTTTGATTGACAGCTGAGCAGCCATGAAAACCTGTTTTGGAACTTAAACTGTCAAATCAAAGATGTGCATCTTTAGCACAGAGGAAGTCGTCACGTTTTAAAGTGAGTGACAGTCAGTATGTTGTTTTTTACACTGATTGATGATGACAGCTGGCAGAAAACAGCACTTTTCTAAACGCAAGGTGATTTCTCTCACTTCCTGAGTTCACCTGCTGGTCAATGCTGTAGTTCTGCTTCCATCTACTACAGTTTGTGTTTATAAATAGATAAGTATAGGTATAAGTACACCTGTAATATATAAACAGTTCTTCAATGGATTGTTGTTGATAACTGAGAGAAACTGAAAAGGCACCAGGTCACTCAAGAACACACACTTTTCAAAATAAAGTGTTGGATCCATGCAGGGACGGTGTGTAGCAAACAGAAATATTCAGTATCAAGTTATATATATATATAAAATCATTACAAGTAATTTCATACAAATATTTAATACCGGTACTAAATTGGATTTAGTTTTTAGAACTAAAACACACACCTATATGTAATGCAGGTGTGTCAGGATCGTGAGCTTGTTTGCACGCAGTTTTTGCAGGTTTATATTTTAAATTAAATAATATCAGAAATCAATGAACTGGTTGAGGTTTATGTGCTGTGACACGTCAGATTTGCCTCTTCCACCATATATTTACGTGGTTATGGTCCCGAGGGGACAGCTAAAATTAGAAGTGGGGGGTGAAAGGTCAAAGAGCGGGAGTGATCTGGTTGACGCAATCTCTCCAATAATATGTGTTTCCTCTGACCAGTGAGTCCTGCCAACATCCAGACCAGGAAACAAAAATCCTAAACAACTCATCCAGAAGAATACAAGCTTATGTCTGAAGAACTTCAACACACGGGCTTCCAGGAAGGATTTAAACAATGACACTGAACATATCCAGGCGGGTCTCAGCAGACATCCCTTCACCATGTGTGTGTGTTTGCACTTGTTAGCAGCAGCAGGACGCGTCTTCTGAAGCACAAGCAGTAAAAGCAAGCAGCCGAAGTGTCTGGAGTTGTTTTTCACAGGCCTGTGTGGTATGCATGAGCGTCCCAGCCCACCTCATGGCTGCCTGGTTGGCATTCCAGGCTCACTCTGTAATTATGGCTCCTCTCCAGGCCTCCCAGCTTTTCTCAACCTCTGACCACCGACCAGGATCGGCTCCTTCTGTTCACCTAGCTGTAACTTTAAAAACATGTCGCCACTGGGTAAAAACACGTTCACAACACAAGATGCAAAAAAAAACAAAAAAAAAGGTGACTGTTGCTCTTAATTGTGTTTTTAATGCATCATGGCGTTCACCTGGTGCCGATTCTCAGCCGGGTTCATGTTTACAGTCCAATCCTCAGTAAAACGAGAGGATATTTCGGACAATATCAGACAATCTGCAGCATTCATCCAGGCGGGGGCACATGACGTGCCTGCTGGAGGATTAGGACGATCAGCTGAGCACGTCTCAATACCACATTGTTCCACACAGTTCACCGCATGTTTTTCCTTCAACTCTCTCAGCAGCTTATCAGAGGACTGCAGAACAAACCCCCCCCCAAAAAAAACACCACCTCCATTTAAGCTTGCCAAACTTCAATCACTCACAACCCACTTCCTACCATAAACCGTTAACAATCCGCTACAAGCCCTTACTGAAATGTCAAAGCCTCGGGTTTCAGAACCGTGATTGTTCCAAATGTAAAGAAGTAAACTGACTCACATTCGGGACAAAAAACACGACGAGTGGTAATTAAGAAAATCCCCTTAGGATTGAGATTACAGAACACGCTGCTGCCTCAGATGATATCTGCATGAGAGACAAAAAGGCAGCCACACAACTTGCTGCTGTGTGAACGCATCAGGAAGGGTGTGTGTGTCCTTCGTCATACACTCTCGCTGCCTCACCTGAAACCTGACAACAAACATCAGGCACAATTAAAACAAGAAGAAAACCTGAACTCACAACTTTAGACATGGAGTGAAGTGTTAAAGTCGCTCTCAGCAAAATATACACAACCCAGCAGAAACCCATCCCTAAAGAGCTTTTGTGTATTGAGACTTTTGCACATAAAGCACTTGGAAAGCACCTCGAGGAGCCACATCAGCAGCATCTTGGCTTTGAGAGAGCGGATAGCTGCCCTCTTTGCCCCTCTAAACCTCTGTAATGGAGATTAAAAGCTCCAAGATGTGCTCGCCAAGCACCAGCGTCAACAGGCTCGGGCTTGCAGTGAAAATGGGAGCAGCACACATGCATCCGCTGTGAGAGAGTTCAGACATCGCACCTGCTGGTGGCGAGCAAACAGTCATTTTGGACCCGTTTTCGTCGCCTTGGGAAATCAGTGATGCAGCAAACGGATTTGGGGTTTTCAGGGTAAAAATAGTCTGTTTTCTGCACAGCGAGCAGCTTCGACGGTGGTTTATTTAACCAAATCGTCCCGCAGCTTTAAAAAAAAACTCCTTCAGAGTAAAACAAACATCGAACTGTGCAGCTCGGTTGGGAATAACGCAACACTTTCCTCATACACAACAGGATTCAGGTGAAATGAGAAAACTCAGTAGTGTTTGGAACTCTGTAGCTCCAACAAACTTCACAACAAAAACACAGTTAAAAGTTTAAACAGGTCACATAAGGTCGCGCTTTATATGACCGAACTGGCATTTTAATATCTGTAACAGTTTTTACATAACAGCTGTTTAGGTTTGACGGTTTTTGATGAATGTTTAACTTGTAGTGAGATGATATCATCAATTTTTGCAAACAAACTCTTCTTATTATCTCTAACTTTTTGAAGTTTTATCACTCAAGATGTTGCGTCTTTCACACAGTGCGTCTGTTGCGGCTTCAGAACATTCAGTTTGCTCTCAGAGCTTCTGCAAACTTCCACCCAGCTCAGAACTTTCCCCAATCCGTTGGTTCATCACAAGGTGCCCCGTGTAGAAGAGCTTCATGTAACCTCATGTTCATTTGTACAAACATGACACTGTTACAAATGATTAGAACCTAAAACATCTTGTTCTTGGTTTCCCCATCAACAAGTACTCAGATTAAATAATCAGTACGTTCTAAACACAAAGTCCTGATGACGTACAGCGTACTTAAACTCCTCAGATTGAGATAAAGACTCAACCAAGATTAATTTCAACTTCTTGTTTCTGTCTGATAACTGTGTCACTAAGAGACATGGGTGTGTGGTTACCATGGTGACCATAAGGAGCCACTGGAAGCAGCTTTAACATTTCTTTTGATCTTATTAAATGTCTCACACATTTAATAATTGAGCTATTTTTTTTTAGAAATGTTCTCAAATAAAATCTTTTTTCTGTTTAACATTTAGCTCACCTATATAGAGGGAGGAGTCTTTCTTCTTCACGTGATCGTCAATGTAGGAAACTCCGAGAGGCTGTACTGGGGTGGCACCGATCCCCAGCAGGACCTGAGCTCCGATCAGCAGCAGATACATCATGTTAGTGTTGGCCTTCAGGGCGCACAACGCCTCCTCCTGATGAAACTCGCTGGCGTTAGAGCAAACATCCCGACCCGAGTCAGTTTTCTGGATTTTTCCTATCTCGTACTGTTTCGTCAGAAATTCAGGCAAAGCGGAGAGAAGAGCGCCGAGCGCCATGATGATGCCCCCGCAGCCGATCAGACGAGGTCGATGTGCTTTGGCGCCGAAGTAGCTGACAAACAGGATCAACGCCAGGTTGCCTATCTCGAAGCTGCTGGCGATCACTCCCACATCAGCGCTCTGCAAGTTGAACCGCCGCTCCAGGGTGGTCAGCACACTCACCTGAAATAACACAGGAAGTAGGGTCAAAAGGTCAAGTATCTCATGTTTATCCAAATGAAGTTTTCCTGTAAACAAAAATGAGCAGAAAAGATGTCTGTGTTTGACTCACTCTCGTTCAAAGTAAACTTTTCCATTATCACACTATCCTAAATTACAAGCTGTTCAGATGTTCCACAGCGGGGCTCCTCCCTGCCAACAGGCCTCTGCTTCTCATTATCCAGACACAGCAATGTTTGCTTCCAGACCTCGTCGCAGGCTTTTATTTTATCAGCTGCCACCAGAAACTTCTAGCTAAAGCAAACGCAGCAGAAAGGATCTGTTTGTGTGTAGCGCAGTGCGCTGAAGTGATTCCAGGGCCTGAGGTTCAGGGTTTAAAACTGAGGGTTCCCCTTTTTACCACTTTCACATGCAGGATTTTATCAGAGTTTTGGAGGGGATATCAGTTCTGTTGAGGACACGGGTTTCATGCTGCATTGTTTCTATGAACTGAAGATCGTTCTCCCACTTTAACCCGGACAGCTGTGTTCCAATAAGACGCTGTTCTGTGGACAACCCTGAATGTCTATATAATACCTGCTGACGCGCACACCGTCGGCTCCAGAGGACTCGGTGCTGAACAGAAAAGATTTTGCTAAAAATACAAGTTCAGTTTTGTGTTTTCTGGGATGTTGAAATATACTGTCTCCTTTACAGCGAGTGAAAATGGAGGCGTTTATCAAAACCCAGCCGTTCTCAGCAAAACAAGAAGCTGCATCATCAAGTATTATATTTAAATGAGTTTTAATTTAAGAATCATCCAGTTTGAATGTCAGAAATTCACTGGCACGGTTCAAGAAATCTCCTGAAACTGATGTGAATTTATTTAAAGATGGTTGATTAACCCATTTTCCACAGCTGGTGTCTATCTTCAGCTGACAGTAGCTACGTTTACATGGGCACATTTAATCGGAATAAACGTCCAATCGGATAAAAAAGACGTCATGTAAACATGTCAATCAGAATGTTTTGATCCGATGCAGCCTGATCAGAATGAAATTTACTTCCGATCGAGAGGGGTGGTTTTGTCCGATCTTCATTCGGATAGACGTGCATGTATACACCCATTCGGAAAGAAAGGGTGAAAAGAGCCCTTTGCGCATGCGTACAACTTCAGCGTGACGTCTTTCCACTTTCGCAGACTCAAGTAGAAAACATAGCGGGAAGTAAACAGAAGTGGTCTGCTGGTGCAGTCATCCTGCCATCCTGCTCTCCTCTCCTGTGGTGGAGGAGCAGTAGCAATATGTATTCTGCCTCTAGCTTGGTTAATGCGACCAGTAAAAACCCAAACATAAAGGTAATCACCCGCAGAAGGTCCATATTGGGGATAACGTGAGTCAGCTCGAGCACACGATGGGGCGGGAAAGACTCGCAGAAAGGACGGAGTTTGTTTACTTTTTTTTCTTCCCCCGGAAAGACAACTCGCTGTGCGCATGCTCAACTCATTTAACCTGATTGAGTGCTTGGTGCATGTGTACTCATGGCATGATCAGATCATTTCAGTTAGTGTCCATGTAAACAGGGATTTGGGAATTCCGATCGACCAAGATTTTAATCAGATTGGGGAAATTTGGTGCATGTAAACGTAGCTACTGGCTGAGAGGTGAAGCTACAACCTGAACAGTTCGTCGTCCAATCACAGGGACACGGAGACAAACAGCATTCACTCAGAAATCACGTTTTGGGTCTGTGGGAAGAAACTAGAGAAAATGCACACAGGGTGAGAACACGCGTGCAGAAAGGCCCCAGCGAGGATTAAAAAAACCCAAAACAGTGCAGGAGTCATTCTGTTTGTCACGTGAGAAGAGTTTGGATGCGTCCTTGATTCACACTAGACCTCACAGTCAAAAGTCTCATCCCGGTTCATCCAATCAAATCCTCTGATGAAAGATCGACGTCTGACTGAAAGCTTTCCAGGAAAAATAAAACAAATCCCTCAGAATAAGAAACGTTCAGCTGCTTTAACTCGTCAGCTCGGACTCAAACAGGCGACTTTCCAGGACTCAAACCAAAATAAATGATATGGAAAAGAAAAAAAAGTGAATGGAAAGCACACAGTCAGTGGTCACAGCCACATTCAGACCACATTATGACTCAAGACAGTGGAAATGTTTAATCTGTTGGCATGGCAACAGAGGACTTTAAAAAGCAGAGTGGCTGTGGTTTCATGAAGTCTCATCTGAACACAGGAAATCCTTCAGAGTTTTTTTTTTTTTGAGATGCTGTTAGAAGGACGTTAACGTTAAAGACTGTTGAAATAATGCAATTTAACAGTGAGAAGCTCGTTATAATTTAATTCATGACTTTTTATGTTTTATTGAGTGAAAATCACTAGATCGGTTTGGGAAACAGTTTGTTTTCTAATTTTATGAAATAATATAAAATTGTTTTTTTCCAATCCTGATTATTGCTGCAGTTAATAGAGACACGCCTGAACAAAAGCCCGAGGCTAACAGGAATAATAAATTATCTGGGTTAACCTCAATCCTAAACACCAAACCCTTTGGGAAATCAGTCAAAAAAAAATAATATATGGGCACAGAGTCTGACAGAAAACTTGTGGTAGAACGAGGAGATTTTAAAATGTCAGCAGGGTATGAGGTCACTCCAACACTCAGCTGATTCAGCACATCTTCAGTCTGACAGGTTGGTGAAGGTGTTCAAATTTACAAGAAAAACCAAACTATAAAACACAGGTGAAGTATTTCTATAAAACTACATGATTTTGGGGGGACTGGAGAAGTTCAGCCATGTCTAAATCGTGGCTCTTCTACAGTCATCAGTGTCTTTAAAGACTAGAAATAAACTCGATGTTATAATATAAGTAAATATGTTCAAACACGACGAGAAATCTGCATTTAAATCATATTAATGAACACAAGCCAACGCGTTCAAGGGATTTTAGCATATTTCACTACAAAGTTTCTGTTTTATGATTAAAAACAAGAATAACGTCCATTAAAGATCCAACAATTAAATAATTAATCAATTAACAGAATCGATAACTGAGCGATTCCTCAATAAATCGACACCCTGGTGGGAAGAAGCATCAACAGTTTTAAAAAGCCAGATGCAGGAACGTCACGCAGAAGTCAAAGATGAAACCAAACGATCGCCCCCTGGTGGCTGGTTCCTTTACAAGCTTTAAGCCCCGCCCCTCCATATAAACAAATGGGACACTTCCTTAAATAAATATTAAAAATACACAGCAGATTTTTGTTCGTTGATTCACGTAGTTTGTATCTTGCTGCCATTTACAAATATGAATCTGTCTATAATCTCAGTTATTTATTTGATGCTAAGACCAGTACACGGGTAGCGAGACTATCAATGACGATAGATCTTCACTGTTTTTAAATTTAAAAGGACTAAAAAATTTTAAATATTAGAGTCTGTCACCTGGACATGCAGCGACAGATAGAAACACATAAGATATTCTGTTCAGATTTTTTGTGAAATGCAGTTTTTTGATATGCATTCTATTTGAATCCACATAAAATAACTAAAAAGCATCAACCGTTATCAGGTGTAAGTTGTGTCTTTATGAAGAAACTATTTTCACTTGCAGACGAGCTGCTGAACCGGGACACGCAGCAGGTTGCTAATTGTCTTGTAAGCAGCTCACAGAAAGAAAATGGGAGGTGTGATAGTTGAGTTTCCCCCCTCTGCTGCCAACACGCACTGTAAAGACAATTATCCAATCAGAGGTATGCACTTAAGTCCACACCAGTTTTTCCACCTGACATTGCGCCAGGTACTTAATGTCCTGTCTGCTTAAAGAAGACTTCATGGAAATGAGATCCCTGTCCAACAAGCTGCGTTTGTTTACTGGAGTGACTCCAAACCTCACCTTCTGCTCCAGGTGTACAGTCTCTTCACTGTTTGAACAGGTGTCCAGAACTAAAGTGTCATAAAAAAACAGACCTCTTTTACCTAAAACAAAAAAGAAGGATGATTCTGATGAATCTGACTCTGAGCAGCACCACCTTGCTCTGCAGCTGCAGGATGCTTTGCAGGTCCACTTCAAGGAAAGATAAGATGTTCCACTCCAAATATGGCTGAGATATTTAGGGTTTAGTCTATTAATTGGGAGCAAGCTGAGGGCATTACTGCCATCCTGGGAGAATAAACATCTCTAATGTCGAAACTAAATGTTCACAGTGGTTGCTGGAGGCTGCAAGGCTCATCTGAGAGGTTTAGATGAATAATATTAAGCACTTCAGGGAGTTTGTGTCTACATTAAGAGTCTCTGCCTGTTTGTTTTTTTGACATTTACATTCAAATGACATTAAAATATCAACTTTACCAGAAGAGGAAACCTTTAAAACTCACGTATCCTTCATCGCTGCGAGCAACTAAAAGTGAAAGAGCAAGAAGGAGATTGGAGAGAAAAAGAAAAGGCTGGGGCCGATCAATTGAAGATTATAATTTCTGTAAATATCTATTTAAAAGTTTGAGATTTTTGGAAAGTGTTAAATGAATGGGGAAAGCTGTGACATCATTTGAGTGAAAATGACGTGTTATTATGTCAAAGTAAATCTGAAAGCTGTACTTTGGAGGGATACATGCAGATTTCTGTGTTCTGTCTCTGCTGATCTAAGACCTGCACAGGACCCAAACACTGAGCCCAGAATGTGATGACTGCAGCAGTCGGTTCGGGTACTGAGAGTCCTGCTTTAGATCTGGATGTGTGGACTCACCAGGTACGCTCCTACGGTGCCTTGTGCCAACATGAGGGCGCATTCCGAGATCAAGAATATCTTTATATTTGAGAAGCATGAAGAGGATTTGCCGAGGCCGTCTCCTTCCAGCATGTTTCCGCCGCTCCGGTCTGAGTCCCGGTTCTTCTTCACCTGCATGCTGGCTGTTAAACCCGAGAAGAGCCTGCGGACAGCAGGTACCGCGTGTCGCTTTCCCCGGAAAGCTACATCCGCGGTGCGGCTTTGGGCGCTGTGTCTCCTTATATCAACAAAAAAATCTGTCTTTGAACCGACAAGCTAGGAAACACACATCCGAACTCCGCGGGGCTCCGCCGCTCCGTTAAACATCGCCCCCTCGACGGCGGGTAGAAACACGTGAACTCCCCGAAGGCTTTAACGAAGGCACAAGAAGTGAAAAACCGGCGTCACATCGCATGTTTCTGGCCGCGGACATCCGTGAGCTTGTTTTACAGCAGGTTTTGGTCCGGTCCGTCGCTCCTTCCAGGTCCGGGAGCTCCGGACTGTGACGGTCCTTCACCCGCAGCGGCAGCTCGGAGTCTGCTGCTGCCGCCCTCTGAAGCAGCGACGCGGCCCTACAGGCGCGGTGCGGCAGCATCACAACTCCTCCGCCCCCCTGGAAAAATAGTTCCTGCGGGAGCCCGGGGCTCGTGCCTGCGCTTTCTGTTACAAGTTTTTAAAAAGTAATAACAAACATCAAGCTTTGGAGAAAATGTACATTTATTGTCATTTTACATTATACTATACAAACCTTAACGTATTTTTGCTTTTAAACATTATAAAGTATTTCTAAGGGTTTTTATATTTATTTCAAACATTAAATTTTTAGACTGTCGAATATCAGATTAATGTTACAGTTACATTTTCTAAAGGACAAATAATTAACTATCCAAACGTAACAAGGGAAGATTGTGAATAGGTTAATGTAACTATTTGAACACAACTTCTATAAAACCAGTGAAGGACTGATGGTCAGATGTCTTACTCCACGTCTTTCATCAGTTCTTTAAAGAATTTACAAGCTCAAAATGTTAATGTGTTTCTAATAAAACATCCACGATTCGAGTCACATTTTCTTTAGCTAAACAAACTAAACAGCCAGCTGTTGGTTCCACCAGATGTTCCTGACAGGGGCGGAGTTTCTTTTTTTTTGGGGGGGCAGCCACCTCAGGCTGAGTTTTGACCAAACTGTTGACCACCTCAGACACACTTATATTTTTTGTATATTTGTATCTTTATATATTTTTGTAGTGCATTTTTGTTATTTTACTTTTTTTATTACATTTGTAATAGTTTAAAGTGCTTTAAAAGTTGTGCATTTTTTGTGTGACATGTTTACCACCCCCACATATTAACAGTTCCATTCGGGCCCCCCAATTGTTTATTTCTTGGCTCTGCCACTGAGGGGCATCTCCAGAATATTTTCATAGGGGGGCCAGATGAGGTCCCTGACAAGTTTGGGGTGGCACCAAAACCAAAAGCCATAGCTGAATTTTGGGAAATATGATGCTGCTGTAGAATATAGACAAGTCTAAAACTATGGAAACATGAGAGTTAAGGAACTTCTTACTGATATAGGCTACTTTGGTTTGTTATGCTACAGTTAATGTTGCTGATGTGCACGTACGTGCACCTGCACAATTAATATGTTGAGTTCCATAATAATCCGGTTTATATACATGTTTTAAACACAGAGGCCTCCCACTATGTTCAGTTTCCATTGTTGATATTTTAAGCATATTATGCAAATGTGACTGGCTAGGGGGCTGGGAAATGTACCAGGCATTTGATTTTAGTCTTTTCATCTGACTCACTTTAAATAATCAAACAATCCTAAATCTTAAAACCATTAATTTATTACCCTGTTCAATTCAGTTCACCACAGCAAAAGACACTAAGCGATTAAATCACCAATAAACATATTTTGTGAGGACGGCCAAGAGAAAAATACAGTCTGAACCGTCGCAAATTAATTCAGATCAATAATTTTATAATGTTTTCAATTACAATATCTTTTCCAATAAAACAACCATAATATTTTTGCCACTTTTCTGATTATGAAGCAGAAGTTACTGTTTGCACAACATGTTTCTGCCACTTTTTGGATTATCATCTCAGCATGTCTGGGATGAGGTACTGCAGCAGCTGTGATGTAAAGTAACCACATAATGCCATAATTATTGGGTTGAACAGACAGGATGGAAAAACAAATGTTGTTATTCTAATAAGGATTTTTATGACATCTTTTATTTGGCAATGAAAAGGTCACGGTAAGCAAATAAAAGAAAATATGTAAAGAAAAAAACCTTTAAAACTAGACTTTTATATAAAATATTTGGGGTGTGTAATTTTTTTTACTTTGAAGTTTTGTGACTTTTACATGATTTAAATTTGAGTTGAAATACAAAAAATACGACTTAAAAATCCTCTTAACTAAAAAAGACACGACCGATGTATCAGCATTATTTTGAAGAGCAAACGCTGCATTTATTATCATATTACATGAGGATTGTTATTTTTTTAAAATAAACTATATCTATAAACGCAGATTTGAACCCAGAGAGACTGTAATTGTACACGAGGCTGTAAAGATCAAAAGTCCACTGTAACAATTTTCACATTTTTATTTTTGTTCTTCCCTGATTCTACTCTGAAAACCTTGAATCTTGAAACAAGTCCTGAGGCTTAAGTCTTTCTCACTTCCTAAGACCAACACAAGGAGCCAAACCAAAAGAAAAACTGTAAAAAAATTCAAAGTCAGCTGTGATTCATCGCAGCCCACTCGTTCTCAGACTCTTTTGGCACATGTCCAAAGTAAAGTAACCATGAATCTTGGACACTCTATCAATCTGGACCAAGACGTTCCCACACTGACATTCTCACAGCAGTTCTATTCAGTTCTTCCTCAAACGGTGACACAAACGAGGTGACTGTCCATGACGATGTGGAGACTCTCAGCTGAGCAGCAGTGCGACAAAACCAAGACAAGTATGTAAATACTGAAGGCTTCAGTAAACATCAGAGAGGGGAATGTAAATCTAATGCGCAGCGGTGATTTCCGAACCAAAGGATGTGATGTGTGAAAGAGCCTGTAACATAACTGTGTGTGAGTGTGAAAAGCCATAATTTACTTCCTGTTGAAACACAATGAACGTGCACATTATTATCTAAACAAATCTGAGGATGTTCCAATTAAAAACGTCATTAATTCAAATGTTTTTGTTTCATTAAAAGGGATTGTTACCATGGAGACATCGAGCCTTAAAAATAACAAATCTACTGCTATTCAGATATTTTGAAGTGGAATTTTGCAAAAAGTTAAATATCTGCTCTTTGAACAACCTCAGATTGGAGAACTAGAGATTAGTTTTGATGAGTTAACAACTAGAGTTGGGAAAGTTACTAAAAAAAAAGTAACTAGTTACACATTACAAGTTACTTTTCATAATATTAATATTTTACACTACTTCTGAAAGTAACTGATTACTTTTGCACCCAAAAAGTAACCAGCCATATGTTTTCTTTCACTAATGGAACTGAAGATCTTTTTTTTAACCGTTTTTTATTAAAAGATATGAAAAACAGCACAAACAGCTGCTACATAAGTGCAACGAACAATTGTAAACGTATATGACCTCAAGTTACACATTTGATTATATCAAAATAAAGTTTTAACCAAGTGGTCTAACAAGTAAACGTGCAAAGGTGAACTTGTGCAAATTACAAATAAAAAGACAGCTGGCAATAGCTATGATAACTTCAAGATACTACAAATGAGTATTTGAGCCATTGTAGACTAAACAAAAACATTTTTGATAAACTTCCACCCATACGACTCCAATTTTGAGATTATATTCACATTTTTTCCATTTACAGATTTTTTTTCATTCATAAAGGTTTTGTCCTCTTCCGCCTCTGCCGTGTTATTCTTCTTGCTTCCCTCCATGTGATTGTGTTTGTGCCGTAGCAACGTCATCACGTATGGAAATGAAAGTGTCCTCTGAGCTCTTGTCTCCCAGTTGATTGTAAAGCAAGAAACGAATGTAGAGCTCTCTTTGTAACCAGTAATATATTACAGGCGTCACCACAGTAATGAGTTACATTACTGCGCTAATTTGCAACACATTACACCCCCAACACTGCTAACAACTAGCCTGAAAGTCTGAAAAAAGTTAATTAAATAATGACATTTCCCTGAATTTGACATTCCGCATTTAATTTGTTATTCCAGCAAACTTTTTTTTACTCCTACAAGAAGCTACAGCTAGCTGCTGCTATTAGCACTGTCAAATAACCAAAGAATTCTGGGTAAATAGCTATACAAATTAAACAGATGAGAAATATTTGAGACTTGAGTAGCAGTAATCTACTTTGGTTTTTGCTCTACTTGAACTGCTGGTTACCTTGTTCATCCAGTGATGAATAATCTCTACAGGTAAGATAATACTGCTCATAATCCTTAAACTAAGTTTAACTTCAAAATGTCCTCGTACACGATGACACCTCGACCAGATATGATACCAGTAAACTGAATGGAATGCAGAAAAACACGTCTGTGTGTGTGTGTGTGTGTGAGTCAGGTAAAGGGTGGAGATGACTTGTACTGGTGCCAGGAATGTCTGAAAGCCAGCGCAGCATTGTTCCGCCCTCCGAAAGAGCTGTTATTTATAGAATTTGGAAAATGGTGGATGGTTAGAACAAGCCCCACCCGTCTATTGGGAGACTGGGAAAAGTTTAGGGAATGAATAGGAATACAAACAATACTGTACTGTGCCATTTCCTGTTTGAACTAAACTACAACAACATTTCCCAAAAGAAAACTGAGAACAGTAGAACCAGGATGTTGTTTGTTCTGGATATTCTCAATGGTCAATATGTTGAAATCAAATAGTTTATCCTGAAATGAAAGTATATTTTGTGACAGAGCGTTGTGAATGTTGTCTGATCATTTCATCCATCTGACTTCTTTTGTTTCCTGTTTAAATGTGAAGGTCCAGTTTGACCCAGAATTTAAAAACTCAGACTTAAATGGGATTTTTTGGAGTTTGCAGCTGCTGTTTAACCAGTGTTTTAGATTTCATGTTTAAACTGGTTGGGATCTATCTGTGTGGAATCTCTGGTTTTCTCCTGGTGAGTGTGGAACGGCTGCTAGTATGTGATCCCATGGGATCCAACAGGTCTAGAAATCCATCTGTAAACCTTCATCCTTCCTCTAGTGTCCTGAGTTGTTGCTATGGAGACGGTTCCTGGATGCAGGTGGAGTGCAGGGGAACTTTGGGCTTACTGAACGTTGTAAAACCTCTCAGCAACTTCTCAGAAAAACAGGAAGGAGCTGTGTGCAACTCTCAGACCGCAATAAGCTGCACAGTTAAGATAAATAAAACAAAACTTCCAAACAGTCTTTTCAGATTAAATTACAGGGATTGTGCATAAATAAATGAACAGGTTAGTTTAACAGATGTAAAATCCATGTTGGATATTGTTAAATACCTTAAAGGTGCCTAACAGAAGGATCATTCCACCACAGCTGGCTCCTCCCACTTCATAATTTGATCTCCATGTCTTCAGGCTTTTTAAATAACTGGCTCAAATTACTGACATTATTGTTGCAAAACTGGAAAAAACCTATGACATCATGGTGGAAATATGTTGGTTTTCAGTTGAATAAAAAACCCTAAAGGATCAGAGAACAATGATAGACTAACTGATGGATCCGTCATCGCATCCACACTGAACCTGGACTCACAGCTGCTGCTTTTATTTGTTAAATAGGATTTTATTTAAACTAAAAAAAAGGATCAAGAGATGCCTCCAAGTGCATTTTTGAAACATTAGACTCATATTCTGACCTGAAAAGGAGAATCTAACTTTGTCCTGGTTCTGGTCTGGACTCACAGCTGTCTCCTGTCTGTCTGCCCTCAGGCACCTCAGCATCCAGCCAATCAGCTCCGCCTGAGCTGGAATTTTACCTGAAGCCACTGAACATGTTCTCATTCTCTTTCCTGCAGAATCTTTCTTAGAAACAGTTTTTATTATTTCGTACTGGGAACTGGTCTGATCACATGCCCAGAAAAAAAAAACCAATTAATCGTTCAATCTATTTTTTAAAAGATCAGTGAAATTAGTCCATTAATAGTTTATTCTATGGTTTCTCGTATTTCTTAGATTAAACCCAATTTCCTCCACAGAAATCAGCCACACTGGAGTTAAACTGCATCCAACTGGGAGTTGGTAAAATGTCACACGGCTCTTTGTGTGATTGTGTCCCTTCTAAATATAGATCCATGCTGTCTGTTCTACATTTTGAACCATTTCGTGCTGCTGCTTGTCTCTATTTTTACAGCAGTATCAATGGAGAGTTTCACGTGTGCTTTTAAAATAGAGTAATATCATCCACAGCAGCGAGGTCTGGTTGCTCGGAGGATAAATAAAGCTGATGCATCCGCTCAGCTTTTTACTCCATGATGAACATGTGGTGTCAAAAACAGAGAAAAAAAGCATCGCTCTCATCGTCACGGAAACATATTACGTCTGTGAGGATTTTTAGATACGCCGGCCAAAATTATGTCATGGGAAAGTATTTGGAAAGAAAACAAAATGCTACTAAAACTGGACGAGCTGGTTTGATGACACAACCAGAAAAATAACATTCACGGTGAGGACATAAAAAAAACAAAACAAAACGATGACAAAAAGTTTCGAGTTACAAGCTGGATGAGGTGGAAATACTGGCAGAACTAGACAGTCTGTCTGATTTCTAAAGATGCTTCGATCTGTCCTATGATTCTTCAAACTGATGAACTAAAAAATGTTGAACAAATAAATAAACATTGAGTTTCCTTCAAGTGCCACGAAGCAGTGAGTCCATGTTTATTCGCATGCCTTCAAAGCAGAGTTTCCAGTTGCACTAAAACCCGGTTCTGAAAGCATTTGCTCCTCATTTACATCATATTCAGCTCAGTAAACTCTTCTATAGTTTTACTCATTGTGGGTCAAAAATAGTATCATATATAATATAGTACATTTAATCCAGACCCAGATTAGGGTGTGGATTGATTCTGATCCTGGATACAAGCAGTTGAAATGAGCTTCTTCTGTAGGAGGCCGAGTTCCGCCTTAGAGACCAGGTGATGAGCGCCGTCATCCAGGAGGAGCTTGAAGTAGCTGCTCCTCCTCATTGAAAGAAGTCGGCTGAGGTGGTTCAGTCATCTGGTTAGGACGCATCCTAGTTGTCTCCACATAGTTTACTGGATATGTCCCACTGGGAGGAGACTGCCAGGCAGACCCAGATTTCACTGGAGGGATTCTATAACCTCTCTGGCCGGGGAACATCGGGATCCCCAGGAAGAGATGGAGAATGCTGCTGGTGTGAGGGAAGCCTGGGTTTCCCTCCTGAACCTGCTGCCCCCGTCACCCAACATTGGATGAGCGAAAGATGGATCGATACTTAAATTTCGATTTCTCAGATTCCAGCTTGTTATGTTCTGGAATCAATTATCTTATTAAAATATACATATTTTAGTTATTTAAAATTTTCGTCATTTAAATATTATGCCCATATGGTTGGGAGTACATCTTCTGTCAAGCAAAGAGACCGATGGGAACAGTGTAATGAAGGACACTGAGCAGCGCATCACGTTCCTCTCTCCTGTTGATGCTGTACACAATCAGTCGGCTAGATTTAACATGACGGAATGAGAGGGGCGCCATTCACTGAGGAGGTAGAACAGGTTGAATCCCCATCCTGTCCTCAAAAAGATCTCTGTTGTGTCCATGGGAAAGACACTTTACCTCCCTTGCCTGCTTGTTGGTGGTCAGACGGTCAGTGTGTCCCAGGGCAGCAGCTGGTGCTTTAATATGTAGCTTATCACCAGATGTGTGAGTGTGGATTTGCAGATGACAACATTGTACTATGAATCTGATTTAAAAATATGCTACAGAAGTATCCGCCATTTACCATTTATAACACAAACACAACAAGTGAAGCGTTGGATCAGTATCACTGATACTTGGTCTCAGATCTGAAAGGAAACTGGTGTTATCACACATCAGTAGTGTAGATACAACCCTTTGAACAACCTCAGACAGACGAGCTAACAGCAGAGTCATTAACAAAGTAGATTGCTGCCGTGTTAAAAACCCCAAACTTTACTGTTTTATAAACTTTAACAATGCTCACTTTTATATTAATACAATATGAAATTCTGACTGGAAGTTTTACACATTGCACAGAAAATGCTAACAGATAGCTAGCTTTGCTTCTAAATTGCACTCTGAATTTATGAGCAACTATGCAGTGCAAAACTGACTGCAGTAAAACTATTTTTATTGTAATATTCCCACAAACCAGTATGATATTTTAGAGTTTCAACTTGTTCTAACTGCAAATAACTGAATAAAAATGAACTTTTACTGTACAGGGTTCTTTGTTTCTTTTTAAATTACGATTCCAAAATGTTGCTAACTACCTAAAACAGGCAGACGAACATCACGACTGTCATCAATCAGCAAACAAGGGAAACATCCCATTGTGATGATCAGGGAAGAGACCAACAGCTGTGTCAGTCCAGATAACCCTAACCCCTTTATATCAAACTGCTGTGACATCCAGTCGTATTTGTCTCTGCAAAACATCTGGCAAACACATGTTTGTCGTACCTTCCAGTAGGGGCACATTGAAACTGTTTCAGGTTGTGCAGGAGGGAACAAACAAACAAACAAGGCCAAAACACGAGGTGTCGAAACCTCTTGATGGAAAAACTCTAGAATTTGTCACGTCTCATTTTCTGAAATTACGAAAGGCTCTAATTATTATAATGGAGGTTTTCTTTCCACATCTCAGCTACAAGTGGCAACTTACAGAGAGAGACTCATAAATAAGCACTGGAGGGTTGAAGAGAGGCTTTATTTAAGATGGGTGGAGTGAGATTTAACTGCTACTTTGGAGAAACTGAGCAGAAAGGCACAGCATGAACAGGTACTTCTTTTAGTCAGGGACATTTGGATTTCTAGCATTTATAGCTGAAAATTCATGAAACAATGAAACAACCTGCTCCTCGCGTTAAAAATCTTTATTATGACAATTTATTTAGAAAATCTGAGTTTTCTTTGTTGTTTCTTCTCAGTTTTGGAGAAACAAAGTCCACATATCTCTTGGTTTAGTATGAAAACAGAAAGTACACGCTCAGCATCGTCGTCCTTAACTTCATTTACATGCAGCAAATCTATGCAAATAAGAAGGTATTTCCTCTGCCCACAAACTTACCTGCAGGAGATATTTGATTATCTGATCTGCACATCATACTGCAGCAGTTTTAACCCCAAATGTGTTCACCCAGTACCCATTATTCTACTATTTCTTTATTTGGACCTCTGAATCTCCACATGTCGGAAAACAGCTGCCATGTTCTCTGTTCTTTGAGTTATAAACTCATCAGCAACAAAAACAGTTAAGGACAAATTTAGGACATTTCAAGTTCCTTTTTTCACATGTCAACACTTTCCCGTGGTCATTTTGGTCAAAAGAAAACATGACCGTTCCCTTTAGCCCAAAAAATTTAGCAGTTTCATCCCTGCAGATGATTGTAGAGAATGTAAAAAGGCTCTTACACACACACACATATACTCAAAGACTTTTGGAGCCACACTCATATAAATAAATAAAAGATAAAGATAAATGAAAGGAAATGAGCACAACCTTGAAGCAGAGTTACGTTTGGCTTCATGTGGTGAAAATCAAAGTCGCTAACGAGGCTAAATTACTGATAGTAAAATTACCGTCTGATATCCTGATCAGACACGGGTGAAGCCTTTAAACTTGTATTAAACCAGTGTAAATGTAGAAACTGGTCAAATTAAACAGAATTCTTAGCATTTACTTAGAATAAAACATCTGGACACTCAGTCTGTAAAGGCTGTATCTCACTTGACTAAACCTAAATGAGTAAAATCACATGACAAGAACTAGAAGCTGCTCTTGTTGGTTCTCAACACCTCCCATGTTTATAGAGCAGAACACTGATCAGTCTGCAATTCAGTGTTTTCAATACAAATGAACAAAAATTCTAAAAGAAAAAAAAAAGGCTAAATTGACGTGACAAACATTGTTGAATTTATCGATAATAACTTTTTCACATCCGGATTAAATGAATTCATGCTGATAAATGTGACTTTTTAGAAAACGGCCGGGTGAAAACTCCGGAAAGACGGAGAGAAGACATTATATAACATTCTGACAAGCTTTCAAGGGCCATTACAAACCACTTACCGTATTTATACCATGAAATATTTAGGCAGCACTTTCCCCAGTAAGAACATTTTCAAATTCAACCAAACAACATGAATAAAGATGAAGGACAGAAACGGTGGATTCTAAAGTAGAGTCAAAAAATACACCATAAATACAATTTTTATATGATTTACAGAGTTTAAAGGTTTAAAAAGTCGACTCGGACCGTAGTTCAGTTCTCCGTAAATGATTGCAGTTGTCATATATCCACGCCTGGTGTTGGCTGGATTTCATTGGTAGAGTTTTCTATTTTTGTCTCGTCACTGCAGTCGAGGATTGTTTCTGTTAGTGAGTTGAAGGTATTCTGGGTTTTTTGTGTTCCCATCCTGTAATTCTGACAGTGTGAATCTGAAAGCTTCCTTCCTGTCTGGGAAATGACACACTAATGGCTCACTCATCCCTCCCCTCCAGTCCTCCACCACAGCTGTCTAATGAGAACATCAGTGTGTAAGTGGTGGATAATGATGGACGCCTTTCAGCTGCAGACAACCGGCAAAGTCCATCACAAAGAAATCAGCTATTTGTTACACGGTGAAGTTGGTTTTTTTGTTCAGGCAAGATTCCTATTTCAATCCTCTGGTCAAAAAAAAAGTCTTTTAAAAATTTCAATTACAAACTAGATTTTGTTGATGAAGTTGACGGATAATTAAGACTGAGAACTAGACCGACATTTTTAAAAATGACCAGATAGAAATGTAGTCGTTTATCAAATCTAAATGTGTTTAAGCAGAGTGACTAAATAAATCTAATAAATCCAATATGTAGACTGAAAACAGCCTCAGTAACAATTTTCTCCTCAAAGTGGCAAAGAAAACAAAACACATGTCATAAACAGAAATTCTCTGTGTGTCTGAAATCATATGTTTGTTCATTTAAATGAGACGTTCCAGCCAGAGTCGTTCACTGATACCCCAGAACAAACAAATGTGGCATTATCGCACACGTAAAGTGTCTGTAAGGAGATATATTTGCATAAGCAAACAGGCAAAGTAGCTTCCGTTGAACATGCCTTGGATGAAAAGGCCTTGTTGATATTATAATACATAACGTCTGTGCTGAAATATATTTTAGGTTGTTTTTGTTCAATTTCGCATAGAATATCAACTAAATTGTTGGTATTAACTTGCTTGCTTTATTAAACCGTTAAACTTCTACACAATATTATTTGGTTGTTACACTCGGATAAACAGATGTTCTTCAGTATTTGATTTTTTTAATTATTTGATTTTCTTTACTAACACATGGTGCTGCTGCTAGAATACAATAAGCAATAAGGAGTATAAAATATGTTCTGTGCATTTGACTAAGTGTCTTTTGAAGCAGAGTTTTATGGAACTGTTATGTATTTTACCTGAAGTATGTAGCTCATTTCTATTGCATCTGAAGACAGGGGGCTGCCATATTGGAATCATGTGAGCTGAAAATGCATTTTGATTGGTCACTTGAATATTTTGACTCATCACACACCTCCTGTTGAGCACACAGAGTGAATGTTTTGCCTCATGAGGCGACAGTACCAAACCTGTTTGATTTTCACCTCAACACCTTGTGAGGCTGAAAACTCACCAAAAATTGGGCGCACACGTTGAACTATCAGCTGAGTAAACACCTCAGCAGATTGCTCTTGTGTGTGGCAGGCTGTGTGAACTTTAAAAGAGAGAATTTAGGATGATTTTGATGTTTTTGAGCTATTTAGCATCCAACAATCTGGAGGACTTCCTGTTCAGTTTGGAACAATTCCAGTTGGAACTTTCTAATATTTTGCCAGAATAACCACTAAATTGATCTCTGTATAAAAGTTTATCAAATAGTTTTTGCATGAAACCTCTGACTTTTTTCATTGCTGAAGATGTTTTATGACTGATTTAATCAACTTTAAAACTGAACATGATGTGACTAGCCTTTAGCTTGTCAGTCTAGTCCAAACTAATCTCTGTTTCTCCAAGCTAATGTTGTTCAAAAAGCTGTTTACAACAGGTATGGCAGAAAATGTTTCCTTACAAAAACACAACAAAAGATCTGAACTGAAGATCTTTTTGAGGATGCTGGCATCATGTTACAAAACATTCAGTTTTGTTTTCGAGTTAAGACAAGCTCCATAACAAAACATCCATCCTGAAACAGGCAGCCATTTACTTTAACAAACACAAAGAATGTGTTATTCATTCACAAACTCTGATTAAGAAACACCTTTTTTTAGATTTTTTTGTTGATTTAGGACAACTTTTAGCATTTCAGTGTGACCAAAAACATTTTTTGTGACTGTCGTATGAATTTTCATGATTGTGACACGTTCATTGTTCATGAAACTTGTGCTTTTTCTGGCAGGTGTGATGTTGAAGGTCATTGCTGCTGATGAGCTGAGACATGCCTGAACTCGTTTACTCAAACCCTTACAAAGTGTTGATGTTAAAGATCCACTCTGTGAACAGTGTTTTGCATATTAATGTGTTCATTTTATTTTAGGAACAAGTCTTTTATGTATTTTGACTGTCTTTATGCATCATTGTCTCGTATGCAAACATGTGAAATATTCAAAACAATTAGAGATTATGTACAGATATGGAAACAAATAAAACTGAAAATTAATAATACAAATTAAAAAGGCTAATTCATTTTCTCTTCTTGTAGGTTTTTTAACTTATAAATGTGATATTAAACTCTATTGAAACAATTATTTGTTAACTCTGACAGACAAATTCTGATTTTAGGATAAAAGTCAGGTCTTAACCAGAAAAATACAAGATGTTCTTTCTTTTACTTCTGTAGTTTTAATTCACTGATCCTCAGAAACTTAGTAGGCTACTGTGATACAAATATAACAGGAAGGCATGCGCTCTGAACAGCAAACAGCCAATTATCTGAGGGCCTTTTTTTATTCAACCAATCATCGTACAGTGGCTTACCAGTCACATTTATTGAACTCTGCTGCTCCCTTGTGGTGACACTGAGTAGCTCTGAGCGAGAACTGGGTTCTCACAAAGGGAAAACAACTCTTTACAGAAACAATTTGTGGTGTGAAGAATTAAAATATTAGACGTCTTTTATGTTTCTGATACATTTTATTTTATAAATGTACATATAATCAAAGCAGAACAATGGGAACTCTGGAATTCATCACCGTGGAACCTGTTTGATGCTGGCAATCAGGAACTGAAAGAGGCCCTTCCATTAAAAACGGTTTTTCTGAGGTTTCTGTTGAATATTTTAGCTCCACAGGTGTTCTTACCTTCATAGTGGGTGTGAAAACAGGTCAACAACTTCTCTTTCAGTTTTAATCTCTCAAACTACGCAGGTAGCGATAAAACCCATGTTGGAACGGCCTGTATCTGTTTCGTCACAACTCCTTTGTTTGTTAGTATTCTGCAGCTCCTGCAGTTGAAACCACGCCTAGCATGCTGCTGGCTAAAAGCTGTAGCATAAGACGAAGCAAACAGGAAGAGAGAACGCCTGATGTTACCATGTGCAGCGAGGCAGGAAACAGTATACCTTGCTCTCATAGATTGGCTAACAAACTAGCCTGAGTCCAGCAAATCCAAACAATGAATATGAACGAGCTGCTGCTCGAGGCCTGACGGAAAAAGCCAGAACCACCCGAATTTTAACAGACAGAGTGAAAGGTCTGTTAATCAGTGTTTCCTAACGTTTTTAAGATATAAAATGTTTCATATTACAGGTTAATACTTAAGAAATAACCACAAAGTCCTGAAATTTGTATGAAATGGCCTCTTGAAGAAACCCTCACCGTAATGATCAGCTCATTATACTGGGGAAAAAGAGAGCAGAAGATCCGATTTTAGGGATCTTCTTGGCAGCAAACATCAAACCACAGTCTTATCTCGTTTCTTTGAGTTTGTTTTTAGTCATTAAAAAAATAAAAACCTGCCGCTGAGCTCTCTGTGGGTCTCTAATTTAATCAAGATAATCAGGGAAGACTGTGTGGAAATTAAAAGTCTAAACATCGTCTGTCCCTTCAGCTGCGTGCGTCTTACACGTGACAGTAAATTAACTGGAACAGAAACAGGCTTTGATGTTGTGTCTTCTGTCCATGCGGGAAATAATAAGTTTGGACTTGACGTGTTTTTATCCGCCTATTCTGCTGCGTCCCTCTTGACCCCGCCCACCGCTCCCTCAGACCTATAATCCCCGCCTCCAGCCGCTGCAACCTCCTCATCCTCACGTGGATGAAGCTCACAGCTCCTTCGCTGACGATGGAAACTAATGTTGTTGTTCTGGGGACGGAGAGCGTCGGAAAATCAGGTGAGACTTTTATTTTCATTACAGAAAATAAATGATAATCAAAAACACTTCTCATAATCTTAAATCTCAGTTTTTACGGATTATCAGAGATTATTAATAAAAGTCTGTTTTTTTAATCTCCAGCGCTGACTGTGCGCCTTTTAACCAGGAGATTTATCGGAGAATATGGAGACATTGGTAAAAACATCAGATTTCTTTTAAAACTGGTGATTTTATTCTGATGGTTGTGATCTGAGCTTCATTTTCTTTTTTCCAGAATCCATCTACAGCCACAGTTTTACAGCAGATGGGAGGGAGATGACTCTTAATATTTGGGATTCACCTTACTCACAGGTAGAGTTTAATCTGACCTGACAGGGTCACAATCCTCCACATCATATATTTATAAAGAAATGTTACTTGTCCAATCACAGTTTTCTGTATCTGGATTTTTCTTCAACTCTAAAGAATCTGGTTCAGATTATATCTGTAATTAACTGTGATTAAACCTGTTGCAGGATTAAAAAAAGGATTTCTGAACTGAAGAACCTGCTAAGAAAGAAATCCCAGAATCCTCTTGTGAATGTTACTTGCCACCATGTTTGGAGATTTTAACCTAAATGTCTGATTTCCCAGGATGTGTCCGTGGAGGCCTCGCTCTTCCATAAGAAGGTCCGATGGGCAGACGGTTTCGTCCTGGTCTACAGCATCTGTGACAGGGCCAGTTTCAACGCCATCAGCAAACTCATTCAGAAGATCAAGTCCACCAAAGACTTCCACAGTGAAGAGAGACCACCCATAGTGATTGTAGGTAACAAGCAGGACCTGGATCACCGACGGACAGTGCTCAGTGAAGAGGGCCGCTTGTTGGCCTTGAACACGGACTGTCTCTTCTACGAGGTCTCAGCAGCAGAGAACTACCACAGCATTCTCACCGTGTTTGATGGACTCGTGGAAAGGATGAAGGACGCTAAGCTGACCACAAAGAAGCCTCTGAGGTTTCGGGGCATAGTGAAGAGCATGTCCGCAGTGTTTGCCAGGAGACGGACAGATTCACTCTGACATCATGTGGAATTTTCCAGAAGGATATGAGGAAATGTCAGAAAAAACAAGGGAAAGTTCTGACAAGAAAAGACACAAAAGTTCTGAAATCAACCAAAAACCCTGAAGCTCGTGTGACACGAGACTTACGAACAAACATTCCCAATTTATCTACATGTAACACTCACTCTTTTGTGTCACTTTGTCGTAACTAAATCACCAAAAGTGGATTTAAAAGTTCTACACAAAAATAAAACATCCTTTTGTTGAATTGTCTTCAAATGGCCGTTAATTAGAACAGAGAGACTGAGATAAAAGAACAGAACAGATTTGATCAGATTGTTGTCTGTAGAAAACAAACAGTGTTTTAACTTTACTGATAAGTTCTTTAAGATTTCATTAAAAATGTCTCCTTGTCCTCTGAGTGGTCTTTCAGAGCTGTGAAACCGTCCACGTGCTTCAGAGATATGCCGTGTGAGACGGAGGATTTATCCACTTGATGACGTCAGTTTACAGATGGGATAATGAGGGTAAAAGATAAAAGATATGAAGCAAACTACCTAAAGATTTAATGCTTTGAAATGTTTTTGAATAAAGCTTGTTTTGAAATGTGTTCAGTTGTATAATTAACAGGTTCGTTTAAATAGCTGGTTCTGTCACGAACGTTCCGGGTGTTTAAAGTCAGATCTGAGTCTGGGAGAACTTGAGAGTTTTAAATAGTTTAAACTTTGAATTCATGACAGAAACATTTTGTTATGCTGCAAGTAATTAAGAGTACTACTAAATGACCACTGTACTGTTGCCATGGTGACTCCAACAAGCCACTGGCAGCTGGTTCAACATCTTTTTGATCTTAAGTTTAAATAAACATTTTATACAGTCTGTATGTTAAAATGTAAGTAGTTTTTTTTTAAATTAGGTTGTTGAAACTTGTTGCATCAAAGTTCTTAAGAATATTTATAATTTGATGGGATTTAATCTGGAGTCAGAGGAAATGTTTGTACA
The DNA here is from genome assembly GCA_006937955.1 of Pachypanchax playfairii. Lineage (NCBI taxonomy): Eukaryota > Metazoa > Chordata > Actinopteri > Cyprinodontiformes > Aplocheilidae > Pachypanchax > Pachypanchax playfairii. Next base: position 885,559 of record SSNP01000085.1, read on the forward strand.
AGATTGCAGTTTTATGTGATCATTACCATGTTATCAGAATAAAAAAGATCCCCATTCCCTTTGCATTATGTTTGATTTTTGAATGAGATTATTTTGACAAATCATGTTAATCTGAAATTATCCCGGTTGATGAAGAGCCCACTCTTCTTGTTGAATCAAGCCTAGACTTCTAACTAATATTTACTTTCATCAGTTCAAATGTTCTTAAGTCTTGAGTAAACTTACGCTGACCCCTGACGTTTGGCAGAAGAAGTGTCCACCCCCCCGCGTCTTCTGTCCACCTTCTTATTCACTCGGGTGGCGAAACACGAGGGCAAATGGCAGGTAAGCTGGTGCCGCTCGTCCTCCTTTCTCTTCTCATGTCTAAAGAATCTGACAGGAACAAGGCAGGGGTCAACAAAGCAAGACTCTGGCTGTCTAGACCCCAGAAGTCGCTGTCACAGTTTTGGACCCTTTAAAAGATTTTCACAAAAGAACTCATAAAAAACAGCCGGACTGAGACATCTCACCTGCTGGAGCTGCATGTAGTTTCACTCAAGCTGAGATGATGTGTCGCCACATGCTTCAAAAGACACTTCACATACAAGATGTTCTTTTAATTCATCTAAAATACATCCCCCAAAAAATCTGCTTTTGATATTTGGTGATATTTGTGTGAACTGAACTGTGAACAAGTTATTTTAAATGATTCTTCAACACAACATCCACTTTCTCTGACATGAAAAAGGCCTCACAGTTTTTGAGAAAAGGAAATTTTCTCCAAGACATTTTCATTTTATTTGGGTTCAGTTTATGTTTGATGTTAAGGTTGACATGTGATGCCAATCAAAAGCTGTGCAATATAAAAACAGGAAATGAAGATCTTGATCATGTCTCAAGATCTTCAAACTTCTTCCTCTAAAACAGCAAGAACGCTCATCAGCTCAGAAATGACATACGGAAGAAGAATTTTTATGACAAGCCTCTCTTTTAGATCAGCCACAAATAAAAAAAAGCATAAAAGAAACTGTATTTGAACATCAGCTTTAGGCTAACATTTTGTTGATAACTCAAATAAATGTTTATTTGACAGAAACAACACATCAACTGATAGTTTTGCCATTTTTTAGACCCAAACAGCTGAGGCTCAGCATTTAATGTGGAATTTTCCTGAAACCGGCAGCAAAGCGAGGCACTTTTTCCCCTTTCAGCTCACACACTGAGCTGCTGATTAGTGATGTGTTCTGTTGATAGCGAGAGTTCACTGACCAGCTTCCATCTGAGAAACATCTTCCATGTCTGTTTTTCACTCAGCTGTTTTTGTTTTGCTCATTTTTATTCCATATATGAGGAGGCTGGTGGATTGACTGGATCACTTTAACACTCTGAACTGCAGTTCTTCACCCTTATTGTTCAGCATTTTGCCAAATAGTGAAATTAAAGTCATCCAAATACCAAGTACCTGATGTCATTAGAGTGCCAAAGCGCTGAATTAAATGTTGGAAATATCCTGAATCAGCTGGCTGTTTATGAGCTGAGTGATTTGTTGGAGGGATTTTTATGACAGCTCTGTTTTCAGCTGATTTGAACACTTCTGTTAGCTGGAACTTCACACAAACAACACGTTTTAAGAAATACATTGTCTCTTTGTGCTTCAGTTTGTTTGCTGCTAGAAACATTTTAGACATCCGCTCAGTGATTTTCCCTGCCTCTGGCTAGCTGCACGTTTTCAAGAGACAGAACTGATCAATGCATGATGTCATTTTCTTTTACCCCATTAAATGCAAGCAGGGTTTATTTCATTACTGGGTAGCTAAGCAACTTAAATGGGCTCAAAGAGGCCAGCAAGTTCAGAAACCAGGAAACAAAGAACAATATCAAAAATCACTACACTGCTTAAACATTTTACTTGACACCGTTTGACTAATGGGAAATTGTAGGTAGCCATAGATTGTATTTACAGGGGTGAGATTTCTAGATATAAATTTAAACATGCAAAGATAGTTTAGCTAATATAAGCACATCTGGTGTCCAGAGCTACAGTGCAGCACTTTTCCATCAAAACACACTGTTTTAAATTATCTTTGCTCTTCAAGAAAGTACAGCAGGTTAACAAATAACAAGTTTATAAGATTACATGAATCAAAATAAGATAATAAGTTCAAAATGGTTTAAAAGTAAAAAAAAAAGAGGTTCCACAGGGTTGTGTGCTCAGCTCAAAACATTCCTTCCTTGAATTTTATTAGGTGTCATTTTGGAAAACTTTATTTTACAGTTAGACTGAGCTGTATTTTCCCAAAAAGTCAGATAAACTATTTAATGATTTGACCTGGAAGTTAGGAGCCACACCCCTTAAAAACAAAGTAACCTTGGGTAACCTGTAGCTAATGCTCTTTCTTTCTCATTTTACTTCCGTCTTCGGTAGTTCGTTTTACCGTGTCTGTGTTGTAGATCGTACAACAAATGTGCCAACAAGTAATTTTTCATCTGGATAAAAAAGTGTGAACTACCCAGAAATATTGAACTGTTGAACAAAGACTTGAATGTCTTCAGCTGAGTCGAACTCCCACCTGAACTTTTAATTTTCTAATAAAGGAGTTTCCCAGGGGGTCTGGAATGTGTGGACTCTAAAACATTCAAGGTGCTTCGTGAATGTTATTTTTTTTTTTTTTGCATACAATAATAAATACAAAGTGTGTTAACTGTTGAAAAATGCCAGCTATCCTTTCAGTCATGCCCTTTTACCCTTGCTGAGGTCTCCCACTAAGACTTATCGGACCTCCTGCAGCGCTGCGCCTCCCGGCAGCTCTCCATACAAGGTGTTGATGTGTAAACACAGTAACCATTACCTGCCCCCAGCGGAGAACAGAGTACAAGTTCAAAGTTCAGTAGATCTTGTGCAAGTTTTACATTGAGATTTAATGACTTGTGTCAGGAAATTATCTGCATTTTGAGAATCTAGTATAAATAAACATCTAAACCAGGTTTGTAAGTTTCTTTTTTAAACCAGTAATGCAAATATCCTTTTTTAACAGGGATAAATGTTTGCATTATTAAAGTACTGTAAAGACATGATAGTTTGTAGGATCCTGCAGATTAAACATCTGTTTTAAAATCCAAACTTCACACGAGGAATCAGGCCTGAAGGGCAGAGCTGATAAAGGTTTAATCTAATGTAATGAGAAGACATTTCCTCTCACATGAGAACAGCACATGGAGTGAAAGTCAGACATATGAGTCAGTAAAATCGATCAGGTGTGGGCTGCGAGTGAATCATCATGGAGGGGAAGCTGATGAGATGTGTCTGTGTGACAAAAGTATTCAGTGACACTCAATTAGAGGCTGGAATAACCAGTCTGGAAAGATCCTTTAGATGACCTGATTTGTATGACAGGTGATTGACGGGGGTCTGAGTAAATCAAGGACATGTAGAAAAGGTGATCCAGCCTTTGAATCAGGCGTGTTATAGCAGGGAAACAACTATGCAGGATGACGTCCCTTAAAGACGCCATTTCATACACATTTCAGGACTTTGTGGTTATTTCTTAAGTATTAACCAGTAATATGAAACATTTTATATCTAAAAAACGTCAGGAAACACTGATTAACAGACCTTTCAATCTGTCTGCATTAAAATTCGTGTGGTTCCGGCTCCTTCCGTCAGGCTGCTTCATCAGCAGCTCGTTCATATTCATTGTTCGAATTTGCTAGACTCTGATTGGCTAACAAACTAGCCTATGAGAGCAAAGAATACTGTTTCCTGCCCCGCTGTGCATGGCAACATCAGACGTCGTGCCTTTCTGTTTGCTACGTTATGCTACAGCTTTTAGCCAGCAGCATGCTAGGTGTGGTTTCAACTGTGGGAGCTGCGGAATACTAACAAACAAAGGAGTTGTGACTAAACAGATACAGGCCGTTTGGACCCACTATGAAGGTAAGAACACCTGTGGAGCTAAAATATTCAACAGAAACCTCAGAAAAACCGTTTTTAATGGAAGGGCCTCTTTAAGGATCAGAACCGAGTCCTGAAGCAGGACCAGAGCCTGAGAGATATGTCATTCCTTAGATGCACCGGTGTTGAGCTCCAGTCCCACGAGTTCACCGTCCTGCATGTTTTAGATGTTTTCCAGCTCCAAAAAACCTGCTTCAAATGATTTAAACACTTCACCTGCATGTCAACAAGCTCTGCAAAGACCTGCAAATGCAAAATTAATTTAAATCAGGTGTTTTGACGCAGAGGAACATTTAAAACCTGCTGCCCAGCGGCCTCATGGGACTGGAGCTCGACACTGGTGCATCTCTCAGGCTCTGGTCCTGCTTCAGGACTCGGATGGATTTTTATTTTTTTTAAGAGGCACGACTTTCAGCTCTGGTTTATATTCCTCCACTTGTCCATTTTACTCATCTGTTTAGAACATGATGCACAATGTGCTGCCATGTTCTGGCACAAGAAAGGGACAGAATATTTCAGCCAGAGTCCAAATAAAACCTTTCGGATTGAGAAAAAAAAGAAAAAAATACAGGAAAGTCTCGTTCTTAGGAAGTAAAATATAAAGACATCAGCAGTGGATCAGATAATCATCCCTGTATCTCTTAATTAGAGACTAAGTCTGAGTTTTTATTTCCATCCACTTTCTTTCTAAAGTCACCTGATTGTCAGTTTGAAGAACAATAACACCTTAAAGGATATAAAGCTCAGCCACCTTTACATAACAGCTGCTTTACATACAACATACTTATCACAGCGTGTGCCATGTCCTCTCCATGAACATGTAAGCTCACAGCTGAGCTGACCTCACCCCGCAGGGAGTCGTCCTTTCTCGAGGTCACTCATCTTCTAAACTGCTGCTAAAAGGGAGGCTTCACAAATAACACGCAGAATCTGAAGAATCCTGTAAATCATCAGACAGGATGTTTAAAACATGAGCAGTCATTGAGTTCAAGAAAAGGGACGGATTTTTTTTAAACTCTCTGAAATGTGGATTTATTTGAAGGCTGTTTTTCACAACCACCTGTCTGGAGAGCGTTTGAAGAAGCGCCACAGATTAGACGTTCCTTCTGCATGCTAACAGCGCTACCCAGTGCCTCAAAGTGAAATGTGACAAAGGTCAGCCGGTCTTTGGGAAACACCTCCTCTAACTGATGTTGGGTTAAAAGAAGCACCACCTTTCATGAATAAATGTCTCGACTTGATGTCGTTTTATAACGTTCAGATCACAGCGGGGGAAAAAAAATCCATTTAAAAAGAGAAGAACGAGCAGCATCACGAATCTGAACATCAGGGGATTTAAAGAACAGGACATCAAAATAAATCAGGATTTTAGGATTGACAAAATTGTGAATGAAAAGATTTAAAGACGTTGAGATCTGGAGTTTATTTATTTATTTATGGTTTATTTCAAGGGGATGATGAAGTTCTAGATGCGTCAAGTCACAGCAGATCTTTTCAGGTGTCACAGATCGAAACAACATATCAAACACAAGCAAAGACCAGATGAAAAAACAAAATCTATGAATGATTTGATTTTCTTTCGTCTGTCCTTGAAACACAGTGAGGAAGACGCACTACTCCAGCAGAAAAGCAGGCGCCGAAGCGACAGTTTGACGTCACAACTGAACACTCAGAGGGATTCTCTCTGATGATTGTGTTGTTTACTGGGAACAAATTAAGCAAAAAAAGAAACAGATCATGAGTTTTGTTTGTGCAGGTATCGTGTTTGTGTTTAAACAAAAAAAGACGCCCTTCAGCTCTGGACAAGCAAAATCCACCCATCACTTGAGGAACCTTCAAAACGAATCAGTTGTATAATGAAATACAAAAAAAAAAGAAACAACAAAGTGTCTTTTCTGTGTTTTTTTTCTTTTTGTTTGATGTTTTACCTTCTAGAACTGCTTCTAGTTTGGGAATCCAAACATTTACAGCAACTAGTCCATTAAAATTTCTGCCCCATTTTTAAAACTCATAATGCATTTTTATTTCTTATCATACAGTAAAAATCCATCCCTGAAAGAATGTTAGATGCATTTTCCTAAATGTTATCATTTATATGGAATTTATGTTTTAAGTTACAAGGACTAGATTATGTTTTTTTTTAGGAAGTCAAAAATAAAATAAAATCTTTAAAAAATCTCAGATTGATATTTGACCTGTTTATTTTATGTTTAGGTTTAATTAAATTACTCTTCTTAAAAATTTAAACAGATGTGAAACATAAAACATCTACTAGGATATATAGAAAAGTTATAAAGTAAATGTTTGGTTAATTCAAAATATACATTAAAAGGAAAAAACGTTGTATCAATAAATAAAAACCTTTAAATCCACTTTAACTGGTAAGTGTAATTCTAACAGTTGCCACTAGAGGGCAGCTGAGATCAAATAAACCATAAACTCACTGATGTTTGTCTGTTTTACCCAGAGACCATTTGTCCTTGTTTACGTCTACATCTTTGTGTACTTGTGTTATTTTTTCCTTTGTTTGTTCATCTGTTTAGCAGATTTCCCTTTAAACGCACCCGTACAACAGATCTAATCTGTGTGTTAATCACTGTTTGAACAATGTGAGAGCAGCGTGTTCTGAATCTGAGACGTGAGGTTGTGTTTAAACTGCATACATTTAGAAAAACAAATTAATCTCCACGCAGCTCCTTTCCTGAGCAACAGATTGTCCAAAATGCCGCGTGCGATGAAAAGTACCGACTTGCTGATTCCTGTATCGAGAAGCTGTCAGCAATTCACAAAGTCAATAGGTGGCAGTTTTAAAGGAAACAATTGGTTCAACATTCTGCAGGTGCAGCATTGAAATGTTGACGTGTGATTCAACGGAGCTCGATGAGACGAGTTTGTTTTAATGTAAGATGTCTGACATTCACAGAGCGGATCAGGGAGTAAAGGTGTGGAGTTCAGACGGAGAACTGGGCCATGCTTCCCGGTGATATTTTTTAGCCAGAGGCTACGAAACAGAAATGAGAAAAGACTGAACACCGTCAAACGCTGTCTGACCTGCTGAGGAACCGTGCAGACAGCAGCTGCAGGGCCTCAGAGCTCAGACGTCCTCCTGCTCAGAGGTCTATTTCACTCCAACCCTTATGATCTCTACATTTAGACAAGCTAATCTAAAAATCTAATCGTTCAACTTTAATAAATAAAGATATTTTACTAAGCAAACCCACATTTTCATGTTTTACACAAACTGTTATTACCGACAAGATTTTAAATGTTTCTGTGTGAATTTCTGTAAAAGAAGAGTGAACATGAAAAAGAATGTGGCGATCTATAACATGGATTTTTTTCATCTTTAACTACAAAGAAGGTAAAAAAATAATAATAATTGGAGTTGTTTAATGGCTGGCACGCGAGCAGCAGGGTTAGGGTAAACGCTGTGGTTAGAGGTGTAACCACAATTACAGGAACATTACAGCCATTTCATAATGAATTACATGATCCATGTTCTGTGTGACAGTAACAGTATTTAACACCAACGCGTTCTTTTCAAGGATCAAACTGTTTTAATTTGTAAAGCCATCTGTGACATCTACAGAAAGTGGAAGTAAATATAACGAAAGCTTTGAAAACACCAGTGGGTTTGATATGACCTTCATCCTAGAGGACGCAACACAATAAACAAACAAACAAACAAACAAACAAAAGCAGGTTCAAGCAATATAATGAGTTGTGTTAAAACAAAGTCTGAAAGATGTCACAGCGGTTCATGTGAAAGCCGTTCACTCACGTCGCTACAGTTAGCATCCTGCTACTTTTTGTGTTGTAATAACCCTCAAATCTTAAACCAGCTTTCACCTGAGTTTTGTTTGTCAAGTTATGAAAACAGAAATCAGCCAAATAAAACCAAGCCAGAGTCATTATTTTTAATTAGGAAAAGCACGTCCTCCCGTGTTACTGACGGATTGAACGTGACTGACATTCGTCCTCCCATGAATCAGATTCTCCTTTCAGCTGCAGCCTTCGTCATTCTGGCCTCTGGTTTAAGTATTGCTCATTTAACTGAGTCTTTAGTGGAAAGAAAAGAAAGATTTGTAGAGCGTTTCCCATTAAAACAGCATGAATTCGGCGTGAGCTTGAAAACAATATGTCGTTACACAAACCTTCTGCCTACTCTGGCTGCCTATTATACTACAATATCTGCACAGAGCAGATTGAAAAAAGATTGAAAAAAATACTTTCTTGTAAGCTTTAAATGCACACTTATGACTATGAAACAACACTGCAGGTATGAGCCAAAGTAGCTGCGAGGGATGAGGAAAGGTATGCTGTTGTCATGGTTACCAGGATGCCAGGTGCAGCCTCAGTCGGCAATGAAGACTCCAACGCTTGACGTGGTTGGTTGGACACTTCACACGAGTTACATTCATAAGACATGAAAAGCTGAAAAACTCCCGTCACGTCCAGATTATTTGTTTTTGTTTGCTGACGTGAGAATTGGATGTTTAATCAAACAGCTTCGAATGATTTCACGGAAATGTCACCTTTTCCTGTGGGGGCTGTGAACTGATTGATGACTAATAAATACCTCCACGCAATTCTTACACTTCTGTTATTAGCAGAATGAAACAATGGTAATTACTTGACTGTGTTGAAGTAACAGTCTACAGTAATTTTCAGACCATATAAGAGTTTTAAACTTCGACTTATCCACATTTTTTAATAGTTATCTGTTAGTTTCAGTTGCAACAAATATATTCTGGAGATTCAGTATTTTTATTTGTTCTTCTCTATAAAAAGCTACATTTAAAAGCATTCAAGTTAGCATCACTGTACATAAAACTATAACGTTCTGGAAATGCTGCTTGTGAGTTAAGTTGCTTTTTTCTTCAGCAGTCACCAGGGGGAGCTGCAGAAGACTGTAGATGACGCTAAAGGATTTGTGTGTGATATTTAACCTATATATGAGATTTATTTAACCACTGTGATATTTAAACACATTTTACACCCAGAAAGTTTGATAAAAAATTGAAGGATACTTCTTTCTTCAGTTTACATCAGGTTCGTTTGGGGCTGTGTGTCTCCAGCGGGCGAGAGATGGGGTCAAACCCTGAACAGATCTTCAGTCTAGTCTCATTTAAGAGTCACTGGTTAACCGGACATGCAGGTTCTTGGACTGTAGGAGAAAACTAGAGTCCACGATGAGAACAAATACATGCTCCAGAAGACCAGACTACTTTACAGCAAAGCCTCAATCGTGCTTCTCTACAGAATTTCAACCAACAATTCATTACTGTGACAAGCTCAGTAAGTATTTTGTGAAACAAGCAGACCATCTGACGCCTGCAGAAGCAGAAGATTAACGTAATTCAGAGCAGATGCAACCTGATTAGAGAGAAAAACAACTAGCAGATGTGAGAAACAACTCTTCACCATGTTATTTGAGTCTTAAATGAAACATCTTAAGGTATTTTGTTTGCTCATGTTTGGACTTTGCTTGTTAGTTTTCAGGTAAAGCAAACCTGGAAGCATCAAAGGACAAACACAGCAGAGCATCTCCGTTCTTTAGAATGCTGGTGTTACATCAAAACAGGAACTCAGACCTCGACATCCTTTAGCAGTTGGATTGACGTTAATCTCATTATTAGTTCAGTTATTCAGTCATGGAGGTTTTCTTCAAGATCGAGCTCCAGAGCTTTAGAAGAAACATCAAATCCATTAACACACTTCTGATTCTGCAGAGTCTCGGCTATCTTTTGGTGTTTATTGCAAGTTTAGAACATAATTTGTTCTTGCATTGATAAAACATCTGAAGGTTCCCTTGTTCTTTTCTGGATTATTATTTCAGGAATTTTGGAACAATCCAGATCAATCCTGTATTTTGTTACTGAGCACTTGGATCATTTATTGTGAAGTTACATGCAGATATATTAAAAACAGCTTGATCTCACAGTGATGAAGAATCCTTAAAAACATTCCTGGATCCAGACGGTGATCTGGATCAGCCCCAAAATCTAATCACTCCTTCTTTGGAGCATATATAACATTTCCTGAAAATGTCATCAAAATCCATCCAGTTATCCTGCTAACAGGAACCAAACTAACAAACTAACAACCTCCTATTGGAAGTAATAATAAATATAAATGAGTCCAGATTGTTTGAAGGTTTAAACCCAGTTCTTCTTGATCTTTTTTCCACATGTGAAGGTTTATGTTTTTAACCTATAAAAAACAGACTCAGCTCTAAATGTCACCATCACTTTGTTAGTTTGGATGCGTGAGGATCGTGAGGAAATGTCTGCAGTGTTTCTGTTTGATTTAGTAACTGTGAAAATGCACGTGCGTCGCTCCCGGCCACGTTTCTCATGCTAAACAGCTTGTCTGCTGAATTCACTGAGACCAATGAATATTTTAAAACAAACAGCAGAGTGTAAAAGGACAGGATTCATTTTGCTTCACTGTGACCTCCACATTACTGCCGACATAGTTTCTGCACGGACGTGCAATTTTAAAAGCACAAATTTAACTCTAAATCAACATGTTGGTTTGAAAACTACATGTCGGAGCACAAACACGTCCATCAGTATGTTGACTTTTATTTTGTTTTAGAAGCTCTTTTATACTTTAACTTCAGACTTTTTATTCCAAAATGCATTCAGTTTAGTTGTAACATCAGTTATGAGGAAAATAAACTTTGGTAGCAAAACTTTTTCTTATTTTGAAGTATTAAAAGTTTTTCAAATCTCCTACACACCTGATTTCATTTATTTCATTAGTTCCTCATCATGTTAACGAGTTCTGCAGAGGCTTGTTAACGAACTAGCTATTTAAACCAGGTGTGTTGAAGCAGAGGAACATCTCCAACCTGCAGCATATCGACCCTCATTGACATCTTTGGTAGAATATTATTGTAGAAGTTTTTTCATGTCTGCTGGTCTGAGATTCAAACTCAGTAAATTTTCTGCTCTGATTGAACCATTTTGGTGATTTATTTTGGCGACGTTCTTCCTGTTCTTGTTTTATTGTAATATTTACTCCAGGTTCAGTCCTAAGTACAGAGGAAAACGTTTTCACTCAGGTTTCATTTTTATCTTGATTATATAACCATACGCTCGCCTGGTCGTCAGATAGTTCTACTTGGTAGTTTGTTTCTGTTTTGATTTTTCAAAATAAAACAGTGCTGAATTTGACGAACGTACTGAGAAAATGAGAGGAAGTGATTACTGATTGAGAACAAGTGAGATGATTAACAGAGGAGGAGCAGGTGTGCAGGAGCAAAGTGATGCGAGTGTGAATAAACAGAAAACATCCTGTCATGGTGGTGCAGTACGGTGGAGCGGACTCACCATTTGGTCTCAGTGAGCACCATGTGGTTGGTTTTCAAGAATCAGATCCAGGACTAGACAGGTGAACCTCAAATCTACAGGGTCGTCCAACATATCAGGTCAACATTCAGCCTCCAGTTTTTGTCCTACAGATAGAAAATCTGATAAAAATACAAAAATGTGGACAAGGTCATATTTTGTAAGTAAATATAGTTTTTAACAACACTAGTAATGTATAATCAATTTTTATTACTAATTTCAGAGTCATCAATCTGTATCCAAGGTAACAGTGAATATCTCTGAAAAGTGTCTCTTTCCAGGAAGTGATTTGTGATTTATTTAGGGTTCACTGCAGTATTTCATGTTTGAGTGCTTGAAGATATGGAGTGTGGATTAAAAGGACACTCATGAGATCTGGTTGAAGGTTTTTTTTTTTGTGTTCCAATCACTCGAACATGCACTTGAAATTGTGTCAGAGTAAATCTAAACATCAGCTGACCTGCATCATCAAACAACACGTTTTACATCATTCACAAACTCAACAGAACAAATGAATGCATTCGACGTTCCTTTGTGACCACGCTGTTCTCAAGTGCTGCTGCCGGTATCTGATTTTCCTAAAACGTCAAATAGAAAGAAACACACAGCAAAGCTTTTCTTTCTGTTGTTATTTCCTTGTCAGAATAATTCGAGAGGCGGTAATTTGGTGAAGTCTTGTTGTTACAAAGTCTCTCCAGGGTCTAACTGACACAGAGCATGAATTGTTTGTCATTCAGAAGACAAAAAAAAAACCTGCTCCGCAGTTGTACGGTGACTCTTTAATGTTTGTGTGGTGTGAAAAATTATAGCCTGAAGACACCTGCAAGGTGGAACCTGAAGCTGTACAATAAATGTCAGTCCTTTATGTTTATTCTGAGAATCTAAACGCAAGGCATGGATTTAAATATAGTTCATTTCAATATGCTTTACCCAACAGAACACTTTAAAACAGCTGGGAATCTAATAAATGATTCTTCAACAACATTATTGGATGGCAGCAAAATGACTCAGTGGACATTAACATGCTGCCTGGGTGATCATAAAGCTCTGAAAGCCTCCGTGTGAGTCTCAGTATTAGTCTCAAGGGTCCTCTCTCACCTCCATGTGCAAAATAAACACCAGTATTTTCTAAATGTGATCCTGCCGACCTCTCCGAAGCATCTGATTCAGGTCCAAATGTCAGCTTGTCAACGGCAGAAGCCTCGTTCATTTAAATCAGATGTGCTGCCTGCAGATGATTAACATTTAAAGCTTGAAGAGAAGGTCTCTGTGAGCAGGATCAGAAAACACTAATGTGTGTGATTTTAATTTGCAAATACACAAAGGTTTGTTGTTGTTTGAGTATTTCAGGAGTCTCGTCATGTCTGAAAGTAATAACCTGCTTATTGAAAAGATTTCAACTGGACAAACCCTTTTAGCGTGAAGCTAGCGCGCCCTGCTTAAAAATCTTGATGACTAAGCCGTGCTGGTGTGGAACTCACGTTGTGGATGTGCTGCCTCCACTCTGCATCCAGGACTTTGATATGCTGCTACCATGGTGATAAGCCACCATTTATATATGGTGGAAAAAACCTGCCACACGTGAAATTTTTTTTTCAAAAACCTTAAAAAAAAGTAATTTATGAGGGATTTTTTTTTGTCTCACATCATGAGACTTTGGTCTAAATGATAAACCATCAAGATCAGCTGTAAGAAGAAGACACAGGTGAAATCTGGTCAAATGGAAACAGTAGGGGCAGAGCAGTAGAGGATCTGACAATGAGCTGAGGAACAAGGAGCAGAGGAACCCGGAGAACTCAGGAAAACGTTCTAAACTTTGACAACAATCAACTCAAGACTAACCAGAAAGTCAAAATAGCAAAACTTAAATGGCCAGATCAGAATAAAACACCGACGCTCCTTCTGTAGCAGGTCTTCACTTTGGAAAACTCCTAATCTCGCGAGAATCCCTCTTACAGCACAAGGCTTTCTTCTGTTTGCAGACTTGTGAGTTTTTCTTCACTTCAGAAAAGGCAGTTTTACACATCTTCTGTTAAAGTGAAACAAAGATCCAACATGTTTTCATTAAATTCTAAAACTTTAGTTTAAAATAATTTTAGATCTTTGTTTGCAAATTTTGTTTTGCAAATGTTTTTATCTTTTGCTGAAACTGCAAAGCAAATCATTTACAGCTTGTCTCAGTCCACTCAAGAAACAGCAGCAGAAACATGAACGTCAGCGATCCTGAAAAAATGGGCTCAGATTCTTTAATGAACAATAAAACATGAGCATGACGTGGACAATGTGTGTTAATGCCTTGCAGTGTCAATCATTTCAAATCAAACCTCATTCACGCTGAGTGTTTCACGCTCTGAATACATCCAGAAAACGTTTAGTCATTTTATTTTAACCATGTGACTCGGTGTTTATGTAACACTTTTCAGACTTAAAGGTCTGTCAGACATGGAAGCCACAAAAAAACTGAAGTTAAACACCCCAAACATCTAATTATTAAATTCCGTACTGCTTCCCTTGACAAATGACCCGAGGCTATTAGATCTGGTGTTAATGAGATGAAATGCACCAGAGTTAACGACACAAAACTTAAACATTTGAGCAACGAGTCTGTTGCTGCTGCTACACATGCANCTCTGATGAGAAGGTCAAATATATAAATCATGATGTGGAATTTTGTTCCTAGTTTCTCTTAAAAAAAGGGTTTTTTTTAGTAAAAAAAAAAATCTCAGTTTATGTAGATTTATTTTCATGATGATCGATCGTAGAAACAAGCCTGAACCGAAAACTAAACCAGAAAACACGTTTATGTGGACGATGTTTTAATCATCAGCAATGAAGATATTTATTTCTATGGTGAGTTTATATTAACTTCAGTCTGAAAATGTATGTTACTGATGCTGTTACCATGGTAACCCAATATCAATCAACTTACGTTCAACCCATATACCATCTGTTAATCAGTGTGTGGGACTCATTATGCTGTGGGGAGGCAGCTTGTCTTCAAGCCATTAGACTTGATATTTATTCTGTTTAGCTGTATGACATCTATAGTGACACAGTTCTGAAGTAAGATGGAACAATTGTTGTTTTATGTCATATAAAACATGCATGATGCTTTAAGATGGGATTTAAAATGGAATATGTGTCATAAATTAGGAGTGTTCTTTTAAAGCATCCGATAACCTGTTACTGTTGAATGAAGCTATAAGAAGAACTAATATTTGAAAATGAGGCAGTAAAGTAAGAATTATGTGACTCCAGAGAAATCAATGTTTGGATTCTTTTAATCTGGTCAATGTCTCATGTGTTGCAGGAAATCTGTACTGCAACCAGCTGCAATGTCTGCATCAAGTTATCATAAAGTATAGAGAAACAACGAAATCTGAAAATCCCCCCCCCTCTCTCACACGTTCACACACATAGATGTACAGTGCTTGACAGTTATATGCATGACCTCGGTGCCCGGTAAATTTGTGCATATAAGCTTTGTGTGCAATTATCCGTTGGTGGTCATTTGGACTGTAAACACGGGTAGCAGTGCTCGGTATTAATAACAGATAATAGGATATGATGTAATAACACAATTACGATGTATTAGGAGACTAAAACTCTCAAACAGACTGAGTTATACTCATAGAGTGGATCCACTATGATACTATAAGTAAACAGATGCACCAGATACGCGTGCGCATGGACACAACGGTGACGACACACATTAAGTTACAGTTAGTAACAGAACAGAACGGTTTTCTATATCGGATATTAAAGAAGCCATTTCATACAAATTTCAGGACTTTGTGGTTATTTCTTAAGTATTAACCAGTAATATGAAACATTTTATATCTAAAAAACGTCAGGAAACACTGATTAACAGGAGACGTTCTCTCTTCCTGTTTGCTACGTCTTATGCTACTTTTTTTAGCCAGCAGCATGCTAGGTGTGGTTTCAACTGCGGGAGCTGATGAATACTAACGAACAAAGGAGTTGTGACGAAACAGATACAGGCTGTTCGGACTCGGGTGTTATCGCCATCTGCGTAGTTTGAGAGATAAAAACTGACAGAAGTTGTTGACCTGTTTTCACACCCACTATGAAGGTAAGAACACCTGTGGAGCTAAAATATTCAACAGAAACCTCAGAAAAAACGTTTTTAATGGAAGGGCCTCTTTAAGAACTCAAAATCGAGCACTAAAAACTAGAACAAATGTTACATGTGACACTATTTCACACTGAAGAAGTCGATGACTATTTTTTGGCGACCGTCTGACAGCTTCAGGCAGACGCACCAGACACGCGTGCGTAAACGCCAGAGCAGTCTAGTTACACACAGCGACGGTGTGTGTGAGAACACAAGCGGAGGTTTACAGTCATGTAACTAGTGAGAAACAATGAGATTTAGTGAGATGCATGTATGATCCCTCCAAATGTTTTGTGCATATAACCGTCGGAGCTGTGCATATAAGCGTGTAGATTCTCTATGACAGGAACGTGCCCAGCAGTTTTGTGCATATAAGCGTCGACCACTGTATATATTATAATTTAAGCAGCTGTTTGTATCCGTGTTGACTTTGACAGTCACAGCGTGTTGCAGGTTCATCAGAGATTTAATGGCCTGAAGCATGTTGTTGCACATTTACATGCAACACTCGTTGCATATGGAGCCGGACAGAAATGCTGCAGCCTGTGAGTGTCACTCTACTGATAAACAGCTTTATTGTGTTGTTGTTCTTGTTAGAGAAAATTAAAAGTGAATAAATGTAGTTGTTTTTTTAATCCATATTAAACTCGTGTGTCAGTGCAAATTGTCTTTATAACATTTTCTAATGTGTAATTTGCTTTAAAAAAGTATTGGTCACAGAGACTTTCCATAACAAAAATCCTTCATGTTAGTAAATGATCCTTTTTGGGGATGTTTTCACTCTGTCTTTCCTACAAGATGTTCTTTAGTTTGATTCTTTTAAAACTTTTAGGAAAGAGTTTCTTTGAATGCCTGATGACAGTACAAACAGTATTTCTGTAAAATGTCTTGAAATTTCTTTTTGTTATGAACCGACACTTTACAAATAAAAATGAGTTGAATTAAAAAATGAAATGATAATAACTTATTTTAGCAAAAACCTAACAAAGCTCTAATAACGATCTTTATCTTTAAATATTGTGAAAATGAGAGTGATTTAGCAGTTTCCACACAACTCACTTTTATGTTTCTTCTGTAGATGAAAAAAAACAGATTTCTCCTACTAGAGTTTCTCGCTGCTTAATGAGTCCAGAGTAGAGTGGTCTTCTGTTTGACGGCCTTTTATTAGGACCTTTAATGGTTTTTCCTGAAACACATAATGAAAGTGAATTTCCTTTTAGTGACAAGTAAAAATCTCTTCTGCAGCCACTCAGAGAGGAGCTGAAATATACAGTGAGACACATTATCTCCTCAGAAAACACACACACGAACACGCGCACGTCAGACAGATCGAAGGGCAGAGCTGAGGAAATTATTCACACAAGTGACAGAGATAGATGATGGAGGAATACTGGCATTCTGATATTGGAAAATGAACTCTTAAATGTTGAAATAAGAAGAATTTGATCGCCTCGTATTACAATAAGAAACGCACGGCAGCAGCAGCAGATAAAGATTCCGTATCTGTCTCCTCTCGAGGTTATCAGCAAAGTTTTCCGGCTGCCTTCGGTTCTCCACATTTTCATCCTGACGTCGACCCTTTCTTCTCCAGATCTAACGTACAGTGGAAAGACTTTTTTTTCTTTTCTATTATTAGTTACATTTAACAATCTGGGCACAGATCATGCACTTTATTAGACTTTTATAAAATGCATGACTCACTGTGATCTAATGCAGCAATTCTAATTAGTTCCTGTTGCTCACTGTGAGCAAAGGATCAGTTCACTGTGGATTTTTGCAATTACTGAGCTCATCAGTTGATACATTAATTCACAAACAACTTCATACATTCATTGACCCGCCACCAAATTAACAGGTTTTCTCCAGCGTGTTGCAGTGAACTGAGTGCAGATTCGATTGTAGAGCCAGAAGCCTGCAGGAATAACTAAAGTCTCCAATGAGGAAATGAAAGTTACCAGAACAAACCAGAACCAAAACAACTCAGTTACAATATGAAAGCTGATGAATCACAAACTGAAGGAGGTTTTCAGACGACGCTGCTGCTTCATCACCTACATCAGTTACTGCTGAGTTTAGAAAACCTCCTGAAGAGTCAAAGCAAGAATCACCAAACAGGTTTTTGCCCAGCGCACACCCAGGCCCCCACACCCATGTTCTCACACCCAGACCCCCACACCCGTGTCCTCACACCCGGGCCCCCACACCCGTGTTCTCACACCCAGACCCCCACACCCGTGTCCTCACACCCGGGCCCCCACACCCGTGTCCTCACACCCAGACCCTTACACCCATGTCCTCACACCTGGGTCCTCACACCCGGGCCCCCACACCCATGTCCTCACACCCGGGCCCTTACACCCGGGTCCTCACACCCGGGTCCCCACACCTGGGTCCTCACACCCAGGCCCCCACACCCATGTCCTCACACCCGGGCCCCCACACCTGGGTCCTCACACCCGGGCCCCCACACCCATGTCCTCACACCCGGGCCCTCACACCCAGGCCCTCACACCCATGTCCTCACACCCGGGCCCTCACACCCGTGTCCTCACACCCGGGCCCCCACACCCGTGTCCTCACACCCAGGCCCTCACACCCATGTCCTCACACCCGGGCCCTCACACCCATGTCCTCACACCCGGGCCCTCACACCCAGGCCCTCACACCCATGTCCTCACACCCGGGCCCTTACACCCATGTCCTCACACCCGGGCCCTTACACCCATGTCCTCACACCTGGGCCCTTACACCCGGGTCCTCACACCCGGGTCCCCACACCTGGGTCCTCACACCCGGGCCCCCACACCCATGTCCTCACACCCGGGCCCTCACACCCAGGTCCTCACACCCGGGCCCTTACACCCATGTCCTCACACCCGGGCCCTTACACCCATGTCCTCACACCTGGGCCCTTACACCTGGGCCCTTACACCCATGTCCTCACACCTGGGCCCTTACACCTGGGTCCTCACACCCAGGCCCTTACACCCATGTCCTCACACCCAGGCCCTTACACCTGGGTCCTCACACCCAGGCCCCCACACCTGGGTCCTCACCATGGTATCAGTAGTTTGTTGTCATCACAACCTTACTACATGTGTCTATGATGACTGAGCCAGGGATGCTGCTTCAAGTTCACAACATTCTAGCCCAGGAGTGTCCAGATCCAGGTCTCGAGGACCACCATCCTGCATGTTGTAGATGTCTCCCTGCTTCAACACCTGATTCAGAGAAACAGGTTTTTAACAGGCTTCTGCAGGACTTGCTGACATGTTGAATATTTTAAAGCAGCGAAACGTCTACAACATGCAGGATTGTGAACCTCATGGCCTGGAGTTGGACACCCATGTTCTAACCTGATGAGACCATGTGATGGGTTGTATGTATGAGACCAGTATGGCCAGTCCTGTTTTAAATTCTGGACGACCAAGACAACCAGGTGCACACGGGCCCAGATATGCTGTCACCACAATTATAAACCACTGCCATTTAACCAAACACATCCAGGTTGGTCTCATCGCTACGGGAAACCCAAATGAAACTGCATCCCAAAATAGCAAAGATGTGTTTTTTTGCAAAAAGAAAAAGTACTTCGGACCTCAATCAGAACTAATGAGTGTCAAACATAATCATGTGGGAGTTTCAACGAGTTTAATTTCAAATGAAAATTATTCAAATAGTATTTATTCAAAGCTTTTCATTGTGCGGCTGATTATAATTATATTATAATCTGAGATTAAAAAAAAAAAAACACATGTAATACTTTCTGTGCTAATTTATTAAAAATCACATGGACGTTGTGTTTGCACGTGCTTCAAAGGGAGAAACTCTAAGTTATCAGAAAGTGGTGAATATTGTGTGATAAGAAAGCGGCTTGCGAGACTCTCTCACACTGACCATAAAATCTCAGTGACTTGAATATTTACTGCAGAGCCCGATGGCGTCGACCCAGAGAGACATGAAGCAGAAAAATAAAGAAGAAATGCAGGATCAGTTTTCTGTTTCAGTAAGTCAGAAAAGTTACAGATGAGTTTGATCAACTTGGTGTTTAAAAATAGATTCAAATACATAAAAAAAGGAATTTAATTAATTAACCTTATCTTTTTGAGTTATTTTGGGTGACTGTCTGCTTGTGTAAACTGATAAAACAATATGAAAAATGAAATATTCACGAGGATTTGTCGTTTTGTTTTTAACCAAACTTGAACACAGAAATAAAAAGCAGAGAGATTATTTAACAAAAGGAAACAGTCAAGAAGAGATGAACTGAAGGATCTTGAAAAGAAACCTGATATACAGGTGAAAACTGAAGGGTCACAGTTACACAAACAGCCAGAATCACTTTTGATATAATCAGATAATCCCATATACAGTTCGATTTACGGGACTGTGGACACTGAAGTTGTAAATTTGTGGAAACCAGGTTATTTGGTGTCACATTAAAGGATGTAAGAAGTTGAAGTGATTCAACAGTCATGAGCTGCTGAGCTGAGTAATCAGCTGACCATCTGTTCACATCCAACCCTCCATTCAACGCTCTTTATTTGCATTAATAACAGGTTTTCAATCAGGTGTGTCCTTGTGATGAAGATGTGTCTGTAATAAAAGTCTGAGTTGAGTGTCTGAAAACCCACTGGGTCTGTTTTTATTACAGAGGAAGAACAAGTTTTGCTGCAAAAGCCATAAAAATGAAACCTCTGTGTTTTATGTGTTCATCACTCTCTATAGATCTGATATAAATCCTACACCTCGGACAACTAAACCATTTCCCCATTCGTGAGAACTAACACAATAAAAACACAATTATATTTAATAAATTGTCTCTATAGGGGAAAGGTGCCTCCCCCCCCCTCCACATACAGCGCGTTTCCTACGCATCATGTGTCAGTGATGAGGAGCCCCCTTTCGGTTCCTGCACGGATCAAACCGAGCCCGGTGTCAGAGGATGAAGCGGACTGAAGCGGCAGCAGCTGGAACTGGAGTGGAAAAACCTGCTTCCAGGTGAGACGCATGTTGGAAAATGTTGCTTCATTAAGATTATTTTCGGACAGAAAGTAAAAACCTAAATGTTCGTCTTAAATCAGTCAGTAGATTATTTTTTTTGAAGAGTTCTGCTAATTATCTCGTTTATAATGGATATTTTTTGTTGCCCTTATCCGTTTTGGGGTCGCGCGCATTATAAGATCACTTTCAAAAGCTTTAATTGTTTTATTAACGAAGCTGCGGATGAAAGCAGCGTTAATTAAGAGTTGCTCTGTAATTGGTGTTAAGATGTGAGGACCCGGTTCCTGCAGGATCCTGCATGTGCGGGTTCCTATAGAGTGAAGACTAATGGCAGTTCTTCTTCATCTGTTCTCCGTTCTCACAGTTTGACTTCCAGCTGAAGATGAAGAGGAAAGATTCAGTCTAGCAGGATTCTGTTTTTTTCTTTTCATATCTCCGTCCCGTCAGAGAGAGTGAGACCCTTCATCATGTTCCACCAGCTGACGGATCAAACGGGGAACGGAAGCTGTCAGGGTTCAAGCTTCGACTGCAACAGGAGCGCTGATGGACACGCGCTCCAGCTGCCCACTTTCTCCACTGCGGCCAAAGTCCGAGTCATAATCACCTTCACCCTGTGCGCAGTCTCAGCTGTGTGCAACCTGATCGTGTTGTGGGCTGCCAGCAGGGGAGGGAAGCGCAAGTCCCACGTCCGGATCCTGATAATGAACCTGACGGTGGCGGACCTGTTGGTGACTTTCATCGTGATGCCGGTGGACGCAGCGTGGAACATCACAGTGCAGTGGCAGGCTGGAGACGCCGCCTGCAGGCTGCTGATGTTCATGAAACTGGTGGCCATGTACTCCTGCGCTTTTGTCACTGTGGTCATTAGCCTGGACAGACAGTCTGCCATTCTTAACCCTTTGGGCATCACCGAGGCCAAAAGGAAGAGCAAAATCATGTTGTCCGTGGCCTGGACCATGAGCGTGATCCTGTCGCTCCCTCAGGTAGGAGGAAA